>CM020618.1:3588108-3699321 GCA_009829735.1 Pyropia yezoensis | reverse complement strand
TCCGCTTCGGAGCAGGTGTGACATCATTCATACTGATGCGCGGTTGATCTCCGTATCGGAGTGTAAGATAACAGAGTGGTCATCTCTGTGGAGGATCTGGTACGGTCCCTTGACCGGTTGCATAAGCTTGTTCCCTCGGAACTTCTGGTGTCTGATATAGACCCAGTCACCTGTTACCAGGGTTGCGTTGCGCACCCGTAGTCGGGCGTCGAAGTTCTTCTTATACCGAAGTTGTGTTCTGTCAAGGGCACCCTTGAGCTTAGGAATCATCCACGATAGCTGGCCAACCAAGCTAGGTGGATGCGTTCGGCGGGTCGGCCCTTCGGTGTATCATACCGAGTGCACCTGCCTGGTGGCAGCGTCAGGTTACCGACGCCTAGTGGCATGACCCACTCCAGCGGAGCAATGTTGTGCTCCGATGTGGCCTGGCATTGTATGCCAGGGTGAGTACGGACAGAAGCCTGTCCCAAGTGTTCGTGTGCTCGGCCACGTAGCACTGTAGCATCTTTACGATGGTGCGGTTGAAACCGCTCCACCTGCCGTTGGACTGCGGGTGGTAGTCGGATGCCCGACGTGGTTCGATACCGAACATGCCCAGGACCTTAGTGCAGAATGCCGACGTAAGGTTTGCTCCGTTATCGGAGAGGAGTTGCTTCATGACTCCGTATGCACTGATCCAGTGGTCAACCACTGCGTTCATGATCGTGTATGCCGTATCATTCGGGATGGCTGCCGCTCTTGACAGCTTAGTGAAGCGGTCAGACATGACCAGGATGTACCTGTTCCCTTCTTCCGTTACCGGAAGTGGCCCGAGTATGTCGATAGCGACTTGCTCGTTGGGCCCATCGGGTGGGAATAGCTTCATGGCAGACGCCTGCCTATGTAGACTCATGCGGTTACGCGCACAGGGGTGGCATCCCCTTACGTGGTCGACCACGTCGACGGCCATTGCTGGCCAGTAGAAGAACCTTCGCATTGCTGCGAACATACGTGAACCCCCCGGGTGTCCGGCTGTAGGGTTCTCATGTTCTCGTTCCATGACGGCTTGCCGTAAGGACACGGGAACCACGACTTGATGTCGTCCATCGGCGGGTGCCCGCCGGTATATGAGTCCGTCTTCGTTCTCGGAGAAGATGCCGGCCGTACCGGCCAGGAGGTTAGCACGATGACGTCTACAGTCATCGTCGTTGGCCTGTGCCTCGCGGAAGTCCGCGAGGGTCAATGGGCACGCAAGGTGTGCCATGGTATGGTCAGCCATACCCTGGGTAGCATTACCCACCATGCACACCGGTACCACCGGGATGTCCTCGTCCACCGGCGGGTATCCCCGCTCGGGGTGTCGAGTCGAGACAACGCGTCTCCGAGGTGGTGGGTTGACCCAGCCTTATACACCGTGCGGTAGTCGTGCTCGCCCATCTTCAGCCTCCATCAGCCTCCCATGGCTATCGGTTGCAAGGTTGAGGAGCCATCGTAGGGTTCGTGGTCGGACCTCACGATGAACCTGGAGCCCTCCAGGTATGGACGGAGCAGTTGCATGCCCATATAACTCCGAGGCATTCACGCTCGGTGGCACTATAGTTCCGCTCAGCCGGTTGAGTGTCCGGCTGAAGTACCCTACCGACGTAGGTCCGGGATAACGTTATCGGTACCGATCAACGTCTCTCCCTGTAACAGGGTGCATCCCACTTGTGTATCACACGCCATCGACATCGGATGACGAAGGTACCCCCCGTCTATGCGGTAACGCAAGGACGGGTGGGGCTAGTAGGGCTCGCTTCAGCGACTCGAATGCCTCCTCTTCGCTAGGCGAAGGGGGTTGGAGTACCTTGGGTAAGGTACTGCTCGTAAGAACCGTTAACGGTTTAGCTATCCGAGCGAAGTCCTTGACGAACCGTCGGTATACATTGCACATTCCCAGGAAGCTCTTGAGCTGCGTCTGGGTGTTAGGGAACCGGGCATCCCGGAGTGCCCGGGTATTGGCTTCGAGTACCCCTAGTTTACCAGGGGTTATCTGGTGGCCCAGATATTCGACCGTCTGTTGGAAGAAGGCGCACTTCTTCAGACGCAGGGTTACCCCGGCGTTCCTCAAGAGGGTGAGTACCTCGTCAACATGTTGTACATGGTCATCCATGTTACGCGAGAAGACGATGACGTCATCGAGGTACACTAGGCAGTTACGCCACTTCACCCCCGACAGTATGATGTCGATAGCCCGCTGGAATGTAGCGGGGGCGTTGGACAATCCGAAGGGCATCCTTAGGAACTCGTACACTCCACTGTGACAGACGAATGCCGTCTTGGGATATCCTCGTCCGCCACCGGGATCTGCCAGTATCCGGCATTGCAGTCGATGGTGGTAAACACCGTAGCCTCCCCCAGGGAGTCGATGCATTCATCCATCCTTGGTAAAGGGTATGAGTCCTTCTTGGTAACCAAGCTGAGGCGTCGATAATCGATGCAAAACCGAGGGGTTTGATCCTTCTTCGGCACAATAACGACTGGGGCACCCCATTCCGACATCGAAGGTCGGATCACCTTAGCTTCACTCATCCTCTTCACTTCTCCATCAACGATCTCTCGTTGCATAGGTCCCGCTCGGTGCGGTTGTGAGCGGGCGGGTCGTGCGCCTGGTATCAGGTCTATACGATGTTGGGTTGCCCCAATGGTCCCCAAGGCCCCGCCTGTCCACATAACGTCATGCTTTCTTAGCATCCGTCGTACCCCTTCGGCTACCGAAGGGGGAAGGTGGTCGAGGTCAGCCTCGGCCAGTGCCTTCAAGGCCTCTTGGTCCTTTGGCGGCAGGTCCGCCGGAGCCGCCGATGGGTTAGGCTTCCCGTCATCGGGTTGCTGTCGCTCGGTGGTCTCGGCGACCGCCAGTACTTCAAGTGGTTCCACTTGACCTTCCTTATCAGGGGTAAGGATATCTCCTTCGTAGAGTTCGGCAATCCCGAGGATAGTTCCCTTCGGGAGGGTGACTGCCTTACGGCGGTAGTTCGCCATCACTAGGAGGGACGACCCTTCTGCTGGGAGGTCTATGAGACCGTTGGCCATGGTCAACCCATGGCGCTTGTACGTCCGTAGGTTGGACTGGACTCTGCAGATGCCTGCGAGGTCGCAGTTAACCGGGAGGACTGTCTCTGACAACGGCTCAAAGCGAGTCCGCTTGGCCAACCGAAGTGTCTTCGGCTCGACGCTTGCGTACACCTCAGCCACGTTAACGTGGCTTCCTTGTAGCGTCAGGTCCCTGACGATAGCCGTGTGTCCTCGCTTCGTCCCGTCGGCTTCTTGAAGCTCGACGGTCCTCCGGCCTGGCCGGATTGCATCAACGTGAACGTTGATGAAGGTGCACCCCAGTATGCAGGGCACCGATAGCGTTTCACATACCAGGAAGTCAACTTCCGTGGTGAGATCCCCGATGGTAACCTGCAGCGACATCGCTGCGGTCGTACGAATGAGTCGACCATTCGCGTCTTTGATGGTGGGTCCCCGAGTCACTCTGACTCGTGGAAGCCACTTGTCCGGAAGGGTATCCTTCCGGATAAGGTTGGGTCCAGCCCCTGTATCCAGTACAGGGTAGTACGATCGTGTCGACTGGGAGTCAACCCCCAGTGTGGCTGATACCTTGAAGTTCTCCAAGGTAAACAACACATGTCCTACACCGATATCCGGTGTAGCTCGGGCATCCTGAACAGGGCCCTTGTCTGGTTCAACGTGACGGGGCTTCCCGTCCTCTCCTCCCAACCTTGGAGGTTGGTCATCAATCCCCTGACGCCGTGTCGTCGGGGCCGGAAGGTGTACCCGGGGGTTGATGCGGCGTCGGCTCAACCGCGCTCTCCGTGGGGCTTTCCCCGCGGTACTCCGGGGTGGCTTGCTTGGGTAACCCCAGCGCCCCCCGGTCATCCTTCCTCTTACTCGTTTCCCGCCCTTGGTAGGGTGCTGTCCGCCGTGACATCCGGCTGAGGAGGTGCCCCCTCGACGGCCAGTACTCCACCTGGAGCTGGCTGCCTACCCGGTGCGGGTCCGGGTGCTCGGGCGGGATACCCCCCGGTGGATGCCTTGCGTTGCGCCGCTGCCCGCCGAGACTCCTCGGGGATGAGTGGGCAGGAAGACACCCAGTGCTGGGGATCCCCACACAACATACACCCGGACGTGCCGGTCCCCCCTTGAGGTCGCATCGGGGTAGCTCCGTAGCTACGGTTGCCTCCCTCGGGCGCCCGAGTGCCTGCTCCCTGGTAGGCCTTGGGTCCTTGGGTCAACCGGAACATGGACTCCCCCAACCGGTTGGGTCGGCCCGCAATCTGCGGGGGTGCCTCCGTGCGCACCGCCCATGTTGGCAAGGGTTGGTGAGGGTTACCCGTCACCGGGGAGTACCCCGTAGTCCGCACATACGGGACGCGCCGTCCCGTTCCTTCGTTGACCTGGAACTGGGTTCCAGCCGGGGCGATGTACGCTACCGTACCATGTTCATCAATCACCGGCGTCGCCGGTAGCAACAGGTGGCCCTGTTGGTCGACTAGAGGGTCACCCTCACCAATAGGGGTATGTTCGGTCGCCACCAGTACTGGTGCGGCCTTACGTTCCACCTTCTCTTGCCTCGGTACCGGGGTAAGACTGGGTTTGCCTCCCTCACCCTTGGGCTTCGGGGCCAAGGCACACTCCGGGTGTAGAACCCGGTAGGCGTCCCCTAGGGACTTGCACATATGCATCAGTCGACTGAAGTTCGTCCGGGCCGTGTTGGCGCCCCGTGCGGATATCCGCACGTAGTTGGGTACTCCTGCGAACAGGATGGCCCGTAGCTCCCCTTCTCCGAGGAGCTTCCCAAGCTCGTAGTCGAGCTCTTGGATCCGGCGTCCAAACATCTCCTCATCCTCCCAGGACTGGGCGGTGGCAGTGCGAAGGGCCCGATAGTGGTCCTCGCACTTGTCCTCACTGAGGTAGCTGCTCAGCAGCTCCTTCAATATCCCACGGTAATCCATGGGGGTGGCCGCGACCCTCATTCCCGGCATCGGGGATGCCTGGCGAAGAATGCCTCGCACCCGTTCATCAACAAAGAACGGGAGGATCTCCAGAGCCAGCCCTTCGTTAACGAGCGCCTTGTCTGCGGCTGCCTTGAAGCTAGTCAAGAAGCCGATGACTGCCAACGGGCGTCCGTTCGGCCCCCCGAACATAGGGACTCCCTTCATAAGGGTCTGCATAGAGCGGATCGCCCGATGCGACGTATTACGCATCGATTCCGATACGGTGGTAGAGCGGTCCTCCAAACGATAACGTTCCGGAGTAAGAACCGACCGGAAGACCTCGTTGACGATCTCCGTGTCAGCGTCCTGGATATCCAGTCGCTTAGCCAGTTGGTGAGCGAACTCATCGGACTCCATCCGCTTCAGTAGGCTCGCAGTTACCTGCGCGGTCATAGCTTCCACCACTGAGGATGGTACTTCAGGCGTCGGCACCTCGGGAACCCGAGTTGCCGGGCCTCCTTCGTCGTGGGGGTACTGCGAGAGGGTACCTCCTCCCCCAATAACCGACTCTCCCCCGGCGTACGTATCCGCCGGGTCGTGTCCGCGGAGTCCGCTTCGGGTGCTCCGAGCGTATCGCTCCGTGTGACTCCGTTCCAACTCTGCCGACGAGTCGGACCCATACCCCATTGTGTCCGGGGGTTGTCCAGGAGTAGCAACCCCGGGGTTGACCCTGGTGGACTCCGAAAGTAGTCCGGCCGGTTCGAACCGTACCGGTGTGGGAGGAACACGACGGGGTCCCGTCGTGTGCCGTGTTGACATCAACACTGCCATTGCGTCCTCCGTCCGATCTTGACGGGCGTCGAGCCCGGAAAACCGGGCCTCGATGCGGGCCAATGATGCCATCAGGGAATCCCCTGGTGAAGGAGGCGGCGGAGTGAGGTCGGTCGACGACAGTTGAGGCGGGCCCCCGCCTCCTGCCGTCCGAGCCGTGCCAAACGTCGATCCGGCACCGGAAAGCATTGGCGTCTCAATGTTATCGATCGGGTTCCCGATCCCGGTTCCCGTAGTCACCTCCGGGGTCGGCGTCGACGCCGATCCGTCATCTTGAACGTTCCCCGTCTCTTGGGTAGACATGGTCACAATCAGTCAACCGACGTATCAATCACCACGAACAAGAGAGCGAGGGGGTAGATTGGGGAGAGTAACAGTAGATCACAGTCACAGGTAAAATCTCAACACAATCGATCAGGTCACAACACCACGAGTACAAGAAAAGGACCGGATCCCTATCCGTGTGCCAGGGCCGAAGACGGCGTCACCACAAGGGTGACGGAAACCCGTCCCCTGCTGCTCCACCAATGTAGCACAATAGGGATCCGTCGCGCGTCCACTCTCAGGGAACACTCACCAAGGGGGATCGGCACCAACGTCACCGGGAGGCCAAGGTTGCTGTCCTTGGAGCGCAAGCCACGGGACCAAGATGGGAGCCCAAATGGGAGGGGTTTGTTGTTCTACCTTGGCCGGCGGTGGATTCGCCACCGGCCCCCTCGTTATAAACCCTCGGAGACACTACTAACTACCCTCCACCCCAAGATGCAAGTCCCTCTGGTCATACGTAACTTATAGATACCGTGACCAGTAGGAACTATCAAATTGAAAGTTAAGGGTTAGAAGTAGCCCCCCTAATATTAGGGTCACAATACGGACAACCATATTGCTACACGAGCCCACGCAGGGACGATCGGCCGCGGCTGTTTGGAGACGGCCACGCGTGGCAGAACCGGGAAGCCGACCACCAGCCGGGACGACCGACCAGTGTCCGCTTTTGGGCGGGGCCGCCGCTCTTTGGCGGCGGCCAGGCGGGGCCGAGCCGGCCGGACACCCACCAGCAGGGGCGGCCGGCCAGTCCCAGCTATTTGGAGGGGCCGCCGCTCTTTGGCGGCGGCCAGGTGGGGCCGAGCCGGCCGGACACCCACCAGCAGGGGCGGCCGGCCAGTCCCAGCTATTGGGAGGGGCCGCCGCTCTTTGGCGGCGGCCAGGCGGGGCCGAGCCGGCCGGACACCCACCAGCAGGGGCGGCCGGCCAGTCCCCGCTAATAGGAGGGGCCGCCGCTCTTTGGCGGCGGCCAGGCGGAGCCGAACCGGCTGGACAACCAGCAGCAGCAGCAGCAGCAGCAAGGGCGGCCGAGCAGCCCTCGAAGGGATCACCGGCCGCCCCTGGCTGGCAGCAACCAGGCTGCACCGAGCGGGTGGCCCAGCACCCAGCTAGGGGGGCGGACGACTCCGCGGGTCCAAGGGCCGCCGTCGATTGGCGTTGGGCAGGGGCCGCCGACTGCCCAGATAGCGGGGGAGGCGGCCCTGGGCAGCAACCAGCTGTCGTCTTCCGCGCTGGGGAGCGGCCAGCAGAGATCGTTGCCATTGGCGCCGTCGGAGAGGCTTCTCGAGGCAAGCGCTCGAGGAGCTGCTGCGGGCCCGGTGGAGGGCTCCCCGCGAGGCGGCGTGCGAGGGACTCCCCTGGGTGGGCCGAGCGGCACCGGCCCGCCACTGCGGCCATCCTCGAGCAGTTGGCCAGCGCAAGACCGCCCATTGCTGCCGGGGTCACCGGCAGCAGCAGCAGCAGTAGCAACACCCGCTACGGGTCCGCCATGTCCTCTTCCCCCTTCTTTGGAGGACAGTCGAGAGGAGGGGGGCACGCCGGCGGTGCCGGCAGTGCCGGCGGTGCTGGCGCGGACCCTCGCGCCGGCAGCCCCGACAGCGGGGCAACGTCCACCGGCAGTGGGGCCGCCACCGGGCGCGGCCGCCGACGTCACGCAGGCAACTACGACCGGCCATCCCGCGGTGGCCGCGCCCGCGCCAGAGGCGGTCGGCCACTGTGGCAGTATTGACCCCCAGGTAGGGGGGCAACACATGCCATGCAAGGGGCGGCAGGCCACTAGCCTGATCCGTTCCTCCCCTTGCATTTGGGTCCATATTCCCTAAGTTTGGGATAGTTAGCTTAGTAGTAAATCCAACTTGGATTTGAGGGTTTTCTGCATTTATCGTCTTGAATTTTCGTGTGGCCCGGTGGGCAGGTGCTGGGGTGGGAGATTCTGAGTGGCGAGATTCTGAGTGGACCCTGGGGGGATAAGGGGAGGGACAGCGGGGCTTGGCCCTGCGTCCCCGTCCCGACCAAGAAACTGTTGGACCACACACCATCCTCTTGTTTGTCCGTGGGGGGTTTGCCCCACAACAGGGACAGAGTGTGTGCGACTTGCACTTCTTCCGGTTCCCCCGACACGGGAGGCAGCCCTAGCACACCGCCCCAACTTGGGTGCCTTGTGTGCTAGTGGTTTTTGCCACAGCCACCACCAACAGGCGGCCGCCCCAGCTCTACCTGGGACGACGATGCAGTCACCGACGGCGACGGGGACGAGGACGAAGAGGCCGCAGCCGCAGCGGCCGGGGCCCGTGCACGGCTACGATCGGGAGGAGGCGCCCGTCGTGGCGTTGGCGGCCCCCACCCCCAGAGGGGCCGAGGAGCCGCAGCAGCCGGCGCCGCTGGTGTCGCCGCCGGTGTCGCCGCCCGTGTCGCCGCCGGCGTCGCCGCCGCCGGGGCCGCCGTCGGGGGAGGTGGTGCCGGCGCGGGGGGCGGGGCCGGCAGTGCTGGCCCCGCCGTTGGTCCGGGGGGGTCTCGAGGCCGCGGTCGTGGCCGCGACGAGAGCGGCCGCGGAAGCCGCGGAGGCGGAACGGCTGCGGGCGATGGCGGACCTGGATTTGGAGCTCGCGTCCACACCCACGGGATCCCCTACTCCGACGTCGAGCGCGTACAGCTGAGCAAGGCGTGGCTTGAGGAGTCGGAGGACGCTGTGGTGGGGACGGACCAGAAGGGGAAGGAGTTCTTTGCGGTAGTGACGGCCAACTTCCAGCGGCGCATGGCCCGCATGAGGGCCGCTCACGGGGGGGTGGGGCGCGGCCCTCATCTGCGCGTCATTCGCGAGTCTCCGGGCGTCCAGCGGTACTAACAGAAGCTCTCGGAGAAGGTCATGCGCCTGGTGTGCGCCCGCGTCTACGTGGAGAGCAAGAGCCTGACTGGGAACCCCTCCGAGCAGGACATGGAGCTGGCCATGATGGCCAAGTTTGAGAGGCGCGACATCAACGAGGCAATGAGGGCCGGGAAGTACGTCCCCAACCCGGCCCTCAAGTCGTTGGAGTCCAGGGCAATCCACTGGCTACCGGCGTGGCGTGTTTTGCGCGAGTCAGACAAGTCCAGCGGCGCCGCGGCTTCGGCCGCGATGGCGGCGCGGCGCTCCGAGCGCTCGGCCGCCGCGGCCGCGAGGTCGGCCGCGGGTGCGGCCGGGGCGGCCCCTTCCTCTGTTGGGGGATCGGCCAGTGGGTCGGCAGCCGCTTCTGCTGAGGGGGCCATCGCCGCCGACGGAACGGAGTCCCAGGACGCAGATGGCGACTCGACGCCTCTGGCCCGTGGCAAGCGTCGGCGCCCTGGCACTTTCGTTGACCGCCCCCTGGGCACCCAGTCTACTTTGGAGCAGATGGCCGCGCGCGCGCGCGACGCTGCCATGGCGAAGGAGAGCAGCGCCAACACTGCAGCGCTGAAGGTCATCGCGGGGGCCACTGCGGACAGGAACCTGATTGCGGCACTGTCGGCCCCCGGCATTCGGGACGTGCCGCGCTTCCTCGCGTTTTTAGCCCGGCGCGCCGATGCGCTCATCGCACAGCACATGGCCGCCAACGCACCGGCACCTGCGGGGGCGTCCAGCAGCGGCGAGGGTGCCGCAGATGCTGGTGGAGGGCCGGGAGGGGAGGCGGCCGCTTCAGCGGCCGCGGCTCCGACAGTCGCGGGGGACGGCGGGGCGGCGGTGGGGGGGGCGGGGGGCCCGGTGGCGGGGGGGGCGAGGGGTGGGGCGGCCGCCGCCATGACCGCGACAGATGACGAGCCGGGGGCCGCGGCTGCTGGCGAAGTCGCGGCCTCCGGCGCTGTCGCGGCTGGTGAGGGCTCACGGCCCTCGGACGGCCGCTCATCAGCGGCCGCCGGGGCCACGGCCGCCCCTGCAGCCCCCCCCGCTGGACCTCTTCCACCCACTTTGCCAAACTCTCCGGCGTCCTGGTAGAGCCAGCAGCCACCGACGTCCCCACCTCGGGCATCTGTGCCTATGGAGTGGCCTCCGCTGCAGCCACCGCCGTCCCCGCTGCTGGCACCTGTACCGATGGAGTGGCCTCCATTGGCGGATGTGCCCACGGAGGGTTCCTCAGGGACTCCGGGGCAGCGCGGCACCGGTCCGCGCAGGGCGACTGGGGTGTCAGCGGCAGCGACACCGGTGACGCCCGCCCCACCTCTGCGGGACGTGGTGGCCCCTGCGGGTGGCCGCTCCGCGGGTGGCCGCTCTGCGGCCGCCCTTCTATCCGTCGGCCGACGGGCGCAGATCACCAAGCAGCTGCAGTTTGCCGCCGCTGCCGGAGGCTTTGTCAGTCAGAATGGCAAAGGGCCGAAGCGCATGCCCGTTTATCGTTCCACTACACCGTCCCCCGAGCCCTCTGTGGCAGATTCTGAGCAGGACGACGATGTGGGGGAGTACGACAACGTGGACGGTGATGAGGACGAGTTTGACCCGCTCATTAGGTCCGTGAAGGAGTTGGAGGATGAGGAGGACGACGATGACTTGTACATGTGATGTGTGCTTGTGTTTTTTTTTGTGGCACTGCTCGTTTTGGCTTGCATCTGCTGTGTCTGTTGTTCGTGTGCACGTACCCACGGTTGCCTGACAAATGTTTTTTTCCTTTGCGTGCTTGATTCTACGCCACTTGTCGTTGGTCTGCTTTATGTTGACGCCGTCTGTCTGCTTTTTGTTGGCGCCATTAAGTGGGGCCTGTGTGTCACCACGCGTGGGGTGTGCCTTGAGGGCTTGGTTGGCGTGGTAAATGCTTCACCTGCCGTTTTGTCCTTCCTAAGCTCTGGCTGTCCTGAACTTCGCTCAGCTGCGTCCTCGCCTGCTCCACTCCCCCGCCACGCTCGCGCCAGCAGCCAGGCCCACAGGCGGCCGACAAGTCGGCCGCTGTGTCGCTGTCACCCCCCCACCGCCAAGGCATCCCCCCCCACCACATTCGTGCCACACCGGTGGCAGCAGCCAGGCGCACAGGTGGCCGACAAGTCGGCCGCGGCGTCGCTGCCACCCCCCACCGCCAAGGCATCCCCCCCCCCACTTCCTTGCCACGTCGGTGGCAGCAGAAAGGCGCACAGGCGGCCGACAAATCAGCTGCTGCGTCGCTGCCACCCCCCACCGCAAAGGCGTCCCCCCCCCCACTTCGTTGCCACGTCGGTGGCAGCATGCAGGCGCACAGGCGGCCGACAAGTCGGCCGCTGTGTCGCTGTCACCCTCCCACCACCAAGGCATCCCCCCCCCCCACATTCGTGCCACATCGGTGGCAGCAGCCAGGCGCACAGGCGGCCGACAAGTCGGCCGCTGCGTCGCTGCCACCCCCCCCCGCCAAGGCATCCTCCCCCCCACTTCCTTGCCACGTCGATGGCAGCAGCCAGGCGCATAGGCGGCCGACAAGTCAGCTGCTGCGTCGCTGCCACCCCCCACCGCAAAGGCGTCCCTCCCCCCACTTCCTTGCCACGTGGGTGGCAGCATGCAGGTGCACAGGCGGCCGACAAGTCGGCCGCTGTGTCGCTGTCACCCTCCCACCGCCAAGGCATCCCCCGCCCCCACATTCGTGCCACACCGGTGGCAGCAGCCAGGCGCACAGGCGGCCGACAAGTCGGCCGCTGCGTCGCTGCCACCCCCCCACCGCCAAGGCGTCCCGCCCCTTGCGTTTTTGCCACGCCAACGGCCATTTTTCCTCGCTAGACCGGCTCACAGGTGAGGAAAAAAAAAACCCCGAGGGGAAAAAAAAACCTTTAAGGCAGTCGCCCACCCACCTACATGTACACCAACGCATGACGGCGGTGCAGAAACGGCGCCAGAGCCTCCGCCTTGTTCTCCCACACGTGTGCCATCAGGTCAGCGCGTAGTCGCTCGTGCTCGATTGGACTGGTCAGAGCAGACTGGCGCCTGATATCGTCAGTCCGCCAAGTCGGGGCGACACGGCCATTACCCTGCGCGCCGTCTCCGCCTCCGGCCCCAGTCCCCGCCCCTGCAGTACCAGCACCACCTCCAGTTCCATCAGGTGGACAGGCTGCACCCCCCGCGGCCGATGCACCACCCCCACCGGCGGCAATACCTCCCGCGCGTCCAGATATGCCCGCTGCGGCCGCCGTGCCGTCACCCACAGCGCCCGCACCACCACCCGCACCGACACTGCTGCCACTACCAGCGGTACCGGACGAAGACGACGACGAAGACGACGAAGAGGACCACGAGAAGGCCGACAAGGAGTCACTCCCCGCGGCCTCTCCGGCCTCTTCGGCCTTTGCTTCAGCCTGCGCAGCGGCCATCATGACAGAGGCCGCTGCGCCGGCCTGGCCGTATAAATCTCCCATGCGGAGGCGGGAGATGTACCCGTCGCGGCGGTTGATGACAATCATGTTGTGCAAAATAGCGACAGCCTTGGCGGTGCGGATGATACGGTCAACAGAGTGATACTTGGCCGGGTGGAGAAGGATGTGAAAGCGCGCGGTCATTACGCCATACAGACGCTCAACGTCCTTGCGAAGCGCCTCTTGCAGCCGGTTGTAAGTGCACTTCTTCAGGGTGTTGGAGGTGGCGCGTGGAAAGAGTCGGGCAAAAATGGGGAACTTGGGATACACACCGTCGGCTAAATAGTACAGCAAGCGACGCGTGCGGCCATTCAGTGTGTACTCAAAATTGTCAGGGGGCCATAGACCGTTCGAAATGTCCATGCAGAGGGGTTTTTGGCCCCACACATTCAGGTCGTTCTGGCTGCCCGGTGGCCCCACGAAAAAGTGCCAGATGTACAGGTCCTCATCGCAGACTGTCTCCATTACCACGGAGCGCCGCTTCTTGTAGTCCTGGTACTGGCCCGCCAAAGCCTTGGGGCACATGCGCCATCCCCAATGCGAGCAGTCGATGCTCCCCATGCACCCAGGCATCCCACGTTGCGCGTTGCGGTCAAGAATATGGGCCAGCTCGTCCATGTTTGGGGGGCGCAGGAAAAACTCCTCGTAGTTGTCGACGATGTGGTCGACAAGCATTTGCGTCGCCACCGCCGTTGTGGACTTGGACAGTCGGACATACTCGTCAGGCCGATCAGCGGCCTCACCGTACGTCAGCACACGAAAGGCAGCCACCACCTTCTGCAGGGCATGCGCCTGTGGCCGCCCACTGGCGTTGATGGTGCGCTTCCAATACGGCAGGTCCTTCACGTCGTCGAGGACCGCCATAAACACATTGCGAGGCACGCGGAACCGAGTCTCAAAATCAGTCTCGCCGTACACAGGTGGGTTCACGTCCTCCCCAAAGTAGTCAGCCTCGATGCTTCGGTAGCCGCGCTCAAATCCACGCAACCGGTTGGCACGACGCCCAGGCACCGAGCCGCCGCGACGCCGGCGGCGTCGGGCAACCGCACCCGACAGAGCGATGTAGTGTCTGCGTCGCGTTAGAGAGAGCCGCGCAGCTAGAACAGCTGCGTGGACCTCGTCCGCCGATCCATCGGACACCTCCCATGCCTCTCGATCAAAAGGCGCGGGGGAAGCCATCTTCCAAAACTGCAGCCCCACCACACCTCCCAACCCCCAGCACACACACGGTGGCGGCGGAGACGACAGCGGTGGAGGTGTCGACGGTGGCGGAGGTGGCGACGGTGGTGGGCCTGCCGATGCGTGGTGAGCCGTCGCACGCGGCCCTCAAACAGACCGACGACGGCGGTGACGACGGTGGTGACGACGGTGGTGACGGCGATGAGCGTCACGACGGTGGTGGGCCGTCGCCCACGAACAGACCGACGGCGGCGGTGACGACGGTGGTGACGGCGATGAGCGTCACGACAGTGGTGGTCACGTCGCTGGTACGACGTGAGCCGTCCCACGCGGCCCGCGAAGCCCCCCCAGATCCACCCCTGGATGCCCCCCTCCCCGCAGCAGCGTCCCCCGGGGGGGGTGCACGCGCTTCCCCCCCCAATCCACCGCGGGAGGCCCCCCCCCCCGCAGGAACGTGCTCCGGGGGGGGTGCACGCCCCTCCCCGCGACGCCCCCCCCCCCATTCCACCGCTGGAAGCCCCCCCCCCCGTGCCAAACGTGCTGCGGGGGGTGTGCACGCCCCTCCCCACCCAGCCCCCCCCCCGTGGGAGCCTGTTGTGGGGGGGGGGCGGCCACCCCTCCGCCAGCGCGGGCCCGCGCCGGGGGCGGGGCCCTGCACGAAATGTTGTATTTTTTGTTATTTTGCCGGGGGTGTTGGGGGTACGCTCGCCGGAGTGGCGTCCGGCGGCGTGCGTATGATTTGAACGGACCACGTCGATGCGTAGAATACGTGGGTGCGGTGTGGGGGATCCGAGAGGGGGGGGGGGCGACCACCAGGACTCGTGCCCAACGGACCGCTGCGGATCCACACGACCACGCGCCATATGCCCAATCATCCAATCCTGTAGACTTCCAGATTGCATCCAGACACTTTCGAGAGGGTCGCGAATCTTTCACGCAGGGCCCCGTTCTAGCGTTAAAAACGGCAATAAACGCTCCCATAACCCGAAACGAGATCGTCACGACGATCTCTGCAACGAAGTAGGGGGGGGGAGATCGTTTCCGACATCGTCGTGACGATCTTCTGCGGAAACGTGGCTCGCACGACTTGAAACAACTCCATCAACTCCATTCGCGTCTGAACCCGAAACGGAGGCCCGAATCTGGCCGATTTGGGACGCGACCGGACCCCAGCGGTGGCCCACAAGCCCCCGCTGGGCTCTCATTGGCCGAGAGACGTTTGGAAGCCACGTGTGGGCTCAATTGAAAGCTGCGAAAATGTATGAGAGATGGTATCGAGATCGTCGTGACGTTGTTGGAAACACTCTCAGGGCGTGACATGTCTATGCAGCGTATCAACCGAACGGTCCACAAGAAGGTGGTTGTGGTCCCTCCAGTTTTCTCTCCGTACGGCCTCTACTCGAAACAGCTATTCGAGACGCGACAGTGTTCTGCCTTGACGACAGCCCTAATGCCTCTGATGGCATTTCATGGCGATGCTTGCCTGGCTTAATCCTTTCCTCAGTGCTGGTGTGCCGGTTAGTATACTTGAACAAGGGTCAAGTCAATACGTGTGAAATGCGGATCTTTCTTTCCGAATGACGCCACCTCCTGAACTGGCTGGGGCTGCACAGGAGCTCGGACCTCGGTGCTGGTCTCTATAGGCGTTGTCATGGGGGCATCCAAGAGATAACTAGGGTTCAGCACATTCCCTCCTCATGGCTCGAGAATTCTTCTTCATTCGATCTGGAGAGGGCGGGAGGGGGAGCGCCCACACTCTTTGCGTTCTGGTCACCCACAGACCCCTTCGACGTGGAGTGACACTCACCATGTTCAGTCTTGGAAAGCAAACATTTTCAGACACAGTGGAAGCACAAGAGACCCGGCGTGGCAGACAACCTGAATAAAATTAGCTTTATTGCAACAATTTCCCCAGGACTTCCAAGCGCTCACCCGGAGCAATCCAGACTGATAATTGCGTGCTACAGTGGAAAGGCCACTGTGCAAGTGATATTCTCGACTTCAATAGGTCGCTTTCAAATCTTCTTTCGGCGTCAGTACAAGTGGTCCTGGTCAGCGAGTGCCAGTTGATGCTAAGTTGGAGAAAAAAACTGTTGATCAGTGAAGTCATGTTCTTGTTCATTGCAGCTTTCCCAATTTTGACCCATGTGGACAAGTGCAGGAACAAACAGTGTCTGGCCCATGGACTGCCTCAGATGGTGCCTCTCTGGCCGATGACTGCTCTGCTCAGTCGTATGATAATATCATCCCAGGCGAGTGCGCCTTTCTCACTCGTCTAGTCCATCCTTGGTGCACAAAATGCTTGCGAGGATGCAACTTGGTTGAGGAAAAGTGCTCCAGGTAGTTTGTTAGGGTACTTTTTGGAGGGCAACACGTCTGGATGCGAAGAACTCCTAATCTATTGTGCATTGTTTGTGAGGTTTAAGGCGTAATGCGTCCGCCTGGCGGGTGGGATCCCGGTCTCCCCGGCGGGGGGGGGGGGGGGTCGGGCTGCTTGGCGTATCCGGCGTCGACGACCACCTGTCCGCCGGAGGGGTACAAGGGGTGAGGCGCTGAGGTGATCGCCCCGGCCGCCGTCGGTCGGCACGTTCGTTTACCCTCGCGCCCCTTCCACCATCCCGGCGTAGCTCCCGTGGGCGCCCTGTCGGCCGCCTTTTTCTCCTCTTACTTTTTTGACTGCTTTATTTTCTTTTCTGCCTGCCAACCTCCTCGGTGGCACGCTGTTTACCCTCATTGGGCGGCGCTGGCGACTTCCCGCGCCTGATGGCCGGCCAGGCCGACTGGTCTGGACCGCGCCTTACTGAAACTGTACGAACTGGCACACCCGCGTCTGGCAGGCAGGAGTAATGAGGGCAGCATATCAAATCATGTCTCGCAGTGCTAGGGTGTAGCTTTGCTGGTGGATAGAAAACCCCGTCTATGTTGCATCCGCATGTCCTGGGCTCGGAAAGTGGCTGCTGGGCACGACATCAAAGCTCGCAAAAAAAAAAGGATTCTATCGTCATCGGCCACCATATACCTCTCGCAAGTCAATGGCTGGTCCGACTGCTCTCACCTTTTCTTGATAGACTGGAGTACCACATTCACGTGACATCAATCTACTCTGCTGTATGCGGTTAATCAGCTGTGCTATGTTCAGCTCTCTGGATGTGCGTATCATCATGACGCTTTTGGGGTAGCAACACTATCCAATGAGAGTCTGATGTGTACTGGAGGATGTGCGACCGAAATAGGCAATGCGATTGCAAAATGCGTGCCTCGTTCTCTTTTCGACCGAAAGACGCTAAAAGAGTCGGAAATAGTCCCGTTGAGAGGGTGAAGCCAGCGAGAAGAGGAGTGATACAAACTTGCTGGGCAAGAAGTGGATAGATATTATGTTGGCTGCTAACTGGGAATAGTGGTTGAAGATTAATATTTCAGAGCGGACGCATGTCAGCGGCAAGGGTTCTTTCGCTAACAGCAACCTATCCGATCAGAGTTAAAAAAAAACTCAGTTGCAAAGCCCGCACACAATCAATCACGATCATTTACCGAGAGTATCTTCATAGCCTATCCCCGTCATGACTGCATTCAGAGCGCCTCTCATTCCATTGGCGAGAGGGTCAGAGACGTTGTGGTTTACACTGTGCGAACCTGGGACCCACGCCGATCCACACATCACCCATGCGGCAAACTCCAGTCACCATCATCCAAAGAATTTCCTCATTGCTGACAAGACCGCAATAACCGCATTTGCGGAGTTGTTGACTGTGTTCAAGGACAATCACGCGGGTTCCTGATTGCATTATGAAAGACCCTCAACACGAGCAGAAGAGACTGCAGCGCTAGAAGGGTGTATATATTGCTCAGTGACCCCAAGCCACTGTGGCCACTCAGCGCCCGAAAATCCGGGGACTTCACCACGTTCCAGAAATAAGTGGACTGCAATGCCCCACGCAAGTCTGGCGAAGGTCAGAATATGGCTCAGCACCAATAGACATGCTCTGAGGTATCGCTAAAAGCAGTAGCTGGATGGGTTTGTGTTTCAGCTCCAGCGAAAGACCTGCTCTTGACGACAACAGTCCCCAGACAGCTTCTAAACGAAGCGACGGTCACGACGGTCGCATTATGAGCGTCCAGTGCCGTACGAACAGTGTAATCTGGGAATTTTTCAGGATTTCTGACCACTTCGAGGGGAGAACTTGCACCAACTGAGCTCTTCATGTTTTCGACACAGAGAACCTGAGATGGAGGGAGAACAGGCGCGATCCGACGAGAAGACCACAGTAGGTTGACCTAACAGCGTACGTTGCGAGGGCTGTAGGGGCTGTAGCCAATCATCAGCTTCATTGCACAGATGTGCTGCAGCACGCCATTGATGAGCTCTCCGCTGTCAGCATGCGAGTGGCCCTTGCTCTTTACACTTGCTCTTGCTCTTATTCCCATGGGACGAAGTTCGAAATTCAGCAACAGATGTGTCATATGTGGCCGCGAAATGTGTAGGTGAATGAACTCTTACTCCATTGCCGCTTGCATAATTCTGTCCTGGGGCACCGAGACCGAAACATAATACATTTTTTCGAAAATGAAGGCACTCTATTGACTAATACATACTATCAGCTGTTCGAAAGACCAACAAAGACGGCCGCAGAGTGCCTCAACGAGTTCTTCTCACGGGCTGAGATATTTCGAACGTTAGCCGCCGTATTCGAAAACATCATCTTGGCCGGACCAGCTCCTTCCGTAGATATCTAAGAAACTACAAAGGCGATTCCGGCCTGAGTAGGCACATCGGTCGTGGAGTCGGTCCGAGGGGCGATTTTAATTGGCTGAGAGCCTCTCTGAGAGAGTCAGTCTCATTCCCCTAGGACGGAGTTCAGTAACAAGCAATATGAAAAATACAGCTCACTGCTCGAATGACAAGACTCGGCGAAAGCGATGCGGCCTGGTCCGCCTTCTCTTTTGCAAGAGCAGGCACCTCCTAAACCCCTTCTTCTCCCGCGACGTCCCCACGCCAGCGCCGGTAGGATTGTCGGACACGAGACGAGATCTGGGATTTAGCAACGAACTGCTCAGCATCGGGCTTGGTCCACCAGACACGGAGGTCTCCCTTGGCGTCGTACTTGCGACCTGAGTCATCGCCTCACCTTCCCGAGGCCTTCCGGACGCCTTCCCGACGCCTTCCCGACGCCTTCCCGACGACCATGTAGCCCCTGTAAAAGAAGTACCTATCGTTTTTTTGAGAAATTGCTGCCCCAGCGTCCCACAGAACTATCATGGTGCTCTCTCCCTCTCACGCCCAGTTAAGACCAAAAAACCAAAAACTGAGATTTTCATCGTAAGCCGCCACATATACTCTTTTATAAACGTTCACTCTGCATGTCTATGTCTTGACTCAGTACATCTACCTCTTCAAGGGCAAGCAACCAAAATTCAAAAAACAGTGAAGCTCTACTTGCACGTACAATAGAGGGCTTCGCTAAGTTACTCTTCGGTTACTTGTGGAGTGGGTTCTCCCGATTCAGACCGAATTGACCTCATTTTAGCGTTTCATTCCACAAGCGGCACTCCATATATGGGTTCGGAGACTCTGTTTCCCACGACCCGTATGTTCCAAATGAGGGCAAAAAAGAGCAAATGTGGGTGGGCTACAACCAATCGAAGGCAGTTTTGCCTCCACCCCTGTCGATTTGAGCGACAATCAGTGAGGAGGCGGAAGGGCCCAGTTAAGAAAGTCACGGCGTGCTGCGACGCTGCGCTCTCTCGGGGCTGCGGAATGATTTAAATCGAACCCATATGTTACAAAGTTGCCGAAGACGTCGTGGGTTTGTAGTGGCCTTGTCGCTTGTGGCATGAATATGTCGAATTACCAACATATGACAGTCCACCGACCCGAGTTGCCGAAGCTCTCTAATAGGGTTCCACATGGAGTTGGGCTACAACTGGATTCAGAAGAGGTCCAATATCAAGCTCAAGGGGTATGAAGAGAAGATTTAATATTTTGCACTCTGATTGAACATTATTCTGTAATGGACACCTGTGAGATATGACTGCTATCTAGAACACGTTTTTCTTTTTAACCAATGTATAACCTAACCGTTAGCTTTGAAAACTAATGTACACCATTCTTAACTTAGGTCTGTCAACGTAAGCACTCAACCTTCGTAATACACACAATTATGCACCTTTCTAACTTGCACAGTAGACCATTTCGAAATTGGTCGTCTTTCAACGTGTGCACTCAACCCCCACAATATACCTGATAAAAGCGCTTGACCAATCAATGTGCGTCACGGAGACCGCCGCGGCCGCTTTCTTCTCCGACACCGACTCCGGAGGCGTCGCCACATACCTTCCGGGTGTCGTCGTGGGAACAACTTTTGTTCACTTGAGAGCAACGAATGCCATCACCGCCATCATCTCGGGACCCCTGCCGTCGCCGTCGTCATCCCGGCGCAAAATCTTGAGCTTGCATATTAAATGGATTTTTCTTTCAGATTTAGTTTTGTTTGCAAGCGTTTTTTTTTTTGCACAATGGCATTGGTCATAATGCATTATGGGTGTGTGAATTATGGAGAGCTTTTGAACTTTTGTTTTCTCAAAAATCAAAATCTCCCTGATTAAATACGATTGGGTAGATGGCGTCGATTCCTTGCGTACGCCTTCCGGACGCGATTACTATGTTCAATCTCGATTTCTAATAAATCTGTTGTTCTTTGTTGGACTGGGCCTGACCTAGCTGCCGCGACGCCGTGGAGCGCGTCCCTCATTTCCTACTGCTGCCGATGGAAGTCGAAGACTTGGTCGCTCCCGATGAGCCAGATGCGGCGGTCAAGAGCATTGACATGGACGACAGCGGCGAGGATGTGGCTGTGGGTCCCGGTGTGCCGGAAGAAAGGAGCTCGAGCACCTGATCGTCGCCTCCGTGTCGTTTGCGTGAGAGCTGAGGAGGGGCACCAAGGGTATTTGAGAGTACTTCTGTCTCATCCCCTTTGTGGTCTGGTGGCAGCTCGGACCAGCTTTTTGAATGAAGCAGTGGTATCTGGCTGTCGCGAACGCAGGCTGCTGGTGCACGCTACCATGCATTTCGATCTACAGTACTTGCGCTTTGCCCAATTAACCGTCATCGCGGAAAGAGCCGCACTCTCATGCTCATGTTGGGGAAATGCTTGCGCAGCCATGTACACAAGCCATTGCTGAAGGAAATTATTGCTCGTGGGGCTTTCTTTTCTGCAAGATCTTGCTTTACACGGCCGCTTCTTCCAGGGCTGATTGGCGGAATGGCACGTATCTGTGGTCAGACGAGCAAGAGCCGGCTTGCTCAGCCATGGCGAAAGCATTCTTAACGGCTTCTGCGCGCTTTTATATGAGCTTGCCCATTTCGGTGCGTTGGGGCTGCCACATGCGCGTCTCTAATGGGCGTGAAGCGCACGCCGAAACTATTTTCGTCGTATGAGAAGGCAAGTCCGCAGCGGCCCTCCGCCTGTGAGTGCGAGCATTATCGTGATTTCTGGCCGAAAATATGCTCTAGGGGCAGCTGTGGGAGGGTGCGAAGGCGGCTACGCGGGTGGAAATCAAGCCTGTTTCCCAAAATCCGTGTCGCCCGCTTAGTGGGCACAGCGCTGTGGGCGAGCATCTCATCACTCAGCTGCTACGATTTGAAAGGGACTTGAGAATTTCCTTTTGAGTGCTGAACATGCACAGCCAGGATGAAATGAGCGACCCGTTCGAGGTCTGCGAGCCGCAGCATTGACGACCGTCAGCTGGATCTTTTTCGTTGCAGGACCCTTCATGCACGCGCCCCTTCTCCCTGCCCTCCATCTTCCTGCACGACTCGCGGCCCCGGCTACCCCAGAATGACCCCCGCCCCCCTCCCACCCGCCCAGGCGGGCGGTGATCCGCTGCCTGCGGCGGCGACGCCGCCACCGCCCATCCTCCCCCTCCGACCTCCCTCACCGCCCGGAGCCCCCGGCCCACCACCGCCCCCGGATGGTGATGTGGGGCCCCCCCTCCCCCCCGGCTGGCATCTCCCCCCTAGCCCTTATGACCCTGAGCTGGCCGGCGCCATCCCCCCGCGTCCGCCTGTGGCGGGTGGGCTCGCACTCCCCCATCTGCTCTTCGGCTGGCTCATCCTGCCCATCGATTAAGGTGCGGGATTGGCTCCCTCCCGGTTGCCGGTCGTGTGGTGACGACTGTAGTGGCCGTGGCGTCTGCGGCTACGGCAGCTGTGCGGCGGCAGCGGTGTTGGCGGCGGTGGTGGTTACCGTGGTATTGGCGCGGTGGCGGCGGTGATGGCGTCGGCGGTGGTGCTGACGGTGCTATTAGCGACGGCATTTGCCGAGGCCGTGGCGGCTGCGGCGGCAGTGGGGGCTGCAGCGGCGACGGGGGCTGCGGCGGCGGTACTGCCGGTCGTGGTGCCAGCCGTGGCGAGGGCGGCGGTGGCAGCGGCGTCGGCAGCTGTTACGGGCGGCGGTGGTGGTGGCGACGGCGGTCGCAGTAATGGTGACGGCTCCGGCGGCGGTGGTGCCGGCCGTAGTGCCAGCCACGGTGATGGCGGCGGTGGCGGCGGCGTTGGCAGCGGCGGACTCGGCGCGGTGAGAGGAGTCGGGCGCCCTGTGGCTACTGGAGGGAAGGAGGGGGCTTTCAGAGGGGTGAGGCGTCTTTCCTTTTCCCCTGTACCCCCACCGTCTGGTGTGTTTGGAACCATTTTCATTGTATATCATGCCTTATTTGTTTATGTGCGCAGTCTTGCCAGCTGATGTCTGTAGCGGAGGAGGCAGAGCATGCTGTGCAGGGGCACAGGGTTTGCACAGGGGCCGTTGGTGGCACTATCGCTTGTTTTGTTTGTGTAAGGGGTTACGGACCGCCGGCCAGCGGGTGACTTGCCTCTCCCCCATTGTATTGCTGGGGATTGGAATTCCTGGGGGGAGGGGCGGGGGCCGGTAGATTTCTAACCGGCCCTCCGAGGCCACCTGTCTCTCACCCCGAGGGAGATATGAGGGGTGGCGCGAGCGGGGAACCGCCGGCCGCCGTCGGCCGGCACGTTCGTTTGCCCTCGCGCCCCGCCCACCGTCCCGGGATGGCGCCCTAGGGCACCTTCCTCGGGTGGCGCCCTTCTCCTCTCTTGCCCCACTTGCGGGTGCACGCTGCTTGCCCTCTTATCGGTTGGGCGCGGGTCTTACCGCGCCCGTGGCCGGCCGAGCACTCCACGACAGCCAAGACGGCTTCGGTAGCGCCGGCCTAAGGCCACCCTATTTAAACTGTGTCAACTGCCTCACCCGCGTCTGAGGGCAAGGAGTAAACGATGCATTGACTGCCATCTTTGCCGCCTGCACCGCCGCGTGAATGCTCATGATAGAGTGGTCGGCCAGCCCAGAATCACCTATCCCCCTGGTTGAGATGGCGAGCAGGAAGTGAGCCACAGTGTTGGGCCCCGCCGGTCGGGAGACCTAGATGAAAGAATCATTTCAGAGGGAAACAAGCATGGTCAATAAGCCCACTCGCTGGGCACAGACATATCATAACAGCTCAACAAACAACAACAAAAATCAAGATAAACCTCATGGATGGGAGCAGCGACGGAACGGCAGCAGCAAGGGACGACTGAGCCAGCCAAGCAGTCAGCGGTTGCGGCTATGCTTAGACGGCCTCGGGGAGGGCTCCAATGACTTGCCCACTGCCGCTGTCTTCGGAGATGTGCAGTTGTTGTCATTGTTGCTAGTGCCATCGCTGGGAGTCACAGAGGTTGTCGAGCGCGTTGCGCGCTTGACATGAGAGAAACAGGAGCTGGCAGGGCTGGGGGCGGACTCAGTCTTAGTCCCCAACCCACTGAAACATGCATTCGAACATGGAGTGTCGACGCTTGGCCCTGCCGTGCCGAAACGCCCACACGCCCCAACTCGCAGCAATGACTGCAAGTGGGAAACGGCCGCCACCGATGCGTTGTGATACGTCGCCGCGCGTTCAAACGTCTTGCGCCTGCTCTTGGTCACCATCACGCACACGCCGTCGGTGCGTGTCACAGGAACGGCGTTGATGTCGTACCCCCGAATGGCAGCGGCAGCACCGAAGAGAAGAAAGTCCACCCAAGCCTTTGTGGAATCAACCCCCCCTGCAACTGGGCCAACCGTGTGCTTCAACGAAGGACCACGGAGGAAGGAGGTAGCTCCCGCCCCGGTGATCTGCAAAGCGGTCGCCTCGCGAGGTGGTAACGCCGCGGGGATGCAACACGTGGGGAGAGGGTGGCGAGCCATCGGTGCAGCACGCTTGACAAAGGTGGCGGCAACGGGGCGAATTACGGAAGTAGCCTCATCTCTACCCGATGACTGCCAGCGGTGTGTGCCTGCGGCCAGGACGCCCGGGTCGGACAGAACGGCGACCAGCATGTGAAGAGAGACTGCCTCTTGGCGACAGGATAGCTTCTCGTGCAGAATGAGATGCGTATCGTTGTCACCCAGCGACATCGAGTTTGAAAAAAGACGAGTGACCTTCGGTACCATGGCAGGCGACACGTTGACCAGACCGCTTACGGCCAAGCGCCCCAGAGCAGCGAGCGCCAGAGAAGCGTGAGGAGGCCCAGCAGAAACGTTGCCGTTCATCACAAAGCAAAACAGCTCCGCCATGTCCGTCACCAGGTCGCTAGGGAGGAAGGTAGCATTCACAGCAGCGACGGCGGTAGAAACGTCCATGCGCGCCGCCGTTGCACAGTGAATCTGGGCTGCCACAGTGACTTCAGCCGCTGATGACCCCACCGCCCCGTCGAGGAAAGCCTGGAAGCGTTCGCGTGACGATTCTCCCGCTAGCCAGCGCACTGCCTCCATCGATGGGGGGCCGCTTTCAGACACAACCCTGCGCAGCACCGCCAGTTCCTCGCGGCGCGCGTTGCAGCCCCACCAACGTGCCAGGTCCGCCACCGCCGCCGCCTCGTCGAAAGACCGCAGGCCACGCGGAGCACGAGGCGGGTCATCAGAGGAATCAGCAATGCCCGGCGGAGAAGGGAGCACCAGCCGCCGCAACACCGCCATGGCCGTTGGAGCGTCATCCAAAACATTCGTCAGATGCAGGATGGGGGCCACCGCAAAGGACGGCACGTCGCCGACGACACAACTGGGGCGCGCGGCGTCTTCAACCGCCGACTGCAGTATGGACACTGCTGCGGGAAGGTCATAGGCGCCCACTGTCGCCGCGGACGAGACCATGGCGCGTACGCGTGCGAGAGCGGCCCACAGGCCGCCCCGGGCCCACACCTCGTCTGCCCAGATGCGTGGCCAAAACACTACGGCGACCGATGTGGGGGGTGGCACGTAGAGAGCCTCTTGGTTGGCACCGTCCAGGAATCCCCCAGCTCCACTCGCATCACTCCCCATCTCTTCTTCATTGGCGGCCTCCACCGTTGGGGGCCACAAAAGGTCGTCACTCGCACGAAGAGGGACACCCCCCATGGGGACGTGAACCCCATCGGGGACCGTGACCAACGGGAGGGATGATACAAGCACCCCCTCACGACCCGGGCAGTCTCCACAGGACGGTCCCGCCATAGACGCGTCCCAGTCTTGGTCGGACCCACACCCCTCCTTGTCGTCACGCGCACCATTCAGCCGCAACTGCTCACCAGCGCTATGACTGTCGCAGTCATCTCCCTGCAAAGTGTTCCCGTCGACATCTTCAAGGCTCGTGGTGGCGGCGTCGAACGCGCCAAGAGCAGCTCCAAGCAACGGTCCGCCGTCGTCGTCCATGGCGCCCGTCAACGCATCCACCACCGCCGAGTCTGCAGGCGCAAGGGTCCCAACGTGAACCCCTTTTGCGCGACCAGAGCGGCCGATGCCGCCGATAGGGGCACAGTCGCCAGGAGTGGTGGCCGGGTGTGATCAGCGTCGGGCTCTTGCATCCGGGAGGGAGGGGGTGGAACCACGTCTGCAGTGACCCACTTTCCCACCGCCGTTGTCACAGCCACCTGATGACCACCATCGCCCCTGTCACATCCGAACTGCTCGATGACACGAAGCGCCTCAGCGAGTTCCTCGAGGTAGCTCATGGATAGATGCCACCGGTGGGACACGGTCACTCACCGTCAGAAAGGATGTACCCTGGCAGCCGGCCCCGCCGTGCCAGGCAGAGCTCGTGCACCTCCCGGAAGTGCACCGTGGACAAACACTGGGTGCGGAAAAAATAGCACCGACGAGGGGGGGGGGGGGGAGGTGTGGAAGGCGATAAAAGGACGCCGAGGGGCGGGGGCGTCTGCCAGTAGAGCGCAGCGGACGGTGGGCAGCGGGGTGCAGGGTTCAACCCAGGATGAAGCGCCGAGACATGTCGAGAATGGTGTGGTATCCTGCCGAGCTGGCGTTTCATGCGCACACTCAGGCTCCGACCAAGTAGGTATTTCTTCTGGCAACTTGTGCCGGCCATTCGATCCACGAACGGTGTACTCTTCCGTTGGCCAACGGTGAATGCCTGTCTCCCGCTAGCGGCTGTCTGAAGAAACGGGTCTGACATAAGGTCGCCCAGACACTCCGACGCGGCCAAGTGCACGGGCGGGCCGGGTGCGTCTCGGGAAGCGTCAACCAAGACGAGATTTCTGAAGGGCGGGCGACTGAGACCACCGTTGGCGCGAACTAAACTTTAAGATCCTGCACGGCCTTGCAAAACGGCTGGTCATACCTCGCGACAGACAGGGTGGTCCCGTCGTCAGCAAGATTTTGAATACAAACAAATGACCGACGACGATGAGTAAATGCAATTACGCATACTTCCCCAACAGACGATATGACTTGTTCTGGGGAGAATGTGGCAAGCCCGCTCATTTCAATGGTCCCACAAAACGAAAAATGACGCCCCGCGCCCCGCAACTGCTGCGCATCCACAGCTGGTGAATAGCGTATGCTCATCCGCTAGTGGCGTAGCCCAACGAACAAAAAAAAATGTCGGCTACTTTTAAGAAACGACGGCGTTTTCTGCCAACTTGGATGTCACTTGTCAAAAACTTTCCTGCGGGGCCGAGTGAGAAAACCTCCGTGGCGCGCTGAACCAACAACCTTAACGCAAAAATGCCACGACAAAGCATCAATCTATCAAATACTGCTCCCCACCATCTCCAGCCAATCCACAAAATTTCATGCAATACTGTACTGCATACTGGCAATACCACACGCACCTTGGACGTGAGAAAAAACCGCAGATGACGTTCACACAAGAGCAGATGCTCTGCACGCTCCACACGTACAAGCAGGGGAGGCCCACAGCTATTCTAAGTCTTTGCGAAAAATTGACTCAGATGTTGTGTGACACAATGGAATACCGTACCATAGTGTGACCTCCCACTGCAGTCACATCTGTTGATCGTTTGTGAACGCATCTGCTCATTTCAGGCACCGCCGCTTCGTTGCACGCAGTTTTGGTGTCCCACGGGCGCATCACATAGGCTAGTGGGCCGAAAGTAGAACTTTTGCTCAAAACATAATGCGTGCGAAACACAATGTGGATTGCCATCAAACGCAACCATCCAGGTCGTGCCCACCGGTCATGCCCCACGGACCTTGGAAGTGAGAATAAAACGCAGATGGTTTGCCATAGTTGGCATCAGCAGCGCCTGTGCTTATCGATCTCCAGGGATGCCGCCAGACTGTGCTTACGTGCTTCTCTGCGCAGGATGTCGAACGGAATTGCATCAGCATGCCGGTTCGCTGAATAAAATATTTCCCGTTTCTTCAGGATCTATAAGCACGAGTCGCTTCGAGCGTACCCCGTTCATTAGGTTAGCCCGGATAGCTTCGTCTATAAAGTTCTATTCATATGTATTATGCGCGCGGCTGATCCGCGTGTCTGGTAAATCCGGTAGTTTGCTCAAGAGACAGAAGCTCTTTTCATCGCTTGGATCCAGTCCAGACGAGCTTCGTTGTTTCGCGCGACCGATGTATGTACATCACAATTCGTTTCATTGTTTACCTCCTACATTGGCGGCTTCGCCGCCGTCACTATCCTGAGTTGCACCCACGTGAAAAGTTCTTTCCTCAGTGTCAGTTTTCTGCCATACCACCAGACTGCTGGTGACGCATCGGCGATTCCAGAGTCGACAAAGATTCATTATTTATAACTTATTTTAGGGCTGATCATTTTTTGTTTCTAAGGATGAGCTTATACAGATCTGTTTGGGAAACCGGGCTCAAAGCTGCAGAATGATTCAGGACGTGAGGAACAGGGGGGCAGCAACTGTCGCAGAGTTCTGCGGCGTGCATTCGAGCTTTCCTCTGCGACACTTTTGTCGCGGCCGTCGGCAGCCAGGATAGCACCCTTGAGGGACGCAAGTCATCTTTCCTCCCATGCCACCCCCCCCCCCCATAGACGGCCACCACGGGAGCCCTGCGCCTGAAAGAGTCCGGCAAGCGTGCATAGTTGCCACGCCCCCCTCCCGCGTCCAGTGGACCTCGTCGTGCGCCGTCCACTTACAAGCGATGGCCGACCACACCTTGAGCACCCGATGGTAAACGTGCTCCCGAAACGCCACGTTTACTGACTTGTCCATGGTCGTCCACGACGCCCGTCACAGCCAGGGTGCAGGGATGGAAGGCAGCGGCGGCCGCGGCGGCGAGGCGAGCCCACCGCTCGTCGGGCGTTCCACAGTGGAGGACCCCATATGTCTGGAGAGCAGCAGTAGCCAAGGTGTCGCGGGCGGTACCACCTCCGCCGTAGAGCCGTAAGCATGTCGCGGCCATCGCTGGGTGGGGTGGGACAGCAGCCAAGAGACATCTTCCGATGATGCGGTAAGAGAGGGAGCGGAGCAGCAGCAGCTGGGGGAGGGTGATGCAACAGCAAGGGGCCGTGACGCCACACGCCATCCGCGAGGTGGTCGCCGGCGACCACGTGCGGCGTTACCGGGCCGCATGGGTGGGGGCGACAGCTGCTCCTTCTCCAACAGGAAAGAGGCCAGAGGATGATGCCGGGCGGCATCGTTTCGCTCTCCATCCGTCCTTCAAGCATGAACGGACTCGTTCGTGCGGGTCAATTAGTGCGTGCAGCCGCCTGGCGCTGTGCTCGTCGCTTCGCGTTGGACAGCGCAGCCGACTCCCGATTTCGTACAATCCGTGCCCGCTCCGGCTCGTCGAACACTTCGTCCCAGCACACGCGAACACGAGTGCGAGCGCCTGAGGAAGGCGCCGACGACATCCCGCGCCCACGGCCAGCCAGCTGCGTGCCCGCGGGAAGGCCAGCCCCACCTTCAGCCACAGCCAGAGACCCCCATAAACCTGACCGGGCCGCAACAACAGGCAGGCGCCCACCAACTGCGGGAGGCCCCACGCGTAACCCAAGCGGGTCAACCGCTCCCCGCCCCAGCACAAGCGCCGCCGGGCGAGCCACTACTGACTGGCTAGAAAGCTCAGTAAAGATAGTGGAGGTCATCAACGGCGGCGGAGATGGCAGCGAGGAGGTACCAAGGGCCGCATCATCGTATCCCCCCGCCATCTGGGAGAGCGCAGCGCAGCCAAACTGTCCCATTAAAGACGGACCAGTGAAAAAAATGCATCCATGGGGGGAGCGCCGTACAGCCCGCGACCTGCTTGCTGCGTGTCTCCCACGATCGTCGAGGACGTGCGCAACAGTAACATATCATTCCCTCGGCACGACGGCGATACGTCTCACGGCCCCCACCGGTGGAATCCCACTCACGGCGACGGCGACCCACAGGAGTCGGGCTACCGAACCAGGGGGTCATCTCCTGGAGAGGGTCAGGAAGGACCACGGGAATACCCAGGTCAGGAACCGACTCGGTGGACGCCCACCCTTGGCACCCATCTTCCCCCGAGATAACTAGGCGGATACGGAGCGAGTGGCGAGGCAGCGGGAGCGTTCCCGGATGCGGGTTCCGAAACGGAGGCAAGGTCGCTACCGCCGACCAGTTCACGGCATCGTGAACGGCCACCAGCGCCGCCAACGCACGGGTGAGACCCGTCCCTTCAGCAATGGCGGTAAAGCCTATCTCTCTAAGGTGCCGACGGAGGCCCGTCGGAAGATGGAACAGCCGGCCCTGTCGACGAGCCGACAGCAGGAAGGAGGAGACCTGCCCGAGGGTAACCTCCAAGGTGAAGACACCCTGCAGCGCATGCGTAGGCCGGGAGGCCTACACACTCCCGAAGTAACGAAGGCAGGGACCGGTGTCAAACCGGAAAGCCGGGGCGGGCTCCCACCCCTCTTGTCACCCAGGCGGGCGCAACAGAGTGTACACTGGAGCACGACTGTTACCGGTCTGCAACGCGCACGTGATATCAGTGCGGAAAGGGTCCGCCATGACACCATGGTTGCGACGCCAGCTCGACGCCGACTTCAGCCCAGCCATGGGCAGGAAGGCTGGCGTCAGCCACAGATACGGGGGGTCCCCCGGGTAGTAATCCAAACAGGGATTCCGGTTGGTCCCAGGCACAACCCGCCCGAACGCCACGGGGGCCTGCGATGCAGCCACTTCGCGGGCACCAGCGGGGTAATCCACCTCCCGGGGCAGCGCGGGAGCGACCAAGGCGCACGCTCCGAAAGCGGGATGGAGGGAAACCTCAGGCCGCCCGACCCGGGTACGCCAGAGTTGAGCATGCCGTTCATCGGGCTGACTCAGAATCCATTGATGCTCGACGCGAAAGGCGTCCGGCTGGGCGACCAGCCGAGCCAACTCCCGCTCCCAACAGAGGCCCAGCGGCACCGGACTGCAACCACAGACAGACGAAGGACACCGTTTACCCTTTGTACCCTCGATCCCCACCGACGTCGCGCCCATCTTTCTCCCAGACCAGCCCCCATCAAAAACACCGTCCTCTTTCCCGTACCCTGCCGCCCTATTGGTGGGAAGGGCCCGCTGACACCCCCACGAGTACGTTGAGGGCATTTCAGTTGTGGGTGGATCCTCACAAGGATCCTCTACTTGAAAGTATTAGCGCGCACGACCTTGAGCTCATGAAATATTGCGCGTGTCTCGGCCTTGTTATGTAGCATCAAGCCAAGAGAGCTAATCCTACCCCCACCGATACTTAGTGGCCTTCCGCGCCCGGTCGTCAAGACCACGTTCACCTTCGGTTGAGTCCTTAGACAGACACCAATTGCAGCTTCTGTCGCCGAGAAAGAGGACTGCTCGCTAAGAAAGTAGTCGAGCAGAAGCGAGCCCGAGTCCCAGCCCCAGAGCACGGCGTCGACCAGCAAGGTGACGTCGCCGGCGCAAGGCGTGTCAGTCAACCGCTCTAGAAAGTATGCGTCAGCATGCAGGGCCGGCTACAAATTGAGGTAGTGGTCAAAACTAGAGAGAAGTTTGAGGGGTCCGAGGACTGCTAGCCCGTCCAGTTTCTCGCGCACCGACAGGACGCCATGGTAGACCAGCAGCGACAACGCTCTCGCGTAAGCTACCGAATTCGATACGTCTTGGACGGTCTCCGTCGAGCCGTCTCGAACTAAGTCGTTCACAACGCTGGTCTACGGCGACAACCCAGCTCGCGTGAACGGGCTCTTGTGCTGGTCCATAGGCATCTTGAGAAGCTGAGACGCGTGGACAGCGTCCTGCAGCGCAAAAACACCCGCCCGAGGGGACGAGCGGAGCACCGACGCAATGATCTGAGAAGGGGACATATTGTTGTCAGCCATGACGCCAAACAGCATTGTGGAGTAAACCACTCGCACACACAGCATCCCAGTTTGGGTAGTGTACAAGGGCTTCCTATCGTGACAGGGGCACCGGAAGAAGAGCAAGTCGCACACACGCTATCCCTGTTGTGGCGCAATCTCCTCACTACGAAACCAGATGATGGTGTGTGGGCCAACAGTTGCCTGGTTGGGACGGGGAAGCGAGGCCAAGCCCCGCTGTCCCTCCCCTTATCCCCCCAGGGTCCCCTCAGAATCTCGCGACTCAGAATCTACGGCCCTTGCACCTGCTCACCGCGCTACACGAAAATCCAAGACGATAAAATTCCAGAAAACCCTCATATCCACGTGGGATTTACTATCAAGCAAACAAAGCATCCCTGACTTCAGGAAACCCGAGATCAAATGCAAAGGGAGAAGCGGCTCAAACCAGCTGTCTCCCGCCCCCGCGTGGCGTGCCATGCACCCTACGTGGGGCCAGTTTTGCCACAAGCTTTGCATCACCGGCCTCGTTTCCTTCCTCGAGGAACGCTTAACGCCACTAACTGTCGCTATAAAGCGACTGAAAGAAGTGGTGGACGTAGACAGGCAGGTACAGGGGTTGAGAAGCGCCCGAATACTTGTAGCCGTCCTACAACTTCCGGACCAGCCGCAAAGATTGGCTGCGTTGGGCAGCCGTCAGATGAAACTGCGCGAGCCCGCGCTCGACGTCAGCATCAGTGCAGCCACAGCACGCCGCAAAATCCTCCGTAAGTAAAGGAGACTAAGCCACATTCCATCCAGAGGAGTCGGTGAGGGCCACAGGCGTAGTTCCCGTGCTGAAGCTTCGCACCCTTGTCCAACCAACCTTCGAGAGGGACTTCAAAGCGAGGTAGAACGCCCGTAGGAAGCCTGGTGGCTTCTGGTCGCGAACGGGCGCCACCTGCTGATAATAAGCACCTGGGTCCTCGCGCATTAGCTAGTTCAGAGTTCGGTCATACTCGTCCACCACCACCAGTAGGTGCATACTCGCATTCTCGACTGCTCTAGTCACGGCCTTCAAGTTGGCCAGCGCATCGTCATCTACCCATGACGATACGTGCAGGTTGTACGTAGTGCAGAAGTCTCGCAGCGTTCCATTGAGCTCTTTGCTGAAGCGCTGGCGTAGGGGAAGAGTGTCGGGGCCCGTTTCGGCTGCAATGGACAAGTCCAGCATCAGAACGCAATATTCCCGTGCTTCGGCCGCTGTACCGCCTGACGATTGCACATACGCATCCGTCAGCGAGCCGTCCACAATTGACAAAGACCTTTGCAATAGCCTATTCAGTAGTAGGTTGGTCGCCGTACACTGCCGAAACTAACTTGCCGAAGAGACGCTGGTCAGCGTCCACCGACAGCTGCATTCTTCTCAGGTGCGAAGACATGTGTTTAGAGATCTAACCCATAGGTGAGACGTTGGTGTGCGCGCACATGAGCACGTGGGCGAAGGCACAAGAAGCCGCATGAGCAAATCAGCCACCCCGAACGACTTCTGTACACAAATATGGCGAGCAGCAGACAGCACTTCATCTGCTACCCATTGACCTCTATATAAACGCATCAAGAGACAAGCGCAATGACTGTCAAAATGCACTGTTCTCCTGGTCTCAACGCCTCATCCAAGACGGCACATACCTGGAAGAAGACACACTCGTCCTCGCCAAGAACAGCTCAAAGATCCGTGTCTGGACGGAACTTGGTCCTGTCATGTTGATGTTGCAGACCATGCGCTTTGACGTACTAGGATAAAAACCTCAATATGGCCAGACGTGTGAAGACGTCCACGCCGACAAAGCGCCGCTGTTCTCCAGTCAAGATGACGGACTTTTGAGGGCCCTTGAGCGATGCGGGATCGTCGGGGTACCCCAACAGATGAAGCACCGCTCAGTCGCCCTGAGATGGTCTCTCCGCAACGGCCACAAAACGATGCAGCACCGGCAGCTGGGGACATCTGGCCCCCATGTGGCCGGCATGACCGGAGGTCTGCTGTCTATTCCCAGAGAGCAGAGATGTACATGGGAAGGAGGATACGCGGGTAGATACACCAAGACGGCGTGGTCGTTGCCGCGGGGACATGGGCGATGACCGGGTCCAATGAAGGCGGCAGATTCTGGGGAAACACCCACACTTGGGTAGCCTTCAACGTACTCGTGATGGGTGTCAGCGACCGGTGCCAGCCAATAGGGCAGCCGGGTGTGAAAAAGGGAATGGGGGTGATAACGGTGGTGGGTCCGGGGAAGAGGACAGCGTGACGTCAGTGGGGGTCGAGGGTGGTTCGAAGGGGTAAGGTCGTCCTTGGTCTGTGTCTATGGTTTTCCGTCCGGTCTCCCCCGGTGGCGCGGATACCCACGCACTGAGTACTCGCGTCGGGGCTCCCGGGGTGCCGCAAAGCATGCATTTCCCTGTCGCGCCGCTGGTAGGCACAAAGCGGCTCCAAAACATAGCATGGCTCTCACAGCAAAGCATGGGCGGGCGTGCGCACGTTGGCTGTCTCGCAGAAGACGCTGGATACCCTCAAGAAGAGGGCATTCGCACCGGCCCTGCCGGCGCAACCGGACGTGGATCTCGGCAACGATCCTCCAGAGTTGGCCAAATGGCTGAGCAAGATCCTACAGCGGCACAGAACGCTGTGGGATGGGACGCTAGGTCTGATGAGGATGACCCAGCATCGCATCAAGCTACAATCGGGGGTTACCCCCGTGAGACAACACCGCAACAAAGCCGGCCTCCGAGCCCTTGAAATCGAACGGGCTGAGGTGGGCCGGATGCTGAAGATGGGGGTTACAGAACCCGCCACCAGCGACTGGGCCAGCCCAGTTGTGCTGGTGCCGAGGCCGGATGGGACTCCGCGCTTCTGGATTGACTACCGTCGCCTAAAATAGGGGACGCTGAAGGATTCCTATCCTTTGCCGAGCATGAATGAATGCCTGGACTCCCTGGGGGGCTCAGATCCTTCTCCACTCTCGATTGCAACGCCGGGTATCGGCAAATAATCGTGGCAGAAGAAGACCGTGACAAATCGGCCTTCACATGCCATCATTGCGCATGCAAACGTGTGCGCCTCCCCTTTCGGCTGTTCAATGCGCCCGCTACATTTCAGCGGGCGATGGACATGATCCTCGCAGCGGTCAAATGGCAGACGTGCCTCATCTATGTAGATGATGTCATCGTCTTTTTTAAGACGGCGGAGCAGCACCTCGACAAGGTGGCCGAGGTGCTTGACCTCCTGGCCGCAGCAGGGGTCACTCTGAAGGCCACGAAGTGCCATTTCGTCCAGAAGAAAGTAGAATACTTTGGGCACATGGTCACCCTCGGGAGGGTGGCCGTGAATACGAAGGATACGGACGCTTTGCGCCGCATTCGGTACGCCCTCACACAAACCCAGCTGAAAAGCAACATGGGTATGTGCGGGGTGTACAGATATTTCGTGAAGGACTTTGCCAAACTGGCACGTCCACGCACGCGCCTCACCAGCACAAAGCTGGCGAAGCAGCTCCCTCCTATTGCAAATGAGGAGGATTCCTCCTTCACGATGCTGAAGGAGAAGCTCCTGTCCTCCCCTGTCCTGTCCCTTCCGCGCCTGGAGGGGGAGTACATTGTCGATGAGGACGCAGGCTACAGCCAGCCTGGCTGCAGCTTTTTTCAGAAAGAACCCGATTGGGAGAACAACCCAGTGGTGTACTATTCCCGGGCCCTCGAGGAGCGGGAGCGCAACCATTGCGTTACCGAGATCGAGGGCCTCGGGGTTCGTGTGGGCCGTGACGCACCTGCGCGCACACCTAGAGAGCGCACGATTTGTTGTCCGCTGCGATCACGCCGCGCTGCGTTCGACCTTCGTGGGATCGAAAGCCAGCGGGCCGATCACGCGGTTGCGGCTCCGGCTGGCGGAGTTCGATTATGAACTCAAGCACAAGCCAGGCCGTTGGCACCACGTGCCCGATGCCCTGTCCCGACTCCCCACGGACGGGAGAGACGAGACCCCACTGGATGTGGAGGTCCCAGTCCTAGCGGTGACACGGAGCACCGGGGACCCCAAAAAAAAGGGGGCCCCCAAGGGCAAGCAAACCCCACAAGAAGATCTGCCCCCTGAGGGGGTTAGCTTGTCCTCGACGATGGCCTTGGATCCCGACGCCGCCTTGGGTGAAGGCTCCAGCCGTTGGCTTTCTAGGTCCTCCTGAAAGAGCATGACCAGGACCCTTACTGCAAGCGCAGCAGGAAGCTCATTAGGAGCACCCTACGGTGCTCATTGATGATGAGCAAAGGGTGCTCTGTCGCAGAGCACCCCTAGACGAAAACGTCGAACGGGTGATCCCCGAGAAGCTCCACGAGGAGCTTCTGAGACGGGAGCTGGAATCCCCGTTGGCGGGGCATCCGGGAGCATGCCAGATGTACTAGACCATGAGGAGGCGCTGGTACTGGCCCTTTATGGTGGCCCACGTGTATGCGAGGGTCGCAAAGTGCCCAGGGTGTGCTAAAAACCGCCTCCAGGAGAGGCGGCACACATCCCTGATTCGCCATTTTCCAGCCACCGAGCCATTCTCGGGGCTGGGAATGGACCTACTCGGTCCATTTCCTGAGACGGATCGTGGACATAACATGATCCTGGTGATGAGTGATCGGTTCACAAAGCTTACGAGAGCTTTGCCGCTATGGGAGACCACCGCGCTGGTGGTGGCCTCCACGTTTGTGGACTACGGGGTGGGCGCCTATGGCGTGCCCGACACCGTCCTGACTAAGAATGGACCGCAGTTTGCGTCCTTGTTCTTTCAGGGGGTGATGGGCATGTTGGGAATCATCCCCAACTACACCACCCCCTACCACCGCCAGACCAATAGGCATGAGGCGTGGTTTAACCGGACTTTGGTCCCGCAGCTCCGAAGTTATGTGTCTGATCACCAACGCACGTGGGACCGCTCCCTGGCGGTCCTCACGTTGGCGTTTAACGCCCAGGTACACAGTAGCACCGAAGAGATCCCCATGTTGTTCGTCAGCCCACGTCCATTACCGACGCTGGTGCTGACCCCGATGCCCAAGGTGCAACGGCCGCATGGGGGGGCTCTTGAACCTCAAGTGGACGAGCCCAACGAGGAGGTCCGTGCAGCACACGCCAAGACGGCGTTCGTGGAGCACCTCAAATAGATGCTCCCGCACGTACGACGGGCCCTGGCCAAGAGCCAGGCCCGCTATAAGAAGCGCTTCGACTACAGAGTTCTTGAGAAGAACAAGTACCAAAGCCCATGGGACTAGGTTTATACGGACAGTCACCAGAAGAGAAAGAGGAAGCTGTCCTTCGGGACAGCAGGCCCTTTCATGGGCATCAGGACCACTGGGTATCTGTCGTCGTAAAGCAGCACCTTAAAAGATGTCCATTGACAGAGGCAGTAGAAAGCAGAAGCCCGAGACGCGGGCCTTCAAATGGTGACGACATGTTTTCAGGAACCGAAGAAGCGTCTGGCACCGGTTTTGATGACGGTTGCTGCTTCAGTTCCGCTGGCCTCTTGGGCAGTCCTTGGGCATATGTCCTTTCTCACGGCAGCGGAGGCAGAGGCCTTCACACATGCAGCGCTGACGCTCTTCAGGCGTGAGTTTCTCGACTTTGATGCTGGAGATATCCATGGGAATGACACCCGTCGTGGATGGCCTCGCAGATGTGCCGCCGAGGTGCGTCGAGGCCCCAGCCTTGGCGGCCTCCACACGCAGAGCGTCAGTCATGACAGATTGAAGATCCGAGTAGGTCTTGAGACAAAGAGCCTGCCAGATGTCCCGCTTCCAGCCTCGGGTGTAGCTGTCAATCTTCTCGGCTTCCGTGATGTCAGGGATGTCCAAGAGGACGCTCAGAAGCGTCGAGCTGAACGTTCCGACGTCTTTGATTTGGCGCCACGAGTGCAGCTTGTCTCGTGCCGCCTGGACTGTAGACCTTCCACGAGTCGAACGCTTCGCCGTCGAGGAATGTGCAAGCGATACTGCACGCATCGTCGGGCACACTCAGTCGCGCGACAAACGCTGTAAGCTCTGTCCAGGGTTCCATGGTCGGTGCGTTCGAGCCCGAGCCCGGATTGGCCGGGTTGACACCCCCTGGGACTGGTACATCCATGGTGTCTTGGGTTCAAGTCCGAGGCAAGCAAACTTACAACCAAGATTTCACAAGACTTGCTTTGGAAGGACCCCAAGAAAGATCTCGGGACTGTGGGATAGGAGTTTGTCTGCAGCGGTAGTGGTGTACACGATTTGGATAAGTGCTGCGGTAGTTGCTGCAACGTTTCAAATGATGTACAGCACTACTTTGAGAAGCACAAGAAATTCGGTTGAAATCTCACAAACGGATTATTCAGAAGCGCCGTGCACAGGCCCGAGTCGGGCCCTGTCGGATTTCCAAGCGGGGTGATCAATGGAGGAAAATCGGGCTCCTAGGCCAGATCCAGGGGTGCGTCAACAGGTGTCAATCGGTGCGGCGCGCCAGCGTGCGGTGATGATCCTTGCCACGTGTGTGCCGCTCAAAATGTTCTGCCGACGCAAATTCACGACCGCACGGTTCGCAACGGGGAAGGGTTTCCGGGCGGTTAATTACGTATCGGTGGCGATGGGATCCGCGGGGATCACGCAGCACGGTGAGGCTGTTGCACCGCACACCCCACGGTTTGCCAAGGAATTTCTGTTGCGCCCCACGGTGGCTCTTGGCAATTCGGCGTTGCTCACGCTGCTCAACCGCGCGCGCGGTGGTTGGCTTTATGTGACCAATCACCGGCGGCGGCGGGGCGGCGTAACGGCGCCCCGATTTTTAGGGGGGCAGCTACAGGCGACGGTTGACGCGGGCTGCCGTGTCCTCGGTGGCAGGGCCCTTGCCCTTGCCGAAGAGGGGGGGCTTCGGTGCGGCCCGGCCCGCCGAGGGGAGGCGGACTGGGACCGCCGGGGTAGGAATCGAGCGGGCGCCCGCCGGGGAGTTATGTGCCCTCGAGCGGGCGTGTGTCTGCGGGGAGCCGCGTGCCGACGGCGGGGCGCGTGCCGACGGGGGGCCGCGTGCCGACGGACCGTGGGCCGTGAAGGCGCCACGTGCCGTCGGGGGTGCGCGGACCGTCGGGGGTGCGCGGATCGTCGAGGGTGTGCGCACCGGAGGGGTGCCACGTGACGTGGACCCCGTATCGCGCGCTGAGGCCGCCAAGGAGGTCGAGGCGGCCGCCAGTGCTGAGGAAGAGTATTCCGAATCTGATGTGGATCTCACTGGGATTCAACAATAGGTTGACCAAAAGTCACATTCCGTGAAACACAACCACAAGGGTTGTGTCAGGAAATTGTTCGTTCGGTGTGATTCGTGGAACCCGCTACGGTCGTATTACAATGCCCGTGGCAAGACGAACGTAGGGGGCAACACGACCGCACAATCGCAGGGGGAGAAAAATCAAAGACGGAATCGCAAGTCACCGCCAGGTAGAAAGTCAAACTATTAGAAGCTACCACATGTGAGGAACCACCCACACTTGGGCAGCCCTCAAGGTTCTCCTGATGGTGTCAGCGACCCGTGCCAGCCAATAGGGCGACAGAGTGCGGGGAACAGGATGGAGGTGGTGACGGTGGTGGGTCAGGGGAAGAGGAAGGCGCGACGTCGGTGGTGATCGAGGGCGGTTCAAAGGGTGATGGTCATCTTTGGTCTGTGTCTGTGGTTACCCCTCCGGTCTCCCCCGGTGGCGCCGACACCCACGCTCTATATACTCGCGTCGGGGCACCCGAGGTGCCCCAAAGCATGCGTCTCCCCGTCGCGCCACCGGTAGGCATCAAACGGCCCAAATACAAAGCATGGCTCTCAAAACAAAGCATGGGGGGGCGTGCGCACTAAAGGAGTGCAGCCCCAGTTTGCCCCAAACTAAGGGGTCCGGCGTGAGGCGCCTGGGGCGCCGCCCCAGCCGGCCCCAGGCGCCGGTCGACCCGAAGGTCCGGGAGGCGTGTAAGCACGGTTCGATCGAGTCAACCGAATCGGCCAGCCGGCTAGCCAGTCACATCGCTGCGATGCTGCACCGAGGACAGTTTAACGGACTCGCCAGCTGTGGCAGATGTGGCTCGTCACGGGTGCCGACGGTGGCGCCTTTCGACAGGCCATGATGGGCTGTCGATGGCTGCTGTCGTGCGGCCGGCAGACACCGTGATTCAGCGGCTGACTCATCTTGAGTCTGGAAGGTACACCGCGACATTCCCCACAATACAAGGAGCTGATCCATGTTGCCAGGAGTTGATTCGGCAGGATCTGTAAGGAGAGGTCCCAGATATTCTTCCTTAAGTATTAGGTATGGGATTAGAGGGAAATCTTTACGCCTCCCCCCCTTAGGACGTGCGTCGAAGAAAGGCGTCGAGAACCTCAGGTGCGTTGTCGAGGTCTTGCGTGGTTAGCCAGGTGTTCTCACTGACATCGCAGCCTTTCCACTTGACCAGGTACTGCAGTCGTCGCCGGCGTTTTCGTGACCGAATATTACAGTCCACTTCGTACTCAACCGATCCGTCCAAAAATGCTACAAAAGGTGGAGCGGGAGGAAGTCGACCGTACGGATCAGCGTTGTAAGGCTTCAGTAGACTGGCGTGACAGGCGTTGTGCTTCTTTCGATCGACGACTGCTTGAGGAAGATCCAGACGTAACGTAACATCATTTATGCTTTCAGTGACTTGGTATGGTCCCGGAAACTTGGGCATCAACTTGCGAGCGCCCTGGAAAGCGTCCGGCCTAAGGTTCGTGGTGCTCAGGAGCACGAGATCGTCGACCGCGATCGTACATGGTCGGCGTCGACGGTTAGCGTACGCCGTGCGCGTCTCATTGGCTTTCTTGATGGCGGTGATGGCAGTCTCCTGAGCTTCTTGCAGACTGCTTAGCGAATCCGAGACTGCTGGTAGTTCCGACTCCTCGCTGTCGACGATGTCGACAGGTACTGTCCATGGTTCAGACCCATAGTTCAGGAAGAGTGGGGAGTACGTCGTGACCGCATTGGGTGACCGGTTGTAAGCTACTTCTGCAGCAACAAGAAAGAGGTCCCAATCCCCTGATGATGGTTCACGAAGTTTCGCAGGATTTCTTCAATTTTCTTGTTGATGATCTCGGTTTGTCCGTCCGTCTGGGGATGATAGGCTGAAGATGCCTTGATCTTGATCTCGAGAATTTTGGTGAGCGACTGCCAGAAGTTGGAGAAGAAGGTACGGTCTCGGTGGCAGACGACATCGGATGGTAGACAGTGATGACGGTAGACGTGATCATGGTAGAGTTGCGCCACGACTGGTGCAGTACAGTCGGGCTTCATTGGTGCTAGTCGAATCCTCTTCGAAAGTCTGTCCACAATGACGTAAACGCCATTGTGGCCCCTTCGGGTTAGTGGAAGAGGGGTGATCAAGTTCATGGAGACACTTGCCCATCGTTGGTTCGGTGGATCTAGTGGTTTGAGGTGACCCAGAGGTGAGTGGGTGCCAGCTTTGTTCCGCGCACAAATCACATTATTGTACGTATCTTTAGAAGTCAATCCGCATGGTCTTCGAGTATTATTTGGAAGCAATAGTGTTGGTGGATTTCTTGACTCCCATATGCCCTTGGCTTGGAATGTCGTGGTAGTCATGGAGTAGTCTTTGGCGTAGAGTACCAACAGGGATGCACGTACGGTCACCTCGTTTCAACAACCTCATGTGAAGCCGGTAGGGAGATACCGGGTCTTTGACTAGGTCGGCAAACTCGGGGTCCCCGTTGTACTCTTGGTCTAGGGTGGCAAGGTCTTGATCACTTTGGCTTATGGTCATGAGGTTGTTGATTTCAGTTTTCTTGGTTAGGCTTTCGGTGGTCTTGGTGAGCACGCGACTAAAGAGATCTTGATTGGGAGCGTGCTTATCGGGGGCGTCTTGTGGTTGCGTCGAAAGAGCGTCTGCAACGGGGTTGGATGTGCCCTTGATGGAGATGATCTTGAAATCGAATTGCTCCAACAGCTGTAGCCACTTGACTTGGCGGTCGTTGAGCTTCTCTTGGGTCTTCAAGTACCTTAGGGACTCATGGTCGGTGTGCACCTCAAAAGTTCTTCCATCGAGGTAGCAGCGCCAGTGTCGAATGGCGTGTACTACTGCGAGCAGTTCGCGCTCACGGATACTGTAGCGCTGTTTGTGGATGTTCAGCGTCGGTGAGAAGTAGGCCACTGGGCGTCGTCCTTTTCCGTCATCTTGTTCAAGGACAGCGACAACAGCAAACCCACTGGCATCTGTGGAGACGAAGATTGGGTACCTCTTGACGAATGGCCTCAGTACTGGTGCACTTGTCGTCAGGGTCTGTAGTTGCTCAAAAGCCTTCTGGGCGTCAGCGTTCCATTCGAAGTCGACGTTCCCAGTGAGCCTTGTGAGAGGTGCAGCCACGGATGCCATTCCCTTTATAAATCGACGATAGAAGTTGACCATGCCGAGGAAAGATTGCACATCGTTTTCGCTCTGCGGCGTTGCCCATGATCGAATGGCTTGGACCTTGTAGTCCTCCATAGAGAAGCCTTCGTTGGAAATGACATGGCCGAGGTAGTCCACTCCTCCTCGCGCAAATTGGCATCTGCTGAGTTTGGCGTAGAGTTTATGCTCGCGCAGCTTGTCCAGGGCTTGCCTTAGGTGCTGAAGGTGATCTTTGTAAGTTTCACTGTAGACCAGGTTGTCGTCGAGGTAGACACATATGAAATCGTAAAGATAGGGTCGGACGACGTCATTCATTAGGTTCATGAAGACCGCGGGGGCATTTGATAGCCCGAAGGGTAGCACAGTGAACTCGTAGAACAAGTATTTTGTTTGGAACGCCGTCAGTTGGATAGGATCAGGGTCAAGCCGGATCTTGTGGCAGTATTGACCCCCAGGTAGGGGGGCAACACGTGCCATGCAAGGGGCGGCAGGCCACTAGCCGGATCCGTTCCTCCCCCTGCATTTGGGTCCATATTCCCTAAGTTTGGGATAGTTAGCTTAGTAGTAAATCCAACTTGGATTTGAGGGGTTTATGCATTTATCGTCTTGAATTTTCGTGTGGCCCGGTGGGCAGGTGCTGGGGTGGGAGATTCTGAGTGGCGAGATTCTGAGTGGACCCTGGGGGGATAAGGGGAGGGACAGCGGGGCTTGGCCCTGCGTCCCCGTCCCGACCAAGAAACTGTTGGACCACACACCATCCTCTTGTTTGTCCGTGGGGGGTTTGCCCCACAACAGGGAGAGAGTGTGTGCGACTTGCACTTCTTCCGGTTCCCCCGACACGGGAGGCAGCCCTAGCACACCGCCCCAACTTGGGTGCCTTGTGTGCTAGTGGTTTTTGCCACAGCCACCACCAACAGGCGGCCGCCCCAGCTCTACCTGGGACGACGATGCAGTCACCAGCCCTAGCACACCGCCCGAACTTGGGTGCCTTGTGTGCATGTGGTTTTTGCCACATTTGGTGGAGCAGCAGGGGACAGAGGTGAACTTTACCTCCGGGTGCACCCGGGTGTAGGGGGCCCTCTGTCTCAGAGGAACGGTGGTCTTGGACCGTGTCATACGGATCGTCAGCCAACATGGCTAGCTCGGACCCCCCGTCGTCCGGGGAGTACACGGGTGACGCACGTACTTCAGTGCCTTTGAGTACTGGTGAGACACAGGTGGGTTTACCTGGGGTCGCAGAGGGACTGGAGGTCCCTCACGCCAGCAGGACTGGAAGTGCGGGCGGGCAACAGGCCACCCCGACTCAGTCGGGAGTTCACTCGGGTGACACTTCTGATGTGGGTGGGCCGAAGTCTGGCCACCGTGTGGTATACTCAACGGGAACGTCCCAAGGGGTGAGGACTGTCCCCGCGGGTTCCACTCGGGTTGGAGCCAGCTTTGGCTTGGAGCCGTCGCCAGCTAGGCTTTCGGAGGACGGCGGACCCCCGTCGGTCAACGATGGGCTCGCGCCCATGCCCCCGGTTGAGACCCCTGAGGAACGTGGTTACCCCTCAGGTGGACTCCCGGAGGCGGACCGAGACTCAACTGGAGTCGTCAATCCACTCCTCGCGGAAACTGTCCGTCGGGAGGCGACCAATGTGTTGCGGCAGACTTTGCCGGACCTGGTGGTCACGATGACGAATACTATTCTGAATCAGATTGTGGCGAGTTTGCCAGATGGCCTCAAGGTCCAAACCGGATTGGGGCTTTCGAGCCCGCAGGCACAGGGGGAATCCCTCCTCACGCCTATCTCAGGTCGCCCCGAACTGGGGGCGACACCTGTGACTCCCAACGAGGGAGCCACACCATACTCGGTGGGGCGTACGCCCTTCATGGGGGAGTTCCCCCCGGAAACGCCGGTGGCTACACCAAGCGCGCCGCGCCGGACTACAGGCACTGAGGGTGAACTTACCCCAGTGCCACAGCGGCTGTTCCCTCAACGTGAGGTGCCGCCCAAGATCCAGGTAGCCAACCCGGTCTACCAGAGGATCTTTGACTGTGAGACCTACGCCCTCCACAACAATTCGGTGGTGTATGGTCCTGACCAGGCCCGAGCCATGGGCCGTGCCAAGAAGAATGCACTTCACTCTTTTGGGCACAAAGCGGAGTGGGATGGAACTCCCCCCCTCCGTGTCTTTGAGTTCCTACGTCGTTTCACAAAAGCCTGTGACGACAATGCCATAAGTGAAGGCATGGCTTTCTACATGCTACAGGAGTTTACGAAGGGCGACCTACGGACAGAACTTATGTCCGTCATGCCCAGCTCCTCAAGTGGAGGCGCTGGGGAGGTGACGTCCTATTTGGAGCTCGTCAACTGGTTGTTGAGAGCCATGGTTGATGAGGCAGCGTTGGCTTCTCAAGTCGAGAAGTTTACGCAAGCCCATCAGGAAGAGGCGGAGGACGAGTTGTCCTTTGCGGAGCGAGTCCGTAAGCTCAACAATCTTGTGGGTTTCTTCATCCACAAGCTGTGGTGAAGAGTCGGTTTGTGGAGGGACTCCATTGGTCAGTCCGGATGGAGACCCGGGAGCATAACACTGCCCGGGCGACTCTGGCCGAGTTGGCCTGGCTCGCCTATCGCAGAGGCGAGGCCTACCGCAAGTTGCGGGAGGAACAACGCCAGGAGCGTCAGGCCGAGTTGGCCAAGGAACGGGAGGAGGCGCGCCAGGCCAGAGAGTCGAGAGAGGCACGCCGAATCCGCAAGGAGAGGGTGGTAGCTGCCGTGGGAACTTCCCAGGGTATCCCTTCGTCTTCCCCAGTTGGGAAGACCCCTCCCGGAACAGACCATCGGTGTTGGAACTGCAACTCCGATGGACACTGGGCATATGATTGCCCCAAGTTGAGTAAACGCATCCAACAAATTGTTAGGAATGCGAGTAAGAAGTCGGCTACGAACGAAGTACGTTCACGCCGCGAGGGTGGGTCTCGACCGGTCGTCGCGGTCGCCACACCCTCGGCGGAGGAGGCGGACACTTCGTCCTCGGACTCGTCGTCTTCCTCCCCGCCCTCAGATTCGGACGCCAAGTCGGCGGGAAACGAATGACCGTTGGGGCTGGTCGTCCAAAGCTCACAACGGCAGCCTCGGCCAAGTGGGCCAGGAGGACGAACCAACCGTGCCGGATACTGCGGCGACCTAAGGGAGTCCGCCCACCTCGGGTAGGACTCCCCAAGAACGTAAACCCACGTCGGGTCATCGCGGTGCTGACGGGTGAGAACTTCCAGGTGGCTGGACGGGTGCAACTTGCCCCCGGCCGCGCTTGTTGTTCCCGTATCGTACTTGATACCGGGTCAGGAGCCTCCTTGATACGCAAGTCGCTATTACCAAAGGAGGTGAAGCTCCAACGCTGGAGGTCCAAAGCTGACCACATGATTGACATCAATGGTGGGGTACTTCCCATCGTTGGTGCCGTGACCCTACCAACTAGGTTGGGGACCCATGAGGTCGACGTGACCGATGGTGTAGTTGAGAATATATCGGTACCCCTGCTTCTGGGTACCCCTTATGTTGTTACACAAGTGCCTTTGATTTGTGGCCCTGAGTACTGGGTCAAGTTGATGAATGGGGAGACTATCCCCATCCTTGGTAAGGGAAAGTCTGTGGCTCCTGTGACAGTTTCACAGTCGAAGCCTGTTTGCTTTGTGAGGGAAGGGTTTACTGCTACCCTGCGTCTAGCCCGTAAAGTCACGTTGCCCCCCAGCTCGGTGGCGCACGTTGACGTTGTAACTGATTATACGGGGAACGGGTTGGTGCACCCTCACCCCCGTCTTGCTCGCAAGCACCAAGTGCATGTTGCCCTTGGCACGATGGACTCCAAAGCCGGAGTCCCGTGGAGGATACAGGTGATGAACCTGAGCTCGTCGCCCCAGCACTTCAAGTCGGGAGCCAAGTTCGGCTATATCGACCAACACGAGGGACCGGTAGTAGCGGTCACCCTCAACGCGGGCGCAAGTAGCGACCCGAAGTCCGGAAGGGAGAAGCATCAAGCCAAGTCGGCCGCCTCGCCTCGGCCCCATGTGAACATGGAGGGTGTCCCCCCCAGGTTGAGGGTTCAAGTTGAACGCCTCTTGGACCAATATCACAAGTTGTGGGATGGTCAATTGGGACTCATGAGAGCCACCCAACACCGGATCGAGTTGAAGCCCGGTGCACCCCCTATACGCCAACAACCGTATAGGGTAGGACCTCGTTCAAGGGCCCTCGTTGGGGAGCAAAGTTGCTCGCATGGAGGCCCTCGATGTGATCGAGGCCAGCAACGCCGAGTGGGCGAGTCCGGTGGATATCGTCCCCAAAGTTGATGGGACCCCCCGGTTCTGTATCGACTACCGTAAGCTCAACGAGAGCACGGTGAAGGACAGTTATCCCCTACCTAGGATGGACGACTGTCTGGACTCTCTGGGGGGGGCAAACGTGCTCTCTACCCTGGACTGTAACGCGGGGTACTGGCAAATTCCCATTGCCCCGGAGGACAGGCGTAAAACTACCTTTACCTGTCACTGTGGTACCTACCAGTGCAAGCGCCTACCGTTTGGTCTGTGTAACGCGCCGGCAACTTTCCAGCGCGCTATGGACATGATTCTGGGCGGAGTACGGTGGCAGATCTGTCTCGTGTACCTAGACGATATCATTGTGTTCTCCCGAAGTCCGGAGGAACACATTGGCCATCTTGGCCAGGTGTTCAAGCTACTTGCTGACGCCGGTGTGTCACTGAAGGCGAGTAAGTGCCACCTCTTCACTCAAGAGGTGGAGTACTTGGGACATGTTGTCCGTCCGGGGCGTCTCAGTGTTAACGAGAAGAACTTGAGGGCCATTCGTAAGGCTCAGTGCCCCCGGACCCAGACCCAGATGAGGAGCTTCCTCGGGATGTGTAACGTGTACCGACGTTTCACCAAGGGCTTCGCCAAGGTGGCGAAGCCATTGAATGAGCTAGTTAGCTCAACGCTACCGAAGAACCTGCCTCCTCCAAGTCGGGTGGAGCAGGAATCCTTTGAGACTCTTCGGGACCTTCTGCTGAAGCCCCCTATCCTGGCTATTCCCAGGTTGGGAGGCCACTACATCCTGGATGTGGACGCTAGCTACGACCAACTTGGTTGTGTGTTGCTTCAGCAGCAGCCGGACAAGGAGTACTTGCCGGTGGGACACTTTAGTAAGGGGCTGAACTCGGCCGAGAAGAACTACGGAGTCACCGAGTTGGAAGGACTCGCAGTGGTGTGGGCGGTGACTGCACTTCGTCACTACCTAGAGGGTGAGAAGTTCCTCATCCGCTGTGACCACCGCGCGTTGCAGTTCATCTTTAAGACGGACTGTACGAACACTCGTCTCAATCGGTGGAGGGTGCGACTGGCACCCTTCAACTTTGACATTGAGTACCGACCTGGCAGGCAACATGCCCTTGCCGACGGCCTCTCTCGGGTACCTACCGAGGGGCTGGACACTAACCCAGTCGATGAGGACATCCCTATCGTGGGGGTAGTCACGCGCTCGGGTCAGGCGTTGAACCCCGAGGCGCCAGGGAACAAGAAGTACTTGCCCCTGTCCCTGGACGAGGTGGTGAAGGCCCAGGCCGAGGATCCCTTCTGCAAGTCGCAGAGGGATACACTGGATACAGTGGCGGAGACGCGGTTCTTTAGGCCCAGGCCGAGGATCCCTTCTGCAAGTCGCAGAGGGATACACTGGATACAGTGGTGGAGACGCGTTTCTTTCTGGGAGACGATGGCCTCCTCATGAGGAGGGGGGTATTCCAGGGGACCGAACAACTTGTCGTCCCCGCATCCCTCAAGGACAGTATCCTTGAGAGGGAGCACAACGCTCCCACGGGTGGACACCTGGGGTCTAGTAAACTGTACCAGACCCTGAGGACCAGGTACTACTGGCCGTCCATGGTGGTGGACATCTACAGTTGGGTGGCTGCCTGCACAAGTTGTGCACAGAACCGTCTGATGGAACGGCGGCCTAGTACGGCTATGCTATTGTTCCCGGCCAAGGAGCCCTTCGCCGCGTTGGCGATGGACATCCTTCGGCCACTGCCAGTGACCGAGGAGGGCAACCAGTACCTCCTGGTCATCTGTGACCGCTTCACGAAACTTACGCGAGCGATCCCACTGGCAGAGATCACGGCCATGTCGGTCGTGTCAGCCTTCCTAGATCACTGGGTTGCCGCGTATGGCATTCCGGATAGTACACTATCGGACAATGGACCGCAATTTGCGTCTGTACTGTTTCAGGGAGTGCTGGATATGTTGGGGGTTAAGGCAAACTATGCCACCCCCTACCACCCACAAACTAATGGGCAGGTGGAGCGCTTCAACAAAACCATTGTTAGGCAGCTGCGCCACCATGTGAGTGAGCACGTGAAGACGTGGGACCAATACATTTCTATTCTTACTACCGCCTACAATTCGCAGGTTCACTCATCTACCGGGGAAATACCCCACGCTTTTGTGACCCCCCCTCGTGTGCGGTCTATTGCCGTGCGGCGGTCGCTCCCAACTAGGGAGGATGGTGGCAGTACGCCTACTCCTACTCAGAGTAAGGCGGAGTTCGCTGCTATGCTTGAAAACCTCATCCCTAAAGTCAGGGCTGAGATGGACAAAGCACAAAAGCGCTACAAGCGTACCTTTGACAAAAAGGTGCGAATTGCTAAGCATGTCCCCGAGCAGGGTGACTGGGTGCTGGTTCACTCACACACCCCAACTGGGGGTAAGTTGGTATTCCAGACGAAGGGGCCATACCAGGTCCTTCGTACTGATGGGCGGCGCTTCACCATCGAAAGTGACGATGGGGTCCGCACAGTGAACGGACAGGACGTGGTCAAAGTTGCACCACCGCCTGCAGGCGACCCAGCTTGGGCGCGTGCTTTGGAAGCGTGGCGCCTCCCCTCACTGCCTGCGGCCAAACAGGGCCCGCAGGAGTACGTGTTCGATAAGTTCATCGACCACGGATGGGATGAGGATACTAACCGCCTCATGTTGAGGGTGCGTTGGTTTGGCTACAAAGCCAAGGATGATACGTGGGAGTATGTGGAGGACCTTCCCGCTGAGAAGGTCCGGGCGTCCTCTGCCCGGAGTGAGATAGACCCTAGCAGCCCTCCCTCAACGTGAGGGAGGGCCGAGCAACAGTGCCAAGAGAGTGCTTCAAGTCGACGTGGTACTCAGAGTGGCTTTTAAATACAGCCCCATCCCTCACACTCTCACAACAAAGGCAGCTGCAAACTAGGCATGCCTGCTAGACTCTCCAACCCACGGCCCTCGCCCTCACGTGGAGGCGAGCGGCGAGACCCACGCCGATAACGGTCTCCACTTGTTGGAAGGGGCGGCGGCTCCAAGTCCGAACCGTCGCGCCCTTCACGGTCGCGCAAGTGGCGCCGACCGTGGCTACTCTTTTGCCTGGTTTTGCGCGCAAGTTTGCGACGCAGACGCTGGACAGACTCCGTCTCCGACGGGGTAGAGGACTCCGAGACGGAGTAGGACAACTCGTCTTCCGACACGGAGGGAGAGCGCCGCGAGTGTCGGCGACGACGGCGAGGAGGCGAGTATGCCCGGCTCGCGCGACGTTTGCCACGCCCAAGTGGGGCTGGCTGGGGCATAATAGCCCCAATGCGAGCCAACTCGGCTGTCATAAACTCCGCCACCGACTCGCAACTCGCGGTCGCCACTGCTGTACGAACGCGCTCCTCAAGTTGAGAAGTCTCGGAACTTTGGAGGGTTGCGGTCGACGCGGCCAACCAGGAAATGGTGCGCACCAACGTGGTGATCATCATCTCTGAGGTTAGAGGCGTGGGTGGTAACACCAACTTGGGGTATACCGTCAGGAGGGTGGCCCCCAAGTTGGGGGACACCGGGGTGGATGACTCCACGGCCACGCTGATCGGGATGTTCCCGTGAGGCTGGAAAGGAACAGGAGGAAGCGGAGGGGCACGCCGAGGTGGCGGTACCCGGGTATAACTGCGACCTCGACTTGGGGCCCCCGCAGTAGGTTGAGTAATATGGTCATCATATGAGGGCACAGCCATAACTATGGGCTTGTCCGGGGGTGGCGCAGTGTGGCGATCCACCCCCGGGGCATACGGGTAGTCCCCGATGCCCAACCCCTCTCGTAGGACCACACGGCCGTCGTGAAGTTCACAAGCGACCCACACGAACTGGCGAAGTGCGCCATCGTCCTTGGGCCCACGAGTGGGGCGGCGCAACTTGTGCTCAATGCTCTCCCAATCGATGAACTTATGGAGCCGGAGCATCTCCTCAAGTAGAGTGAGTTGTCCTGATGAGCACCCCTCAGCAACTAGCTGAGGGGTGAGCTGTTCCAAACCTTGGATGAGCCGGAGGGGGAGATGCCAGAGCATCCCTCGCCGCTGAGCACAAGACACCCAGGTCGACATGACCTCGAGGAGCCACTGGGTGGCCAACATGGCCCACACCAGGTGATCAGGGCCAGCCGTCAACATGACGGAGCCGAAGTGGTCAAGCAACCGTGGCAGCAACGCCGGGAACCCGTAGGGGACCTCAATTTGAGGCCACCACTCGGGCTTCTTCGGATAGTACTGCTCCTTGCTGGCAGCAGACTGTTGAGGAAACTCAAGTTGAGCCGAGGTCACCAAGTAGGGACCTCGCCGGAAGTCTTTCTCCATCCGCACATCAAAGTGATGAGTGTGCGGATCGGCCTCGTGGAGGTACGGAGGGCGAGTTGCCACCGCGTCCCAAGTAAAGGTCGGCAAGTCGCCGGGACCCGGGATAGTTCCCCCGCGGTCCACCATGGCCTTGGCACGCTGAACGTCCTAAACCTCCTCATCGTCCAGGAAGGCAAACTGGTCCGTCCTGAAGCCGGCAGGGAACCCGACCCTACGGGGATACTTCTCCCGTAGGCGGTCCCATACCCGACCCATCGCTGCGCCAAGTCGGCCACAGCGAAGAACAATCAACCCCTCCTCATAGAGAGGCCAAGCGGGGTAAAACCACCGCCCCAAGGCCTCACGCGGGACAACTTGTCCCGCCTCCGGGGGAGACCCCGCCGTCAACCCAAAGCCGGGTGACGCGGGAGTCCCATCCCCCGGAGCGATCGCGGAGCCCCCGCCGGAAGTCCCGGCGGGTGCTGCACCGTAGGTGGTGTCCTCCATACGCTCATCTAGAGAGTCCATCTCCACTCCCGGGGTCGCCATGGCTCTCCCCAAGTTGGGGAGAGACGCTCTGGCTATCGCGGCACGAGACCCGCCTCGAGTTGAGGGGGACTCGGATCGTGGGTATACGGGTGGCCTCCCCACCGTGGGGCGGCCCAGTGGAAGGTGAAGGGGAGGTGGTGGTGATGGTGAAGTGTGAACTGAGGAGAGCAAGCTGCCGAGTGGGCAAGCTTCAGGAGAGGGGCGGTCAACGTGACCGCCTCCACATCCGTGTTACGTACTCGATGGGGGACAGCAAGTCGCGCCCCCAACGCCGAGACGTGCGTTTACGCACCCCCTCACAGGGCCGACCGGGTCGGTCGGAACTGAGGAGAGGGGAGTGTGGCAGTATTGACCCCCAGGTAGGGGGGCAACACGTGCCATGCAAGGGGCGGCAGGCCACTAGCCGGATCCGTTCCTCCCCCTGCATTTGGGTCCATATTCCCTAAGTTTGGGATAGTTAGCTTAGTAGTAAATCCAACTTGGATTTGAGGGGTTTATGCATTTATCGTCTTGAATTTTCGTGTGGCCCGGTGGGCAGGTGCTGGGGTGGGAGATTCTGAGTGGCGAGATTCTGAGTGGACCCTGGGGGGATAAGGGGAGGGACAGCGGGGCTTGGCCCTGCGTCCCCGTCCCGACCAAGAAACTGTTGGACCACACACCATCCTCTTGTTTGTCCGTGGGGGGTTTGCCCCACAACAGGGACAGAGTGTGTGCGACTTGCACCTCTTCCGGTTCCCCCGACACGGGAGGCAGCCCTTGCACACCGCCCCAACTTGGGTGCCGTGTGTGCATGTGGTTTTTGCCACAGATCTGGTGGTAACCTGATCGGAGGTCGATCTTCGTGAAGTACTTGGCCTTCCGCAGTTGGCCGAAGATATCGTCAATTCTTGGCAACGGACATGCGTTCTTGATAGTGGCTTTGTTCAATGCTCGATAATCGATGCACATTCGCCAGCCACCGTCCTTCTTCGCGGTAAATAGTACAGAAGAGCCCCGAGGTGAGGCACTTGGTTGGATGAACCCCTTTCGCATGAGGGTTGCAAGTTGTGTCTTAAGTTCATCTTGTTCCCATTCAGATAGGCAATAAGTGCCACTGCGACGTGGTTGAGCGTCCTCCGTAAGCTCGACGCTAAACTTGTGACTGCGTTCAAGAGGAATTCCATCGGGATGCTCTTCCGGGAAGACGTCGGCGGACACCTTGAGAATCTCTTGGACATCATTCTTGTATTCAGCTGCTCCCATTTTAATTGCATTGATGTCGAAGGTGCTTGAAGGATCTTCGGATTGCAGGTAAATGGCGAAGACAGGATATTTTTGTATACGGTCCTTGGCGAGGCGTTGCCTTCTAATTAGGCCAAGGGGTTTCTTGAGGGAGGCAGTGATGGAGATGTTTTTTTCGTTAAACTTGAAGGAGATCTTGTTCTTCTTGTTGTTGATTCTGGCGTTCTTGTCGTCACGCCATTTCTTTACAAGGATGCTGTCATACGCACTTAGATCGCATACAGCAAACCGAAGGCGTTCTGGTATGGGCCGATGTGAATCTTTCAGGGTTCAGTGGTCTCTGCGAGGACGTGGGCGCGGCCATCGGGCATGTTAGCCGCGAAGTCCGTTTCTTTTGTGGTCACATTCAATGTATTCACGAGGCGCCTTGATACGATGTTAATGGGAGATCCGTCGTCAAACAGCACCTTAACAAGCTGTCCATTGACAGAGGCAGTAGAAAGCAGAAGCCCGAGACGCGGGCCTTCAAATGGTGACGACATGTTTTCAGGAACCGAAGAAGCGTCTGGCACCGGTTTTGATGACGGTTGCTGCTTCAGTTCCGCTGGCCTCTTGGGCAGTCCTTGGGAATATGTCCTTTCTCACGGCAGCGGAGGCAGAGGCCTTCACACATGCAGCGCTGACGCTCTTCAGGCGTGAGTTTCTCGACTTTGATGCTGGAGATATCCATGGGAATGACACCCGTCGTGGATGGCCTCGCAGATGTGCCGCCGAGGTGCGTCGAGGCCCCAGCCTTGCCAGCCTCCACGCGCAGAGCGTCAGTCATGACAGATTCAAGATCCGAGTAGGTCTTGAGACATAGAGCCTGCCAGATGTCCCGCTTCCAGCCTCGGGTGTAGCTGTCAATCTTCTCGGCTTCCGTGATGTCAGGGATGTCCAAGAGGACGCTCAGAAGCGTCGAGCTGAACGTTCCGACGTCTTTGATTTGGCGCCACGAGTGCAGCTTGTCTCGTGCCGCCTGGACTGTAGATCTTCCACGAGTCGAACGCTTCGCCGTCGAGGAATGTGCAAGCGATATTGCACGCATCGTCGGGCACACTCAGTCGCGCGACAAACGCTGTAAGCTCTGTCCAGGCTTCCATGGTCGGAAGCCTTCGTTGGAAATGACATGGCCGAGGTAGTCCACACCTGCTCGCGCAAATTGGCATTTGCTGAGTTGGCGTAGAGTTTATGCTGTCGCAGCTTGTCCAGGGCTTGCCTAAGGTGCTTAAGGTGATCTTCAAAAGTTTCACAGTAGACCAGGTTGTCGTCGAGGTAGACACATACGAAATCGTAAAGATAGGGTCGGACGACGTCATTCATTAGGTTCATGAAGACCGCGGGGGCATTTGCTAGCCCAATGGGTAGCACAGTGAACTCGTAGAACAAGTATTTCGTTCGGAACGCCGTCAGCGGGATAGGATCAGGGTCCAGCCGGATCTGGTGGTAACCTGATCGGAGGTCGATCTTCGTGAAGTACTTGGCCTTCCGCAGTTGGCCGAAGATGTCGTCCATTCGTGGAAAGGGATATACGTTCTTGATAGTGGCATTGTTCATTGCTGGATAATCGATGCACATGCGCCAGCCACCGTCCTTCTTCGCGGCAAAGAGTACAGAAGAGCCCCAAGGTGAGGCACTTGGTTGGATGAACCCCTTTCGTATGAGGGTTGCAAGTTGTGGATTAAGTTCATCGAGCTTCCACTCAAATAGGCAATAAATGCCCCTGCGACGTCGTTGAGCGTCCTCCGTAAGCTTGACGCTAAACTTGTGAATGCGTTCAGGAGAAAGTCCATCCGGAAGCTCTTCTAGGACGACGTCGGCGGACTCCTTGAGAATCCCTGGGACGTCATTTTTGGCTTCAACTGTTCCCATTTTGATTGCATTGATGTCAAAGGTGCTTGAAGGATCTTCGGATTGCAGGTAAATGGCGAAGACAGGATATTTTTGTATAAGGTCCTTGGCGAGGCGTTGCCTACTTATCAGGCCTTGGTGGTTCTTGAGGGAGGCAGTGATGGAGATGTTTTTTTCGTTAAACTTGGAGGAGATCTTGTTCTTCTCGTTGTTGATTTTGGCTTCCTGGTCATCACGCCATTTCTTTCCGGGGATGATGTCGTACGCTCTTAGATCGTATGCAGCAAACCGAAGGCGTTCTTGGTATGGACCGATGAGAATCTGTCAGGGTTCAGTGGTCTCTGCGAGGACGTGGGCGCGGCCATCGGGCATGTTAGCCGCGAAGTCCGTTTCTTTTGTGGTCACATTCAATGTATTCACGAGGCGCCTTGATACGATGTTAATGGGAGATCCGTCGTCAAACAGCACCTTAACAAGCTGTCCATTGACAGAGGCAGTAGAAAGCAGAAGCCCGAGACGCGGGCCTTCAAATGGTGACGACATGTTTTCAGGAACCGAAGAAGCGTCTGGCACCGGTTTTGATGACGGTTGCTGCTTCAGTTCCGCTGGCCTCTTGGGCAGTCCTTGGGAATATGTCCTTTCTCACGGCAGCGGAGGCAGAGGCCTTCACACATGCAGCGCTGACGCTCTTCAGGCGTGAGTTTCTCGACTTTGATGCTGGAGATATCCATGGGAATGACACCCGTCGTGGATGGCCTCGCAGATGTGCCGCCGAGGTGCGTCGAGGCCCCAGCCTTGCCAGCCTCCACGCGCAGAGCGTCAGTCATGACAGATTCAAGATCCGAGTAGGTCTTGAGACATAGAGCCTGCCAGATGTCCCGCTTCCAGCCTCGGGTGTAGCTGTCAATCTTCTCGGCTTCCGTGATGTCAGGGATGTCCAAGAGGACGCTCAGAAGCGTCGAGCTGAACGTTCCGACGTCTTTGATTTGGCGCCACGAGTGCAGCTTGTCTCGTGCCGCCTGGACTGTAGATCTTCCACGAGTCGAACGCTTCGCCGTCGAGGAATGTGCAAGCGATACTGCTGGAGATATCCATGGGAATGACACCCGTCGTGGATGGCCTCGCAGATGTGCCGCCGAGGTGCGTCGAGGCCCCAGCCTTGCCAGCCTCCACGCGCAGAGCGTCAGTCATGACAGACTCAAGATCCGAGTAGGTCTTGAGACAAAGAGCCTGCCAGATGTCCCGCTTCGAGCCTCTGTCGATAGCGGCGTCGCGGCCGGCAGTCACCCGAGCGGAGGGGTCGACGGCGGCGGCGGCGCCCGGCGCGGCGCCGCCCCCCGCCGCGGACGCGTTCGCGCTGGACGCGCTGCCGCCCGTGGCGGCGAGCACCATGGCCGCGGCGGCAGCGGTGGCGGCGGCGCCACCTCTTCCCGTGGGGGGGGGACTGCCCGACGGCACGGGCGCGGCCGTGGCGTCGGCGGCGGGCGCCGCCGCGCCATCCGTGCTCGCGGCGGCGGAGCTGGAGGTCCCGCCGGCACCAGCGGGTGCCGCGGCGTTGGACGCGGCGGTCCCGGCGGCCGCGGTGGCGGCCGCCCGGGCGGCGTCGGTGGCCGGCCTGGCGCCTTCGGCGGCTGGCCTGGCGCCGACGGCAGCCGCAGTCGCGGCCGCACCCGCCGTGCCAGCGGCCGCACCCGCCGTGCTGGCGGCCGCACCAGCCGCGCCAGCGGCTGCACCAGCCGTGCCAGGGGCTGCGCCAGCCGTGCCGGCGGCCGCACCAGCCATGCCGGTGGCCGCACCAGCCGTACTGGCGTTCGCACCAGCGGTGCCAGCTGCCGCACCAGCGGCTAATCTGTCCGAGCCAGCGACGGTCACGGCCTTGCCGCTCGCCGCAGCGCCACGGGGCGCGCACCCCGACGCCGCGGCCGCCGCGGTGCCGCCAGTGCCCGCCTCCGCCACTGTGCCGGCGGTGGCGGTGACGCCGTCTATTGGCGCTAGAGAGGCGACGGCCGCGGCTGCGGCCCCGGCTGCGGCGGCATTCGCTGTGGCGGCAGTGCCCGCCCACGCGGCGGTGCGCGTGATGGCGGTGCCCGCGGTAGCGGTGCCCGCTGTGGCGGGGACGACGGCGCCCGCGGCGGCCGCGGCCGTCCCGGCGGCTGCTGTTCTGGCCGGTGCTGACGCGGTGGGGTTGTCGCTCGCGAAGGCCGCCCCCGCCCAGGTAGCGTAGGCGCTGCCGGTGGTGGCCACTGCCCCCACCCCGCCCGCCTGGGCGGCGACAACGGCGGCCGCGCCCGAGGCTGCCGCCGCCCCCGCCGCCCTCGCTTCGCCCGCCGCAGCCCCGCTGGCAGCGGCGACGCCCGGGGCGGCGTCCGCCGCGCCCGGGGCGGCGGCGCCCGCCGCGTCGCCCGCGTCAGCGGCGGCGGCGGCGGCGGCGGCGGCGGTGCACGCCGAGGCGGCCGTGCCCGCACCGGCCGCGGCGGTCCCGGCCGCGGCGGGGCCCGCCTAGGCCGCCGCGGCGGCGGTCCCGCCGCTGCCGGGCGCTCCCGCCGCGGCATCGTCTGCGGCGGCGGCACCCGTTGTGGCGGCCACGACACTCACTCCTGCCGCCCCTGCCGCCGGCGACGTGGCGGGGCTGATGGCGGCAATACTGCCCGATGCGGCTGCAACCAGCCCGGACCGGGAGGCCCGGCGGCGGGCGAGGCGGCGGGCGGGGCGTGGGCGGGGGGAGGGGGCCGACGCCGACGGGGAGGAAGGCGCGCGTGCCGCAGCGGGGCCGTCGCCCGGCCGCCCCGCGTCAGCGGCGGAGGCGGCGGGCGGCGGGGGGGACGGTGCGGACGAGCCGGTGTCTGCCACAGAGCGGCGGGAGGGGCCACCGTCCGACCCGCCCCCTCCGTCGGCGTCGGCGGCGCCTCCAACCGCCCGGCCCCCCGTCGCATCCGCGGCGGCGGCGGCGGCGGCGGCGAGCCCGGGCGGCACCAAAGACCACCCGGCGGCGGACGGCGCGGAGGATGAGGAGGATGAGGAGGATGGGCAATGTCGCCCGCGTGGTCGCCGCTCGCGCAACCGTCGCGGGGCTGCGCCGCGGGCGAGACAGCGGCGGCGGCGGCGACGGTGGCGGCGGTGACGGCGCCGGCAGCGGCTGACGGTGCGGGCGTCCGGTCTGGCAGCGGCGGTGGCCACGGGGAGGGGGACGGCGAGTTAGGTGGCGGCGGCAGCGGCGGCGGCGGCGGCGGCGGCGGGGCAGCTGACGCGGGGGCAGCGGAGGACCCCACCCCCCGCATCCGTGTCGTTAACAGTGCCATCGATGGGCGCTTCACGGGGGTGGTGCTGGAGCGGCAGCCCGACGACTGCCCCCACAACATCACTTGCCTCTCGTACATGGTGTACAAGCAGCTGATGTTTGAGACCCTCGGCGGCCTGTCGGCGACGTGTGTGGATACGCAGCCGGAGCTGCCGCAGGGGCGGCTGGTGGAGGCGTACAAGGACACGGGGGCGGTGGTGGTGAATGGGAGCATCGAGACAATCGAGGCCCTCCCCAAGGCGCAGATTGTGGTCTCGTGGTACGGGTTCCAAGAGTGTGGCGTGCGGGGGCCGTGGGACTTTTTGGGCGCCATCGAGCTTCACGGGGTGGACTGGGTGGCGTTGAACAACCACGGGCTGGCGAACAACGCGGAGCGGCCGGAGGGGATCCAGGCGATCAACGTGCGCAAGGCGCCCTACCACCTGGGGCCCCCGGCACGCGTCGTCAAGGGCGTGACGCTCGACGCCAAGAGCGACGTGAGCCTGGTGCTGTACGACACGTCCAATATGCGCGATGGGATGTGAGGCGGTGCGGGTCTGCCACCCCCGCCCTCTCTGCACGCTGACTGCGCTGCGCTGCACTGCTTATCCCGTGTCAAGAAACAAGCCCGATTCTGGCCAATGTTTTTGCTCTGCAATGCAAAACCTTGCCCTACTCGAACACAAAAATGATCAGCTCGAGCAGAGACTTGCTTTTCTGCTCGAGCAAAGCAAGTTCTTGCTCGACGTGTGAAAAATCTCCGCCAGGATCACTGACACCATAGTTGCTGTTTCTAGGTTTTTCGACCAATAGAAAGAGTGGGCGCGCTGTTCTCTTATGGATGGAACGTTCTATTGGTCAGAGCTCATGCCCAAGTCATCGAGCAAGGCGGGGAGATTCTTCTGTGCAGCCCCGTCGGACAGCCCTCTCGTGCAGTTTTCTGCTTCGTCGAAGCAAAAGTGCGCACGATTCTAAAGCGCAGTTGCATAACGCCAGACGCTGACCAGGGCGATCGTCGGTCGCGTACAGCGCTTCACGATGAGTGCTATGGGGCTTCATGCGCTTCCGGCCGTACCGAGGCTGCTCGTGACCGAGGATCGCCGAGTGTGCTCAAGGCAAAAAGCAAGAAAACGGGGAAAAATCGGCGTCTATCATGCCGTGAGGGGGGGTGTGCAAGAGCTTGCACGGCCCGGATCACCCCAGAAAACAAGAATTTTTTGACAGGCTTTAAGATGCGCTGCGCTGCCGCCCCGTGCCGACGTTCCTGTTCTCCCCTTCCATTTTCTCCTTTTTTTTTTTGCTGCTATTCACGTCCTGCAAGGTGGCTGTTTGCCTGCGACAACTGCGTCTCCCTCCTTACTATGTGCACATAGTCATTCTTTCTTTGGGCTTGTCTGTAGTGTCTTCTTCGTCCACCTCGCCCAGTCAACCGCCGTCTGTGCGGGCCCTCCCTGCGTCCCCGCCGCGTCGCGGGCGACCGCTCGGCGCAGGCCGCATCCGCAGCGTGCGGTTGGGCAGGTCGCTCCCCACAAAGGCACCCGCCACACCCGCACCAGCGCCGGTGCGCAGGCCAGGACGCGCGCCCCACACCGCCCAGGCCGACGACGCCGCCCAGCACGGACCACTGGCTGGGCCCGCCCCGCCACAAGACGAGCTCCCCCCCCCCCCCCCCCCCCCCCCCCCCCCCCCCCCCCCCCCCCCTCGCCCCCCACCCCCCCCCCCCCCCCCCCCCCCCCCAGCCAATGCGCGCCCCCCACACCCGCGGGGACGGCGGCGGCGGCGGCGGCGGCGGCGGGTGGCGGCGGTGGTGGCGGCACCCCCCCTCCCCCCCCTCCCGTCACCTCGTCCAGCAGCAGCACGTCTGGGCAAAGGCCAACGGCAACGGCCAGCGCGGCGCGCGCCGCCTGGCCGCCGCTGAGGGTGGGCCACGGACGGGAAAGAACGCCGCGGATGCCCACCTGCGCCGCAAACGCCTCGGCGAAGGCAGTGGCGGACGCCGCCGTCGCTGCCGCCGTCGCCGCCGTCACCGCCGCCGCCGCCGTTGCGCCTCCCCGCGTGGGTGGCGGGGGCCGCCGCCCCGCCGCGCCACCCCCGCCGCCCCCGCCCCATCCGCCGCCGCCGCCGTTGCCGCCGCCACCACCACCACCACCCGCCTACTGGGCGCCCACGCCTCCCCCGCCTCTGTGCGGGCCGCCTACGCCTGTGCCGACGACCTGGTGGGGCTGGCCACGCCTGCCGCCGCCGCGGCTGGCGCGGCGCTGTGGCTGGCCGCCTCCCTCAATGTGCTGCCGCTCTCGCCGGAGCTCACCGCCGTCAGTGGCAACCGCTGGTCCCGCGCCCTCGGCGGCCACCGGGCGGGGGGCATCGAGGCGCTGCTGCGCCACGAGTTCCGCGCCGTCCGCGCGCCAGCCAAGCTCCTGCTGCCGGATAAGCTCAGAAAGGCGGAGCGGGCGCGGGTGGCGGTGTACGGGTCGGCGCACCTGCCGTCCTCCCTTTTCGGGGTGATGGGGAGGCGGGGGCGCCCCGCCGCGCCTGCGGCGGCGGTCGGCCGGCGACGACCCGCGCCGGATGCGGTCCTCTGGCGGCTGCGGTGGGCGGTGGGGGCGGGCGCGCGGACGCGGACGCGCGCGGTGGGGGTGTGAACGGCGGCAGCGGCGCCACGGGGGCCAGCGGGGCTGCTGGGCGCGCCCCCGCCAGGGGGAGGGGGGGGAGGAGGGGGAAGGGGTGCCTCAACTGCTCTTTACGGCGCCGGCCGTGACAGCCGCCGCCTTTGGGCCTCCCTGTGGCGTTCTGGCCACCCCCTCCACCAGCAACGGCACGTACACGCGCGCCCAGCAGGCGCCGGTCAGGTCAATGTCCCGGCGGGGGGTGGGGATGCCCGGGGCGGTGCCCGCCGCCGCCGCCGCCGCCGCGTCCCGGTCCCACTCGTACGCGGTATACAGGAGGCGGCCGACCGCCCGCCGCCGCCGCCGCCGCCGACCCCACCCTGCCAGGGGCAGGGCGGCAGGGACTGGCGCCCCCGCCGCTACCGCCCGTTACGGTCACCGCTACCGGGCGCCCCCCCCCACGACTCCTCCCAGTAGGCTTGATCGGCAAAGGCAGCGTCCCACTCGGCGGCGGCGGCAGTGATGGCGGCAGTGTCAGCCACCACCACCACGGACCCTGCACACCCAAACGTGGCCATCTTCCAGCTCGAGGGCGGCGGCGGCGGAGGCGGCGACGGCGACGGCAGACTGCCGCGAGCAACGCGGCCGCTGCCGCCACTGGGGGGGACTGGTACGCCGGCGCCAAGTGGCGCCCGCCTGCCCCCTCCCGCCCCTCGGCGGCGGCACCCACCCCGAAATAAAGGCGCCTCCAGGGCGGTGCCACCGCACAGCGGTGAGTCCGGTGCGCCCCCCCCCCCCGCCCCCCCCCCCCCCCCCCCCCCCCCCGCGCCCCCCCCCCCCCCCCCCCCCCCCCCCCCCCCCCCCCCCCCCCGCCCACGGTCATCCCCCCCCGTCCGTGGGGACCACCACCACCCCACCTCCACTGACAGCCCCACTAGCGCCACCCCGTACGCCACCTCCCTCGCGTCCCCAACGGCGGCGGCGGCGCGCCGTGTAGCGACCACCACATTCTTCCTCGGCACGACGCCGACGTGGACGGCCGCGGCCATGGCGGGCCCGAGGCGCGCCCCAAACAGCACGTACAAGGGAAGGACGACGCGGTCGATGGCGGCGACACCCGCCAGGGCGGCGGCGGTGGCGCGTGCGGCGCGACATTGGACGCCCCTGCCGGCAGTAGTCACAGGTGTCACGTAGAGGCGCGCCGACGACGCTTCTTCGGTGGCTGGCCAAGGCTTGGCCGCGACACGACGTGCGTGCCAAACAGCGAGTCGGCACACACCGCGAATGTAGCGATAGTATTACCGTACGCCTTGTCCATGGAGTCGACGTCCATCACGATCACGCTCTCGATCGCGAACGCCGGCTTGTGGGTGCGCAAGTCCAGCCTTGCAGGCGCTTTGGAGCGCGCTGTGATGATAAGGGCAGTACGCCGCTTCCACTGCTTCCACAACCCAGGTCCGAACAGCCCACGCAGGGAAGAGCAGGATTGGAAGATGTCCTTGTTGGGCACCAGCTGCTCGCCGCTCTTGTACTGCTCCGCTCTCGCCACGAGCTCGCCTGTCCGAGGCCCCCCTTTGGCACCGCGCACGCAGCGTAAGAAGCTGATGCCGTCGATGCCTGGAAAGGTGGAGCTCCACGGCCTCCACACATGCCCAAGCAGGTCCTCCTCGGAGTAGTCTTCAAGCAGCTGCGGGATGGATGAGAAGTAGACGACGCCACGGCAAGCGATCGACGCGTCCACAGTAGCTTGTGACAGCCACAGCGCCTGGCCCGTCAGGCGGTCAGGTGCGGGATACAGCTTCCGCAACGAGTACTTGCCGTACGGAAGGGGCCCCGGCGCGTGCAGAGCAGCCTGGCTTCGACACAGCAGCGCCCGGCAGCAGCTCAGCAGCACCTCGGTCCACAGGAAGAGGTTCTCCCACGCCACAGGAACATCACCGACGAGCACAGCGCGCCGCACCTCGTTGCACGCAGCGTAGACCCCGCCGTCGTCCCCAGAGATGTCGTAGACAGTCGCCACCACCGAGTCGTCATGGACGTCCTCCTCTCCTTCGCCGTCGAGGTCCGCCGCCACCACCGAGTGCGCTGGCTCACTCCTCCCCCCGTACTTGGCAGAGGCAGGAAGCAAGTCATGGGCAGCTGTGGCAGCGCCCACGATGGCCGACCTTTGAAGCCTGGCCTCCAGGGCCGCCAAGAAGAAGGTCACAATGATGGTGGGGTTGCGGGCCTTAGATCGCCCACTTGAGCGCTGCAGGAGAGCGCCCACCCCAAAGACCATGTTCCACGATAGCTGCTCCGTGAGGAGGCCAGACGAGGGCGCGTCGTAGTTGAGCAGCCCAACAGCCATCACCACCGGGTGCTGCTCCAAGATGTCGATGCTTCGCTGGGCCACGGATAGGTTGGTCGGGGCAAGGGCACGAAGGAGAGTAGAGAAGAAGATGTCGCCGTCGCTCGACCCCTCGAGGGCTTCGTCAAGGACGACGGCCGCCCGAGGATGGCCGAGGGTGAGCGACGCGAGATGGCTGGCCACAGTTCTGACAGGCAGCAGCCGCCGTTGTCCCGTCGCAGTAGACCGCCGCAGGGCAACCCTAAGGTCCAGGAGACGGAGACGTTGTTGAGCTCGTAGCTCCTCCAGAGGTAGCAGAGGAATCACAACGACCTCTTGGACGGTTGACAGGGACCCCGTGAGCCGGCCACCTTGCCGCTGAGCAAAGCGCTCCTCGAACGCGGTCATCAACGGCCGGATGCGCAGCTCTTCGCACCAATCACAGATCTGCTTCCGCACTGCCTCAGCCGTCTGCAAGGCAGCGTCTTCAGGTTGCACGGTGTCGTCCACTTCAGCGTCGGTGACGGGCGCAGCATCACGGCCCGTCGACTCGACCTCGCTTGTCGATGCAAAGGCTGTCTCGGATGCGGCTGCTCCCGCGGCCGCCGTCCATGTTCCCGCCGTGGATGTAGCTGCCGTCGTGATCGACGTTGCTGGCAAGTGATCAAAAGCGGTGAGCAGCCTTGTCCTCGCCGAGATCGGCGCCTGAGCCGGTCCAGCCGCTCCTTCGCCAGTCACGTACATGAGCCGTAGCACGTCCATGCCCCGCTTGCACCTCTGCCGCAGCGTCAGCAAGGCCTCGCGCTCATCCTTAGGTAGAGCAGCGAGAGAGAGGCGAGGCAGCTCGTCGACGAGCAGGAGCCCACGCATGCCGTCCGCTGACGCCGGCAGCAGCCGAGCCTGCACGAGGGCGGTGGCGGTCGCCTTGACTGCGGCGACGCTTGTCCGTCCGTCGATCAGCATTTTCGTCACGTCATCCAGGTACGTGCTGAATTGGTAGTCGGTGGTCCTTGGGTCCCAGGACTCCGCGTAGATGATGCGCAGGAGACCCGGTAAGCCCAGGTCAATCGCGGCAAGCACGTGGTCACCAACAGTGGCCTTGGTGATACCATTGAAGGACAGCACATAGACGGGCAGACTTGCCCACCAGTCCAGCACCTCGGGGGTCAGCGACATAACCAGGTCCGGCTCCTCGATGACCGACAGGAGCAGCAGCAGCAGGAGCAGCGTCTTGCCTCGACCCGGCGGGCCCGTCACGAACCCCGTGGCACGGGCGTCACGCCGAAAGGAGTACAGCTTCCGTACAGCTGCAGGTACGAGGTTGTCGCCAAAGCGCCTCTTGGACAGCCCTTTGCCATACACCGGGTTGGGCGCAATGAAATGAGGCAACCGTCTGGCCACATCCGTGACGGGCTCGGCGTGCAAGGGCGACGGGCCGCGGATGAGCCGCTATGTCCATGTCCAAACAACGATAGCAGATAGGCAAGTACATGATGTTCATGGCAGGTCAGCAGGAGAGCCACGCGACGAGACACAACAAAATAATAGCAAAACACCAACCACAAGCAGAAAGTAATGCACAGTGGTGAGCAGCACCCAGAAACGTACCTGCATGCGCTCCTGGGTCTTGAGCGTGTTCTGCATGCGACGCAGGAACTTGAGCACGTCATGGATGTACTGCTGGTCCTCCCGGAGGCACTCCTGAACAACAGAGTAGGTTTGGCTTGCACGACGGGCACGCGCCTTGTCCCATCCACTCTGGTCTGGTTGGACCAGAGCAGGGTCTCGGTCATCCGACTCCGACGCTGCAGCCTTGAGCTGCGCCCGCACCGCGTTCAGATGCTCCCGCACCGCCTTCCGCTGCTCCCGCACCGCCTCCAGCTGCAACTCTTTCTCCGTGATCTGGGTGCTGACTAACAGCACCCCATGCGCCATCATCTCGGACGTGCTCATGGCGTGGAAGGTCTCATCCAGGTCCTCGTACAGGTCGCGGAGGACGCCCATGATGTAGGACTTGTCCACTCGTAAGCTGGCCAAGTCGCGCTGCCACGCAAGCTCAACCGCGGCTTGATCAGAAACAGTGCTGTCAAGCTGCTGCACGGCAGCAGCCTGTAGCTCCACAAGCAACTCCTTGATGTCGATCTGCAGCTCCTCCAGCTCCTTCTCCTTCTCGGTAGCCTCCGTGGAGACCGACTGCAGCGTGTGCGCCATCGTGGTAACGACAGATATGCCAGCTTCGGGCACAGACAGGCCAGAAGACAGCCCGGCGTCCATTCTAGCGACGTACGCACGGCGCGTCAGAGGGATGCGCGGCCCATATCGGCCTGGAAGACCACGTAGACGTGACGCAGGACCAGAAGGCAAACAGGTCCTGGGCAGCACCCGACGTACTCTGGATGTAGAGAGGACGCAGCCGGCAGGCGCAACAAACGCTTGCAGGCAGGGCACCATGCTGCACATTGACCGAGGGAGTCCAACAGGAAAAGAAAAACCGGAGACGCGAGGGCGCGGGGGACTGGGAAAGGAGAAGAACAGTTGCTGCGGCTATTACAAAGGGCCCCACGGCCGCTAGAGTCATAACAGCAGACGACATGCGGTATCCAGTAACGGCGAGAGGCCCACGCTGTTTCAGGAATCACAAGACCAGACATCTCTGTCTCGCACGTGCAAGAGGAGCCACACCCAGAAGATATTTTCCTCCAGAGGGCCAAGCGTGCCCAGAGCATTTGCCACAGGCCAGGCAAAACGCCAGCTGCTCAAGGGCTCCCACGTCTCCACCTACGTACCTGTAAAATGGCTGCAGAGGCAGTTGGAAGCCACCTTCAGCCAGTCTTAGGCCGCAGCGGTCCACACAGGTAGAAACGGCACGCGTGCGGGCAGGAGCGGGCGGGGGAGATGTACTCCGCGGCAGGATGGTGGCGGCAGCCGCGGCCTTCAGGCGTTTACACCCCCGCCCACACTTCTCGATGTAGCAGTACTGACCCCAGGTAGGGGGACAACACGTGCCATACAAGGGGCGGCAGGCAGCTAGCCTGACCCGTTTCTCTCCATGCATTTGGGTCCATATTACCTAAGTTTGGGATAGTTAGTTTAGTAGTAAATCCAACGTGGATTTGAGGGGTTTATGCATTTATCGTCTTAAATTTTCGTGTGGCCCCGTGGGCAGGTGCTGGGGTGGGAGATTCTGTGGGGCGAGATTCTGAGGGGACTCTGGGGGGATAAGGGGCGGGACAGCGGGGCTTGGCCTCGCTTCCCCGTCCCGACCAAGAAACTGTTGGTTCAAACACCATCCTCTTGTTTTGTCGTGGGGGGTTTGCCCCACAGCAGGGATAGTGTGTGTGCAACTTGCACTTCTTCCGGTCCCCGCGACACGGGAGGCAGCCCCTGCGCACCGCCCCAACTTGGGTGCCGTGTGTGCGAGTGGTTTTTGCCCCACTCGATTCTGGCCTCACCCGGGGGGGTGGCATCTCAGCCGATGATTGATCGGATGGAGTGTAAGCCCTAGTCAAGGCAAGGGAAAATTTGACCGGCCAAGAAGGTGCGGTCATTATTGTGCGTCCCGTAAAAAGTGGACGTGCATGGGTCGTGCAGTGTGGGTTTGATTGGTCCAGTGGCCGATATTTACCATAATCACGACACGAGCACGTCCACTTTTTACGGGACCCACTATAGCGAAGCTTCTATTGTGCGTCCCGTAAAAGGTGGACGTGCACAGGTCGTGCAGTGTGGGTTTAATTGGTCCAGTGGCCGATATTTGACATGATCACGACACGAGCACGTCCACTTTTTACGGGACGCACTATGTGAATAAGGAACGCTCATCGTTCGCGACGCGCAGATCCCCATAGAGCAACGAATGTGCACCGCTTGAGGTCCAGATTGCTTCAGAGCTCTCTAAAAAAAAGCAAGCTTGAAGGGTTCTGGAGTAAGTTCGAGCAATTGCGGCTAAGCTGACGGCCAGAGGCGTGGCCCTGCATTGCTGTGGGTGCCTGCCACACCCGACAGGACAGCATGCGCATTTTAGTAGACGACTATTGGAACAGCGAATTGAAGTTGGCTTCTGTTCCTGACAACAAAGACCAAAACAGCAGGCCTGGCCACTCGCACGCTTGCGCGGTCTGGTTGGACACGTTTACAGGTCGCGTGCGCCGGCGTGGCCTGTCGCGCCCGCCCCGCCACTCCCCGCTTTCTGCGGTTGCGCAGTGCGGCTTAAAGCGGTGTCACGGAAACGGCCCGATTTCTTGCTCAGATCTGTTGACCATTTCTTGCAACCCCTCCGTATGGTATGCTGGAGGCCTACAAATCAGTTTTTGTTTGTATGACTTGTTCGGGACGGTTCCGCACGAAGGCCACGTGCTCACGATACACGACGTGAAGCGTCATCATCAGACCTCTCTGGTAATGTGCTTAGAGCACATGGCCGTCTTGCAACTATACCGCTCGGCAATTTTAAGCAAGTAGACATAATAGAGAGCTTGCACAAACGCGCAAAATAAAGTGCAAAACCATGCAGGTTCGCTCAACGGTTTGGACAATATCTCATAGTTAAGGTAGTGCTTGTTGAGGTCTTAGCAGTGATTGCTGACTTGCTGGCGATGACGTTCTCATGTCTGCAGCCGCCGCGGCCGGTCCAGCGGAATGTGATTGCATAGTCTATATCTCGAACAATGACTTGGGATCGGCAAATCTTTTTCCGTTCCCTGAAATTTACTTCAAACACATTGGGTACTTGCGCGTCAGCATCTGCCACCTGCAGCCTCATCCTTCAGCTCGCTGTGTGTTGCTTCCGCTTGGCCTTTTGAGCGACCATGATCCTTCTGCACTTTGATGTGCGCCGCCGTGATGGCTGCTCTGCCGTTTCTTGCTGACGGTTGGCCTTGTCGGTGAAAGCAGCTGCATTGCCTTCTTGGTGACCGTCAGTTCCGCCGCCAGAAGAGGCTGCGACGACTGCGGGCCCCTTGTGCTTCTCCCTCCAGGTCGCGTCGCCGCCTTGGACAGGAGCGGGGCTGAGTGGCTTCATCGCGCATTTTTGGTCGGAAGTAGTGGGCGCAAATGACTCGAAGTGGGGTTGTAGCGGACTGGGGGGGGTCGATAATCAGGGAAACGGGTAGATTGCGGCGGGGAAGGGGGAAGAAACATTTTCAAGGAGGAACTTTGAATGAAGGATGCTTCGGCAAGCGGGTGCCTCTCGTGGTCTTCGAGGCGAAGCGTCTACTTGCACTATGTTTGTGGAGAGTGCTGAAATTGAAGTACAAGTGGGTCGTATGGGTCGCGCTTGTCCCTCAAACGACAATGTTATAACTCACGCTATGAGAGTCCTTCTAAGAAGCCCAAATACTCTCTGCTGCAGCTTCTGATTCAACATAAGGGCCGCGCGGCGTACGTCCTTCAGTTGCACACGATCTCGTTCTACCCACTTCGCAAAAACCGGCGTGCAGAGCCGGTCGGCAAGGAGGCCTAGCATCATGACCTCCTATTGCATCGTGTGGCAGTATTGACCCCCAGGTACGGGGGCAACACGTGCCATGCAAGGGGCGGCAGGCCACTAGCCTGACCCGTTCCTCCCCCTGCATTTGGGTCCATATTCCCTAAGTTTGGGATAGTTAGTTTAGTAGTAAATCCAACTTGGATTTGAGGGATTTCTGCATTTATGGTCTTGAATTATCGTGCGGCCCGCTGGGCATGTGCTGGGGTGGGAGATTATGAGTGGCGAGATTCTGAGGGGACCCTGGGGGGATACGGGGAGGGACAGCGGGGCTTGGCCTTGCTTCCCCGTCCCGACCAAGAAACTGTTGGACCACACACCATCCTCTTGTTTGTCAGTGGGGGGTTTGCCCCACAACAGGGATAGAGTGTGTGCGACATGCACTTCTTGCGGTTCCGCCGACACGGGAGGCAGCCCCTGCGCACCGCCCGAACTTGGGTGCCTTGTGTGCATGTGGTTTTTGCCACATTTGGTGGAGCAGCAGGGGACAGAGGTGAACTTTACCTCCGGGTGCACCCGGGTGTAGGGGGCCCGCTGTCTCAGTGGAACGGTGGACGTGGACCGTGTCATACGGATCGTCAGCCAACGTGGCTAGTTCGGACCCCCCGTCGTCCGGGGAGTACACGGGTGACGCACGTGCTTCAGTGCCTTTGAATACTGGTGAGACACAGGTAGGTGTACCTGGGGTCGCAGAGGGACTGGAGGTCCCTCAAGTCAGCAGGACTGGGAGTACTGGCGGGCAACAGGCCATTCCGACTCAGTCGGGAGTTCATCCGGGTGTCACTTCTGATGGTGGTGGGCCGAAGTCTGGCCACCGTGTGGTACACTCAACGGGAACGTCCCAAGGGGTGAGGACTGTCCCCGCGAGATCCACTCGGGTTGGAGCCAACTTTGGCTTGGAGCCGTCGCCAGCTAGGCTTTTGGAGGACGGCGGACCTCCGTTGGTGGGCGATGGGCTCGCGCCCATACCCCCGGTTGAGGCCCCTGAGGAACGTGGTTACCCCTCATGTGGACTCCCGGAGGCGGACCGAGACTCAACTGGAGTCGACAATCCACTCCTCGCGAAAGCTGTCCGTCGGGAGGCGACCAATGTGTTGCGTCAGACTTTGCCGAACCTGGTGGTCACGATGACGAATACCATTTTGAATCAGATTGTGGCGAGTTTGCCAGATGGCCTCAAGGTCCAAACCGGATTGGGGCTTTCGAGCCAGCAGGCACAGGGGGAATCCCTCCTCACGCCTATCTCAGGTCGCCCCGAACTGGGGGCGACACCTGTGACTCCCAACGAGGGAGCCACACCATACTCGGTGGGGCGTACGCCCTTCACGGGGGAGTTCCCCTCGGAAACGCCGGTGGCTACACCAAGCTCGCCGCGACAGAGCACAGGCACTGCGGGTCAACGTAGCCCGTTGCCTCAGCGGCTTTTCCCTCAACGTGAGGTGCCGCCCAAGGTCCAGGTAGCCAACCCGGTCTACCAGAGGATCTTTGACTGTGAGACCTACGCCCTCCACAACAAGTCGGTGGCGTACGGTCCTATCCACGCCCGAGCTATGGGTCGTGCCAAGAACAATGCACTTCATTCTTTTGGGCACAAATCGGAGTGGGATGGAACTCCCTCCCTCCGTGTCTCTGAGTTTCTACGTCGTTTCACAAAAGCCTGTGAGGACAATGCCATATGTGAAGGCATGGCTTTCTACATGCTATAGGAGTTTACCAAGGGCGACCTACGGACAGAACTTATGTCTGTCATGCCCAGTTCTTCAGGTGGAGGCGCTGGGGAGGTGACGCCCTACTTGGAGCTTGTCAACTGGTTGTTGAGAGCCATGGTTGATGAGGCAGCGTTGGCTTCTCAAGTCGAGGAGTTTACGCAAGCTCATCAGGAAGAGATGGAGGACGAGTTGTCTATTGCGGAGCGGGTGCGCTAGCTCAACAATCTTTGTGGCTTTCTTCATCCACAAGCTGTGGTGAAGAGTCGGTTTGTGGAGGGACTCCATTGGTCAGTCCGTACGGAGTGTGGCGTTTTGAGCCCCTGGGACTGTTGGAACCCAGGAGACTGACTTGGGACCCGGCTGGCAGCGTTAAGTGGAACCACGCGCTGGCCGAGGATCCCTGCATCGGTGGCCCGGGGCAGTGGCGACACGCCCGGTGCCCTGATTGGTCACCCGGAGCGGTGGACTTGCCGGGTTGGGGCATACTGACCTTCGGGTTATTTGTTTGATTTTTCGCATTTGTTTTTCTTGCGTGATTTCGTGTCTTTCCCCTTTTTCCCACTGGGTTTTTTTCGGGGATTGACATTTGTGTGTGGGGGGATTTCGCTTGCTTTTTGTGTGTTGGCCCGGTGAGCGGCCGGTGCCTTGCTGGCACTTGGTCCGCTGGGGGCGCCCTCTGGGGGCCTCGCGCAGGGCCCCTGGAGGGGCCAGGGGGGGAGGTTCTTGAGGGGTGCTCCGGGGCTCTCCCCGGGGCCATCTTGTAAAATCAACAGTACTTTGGGTTCCTTCTCCCTCGGGCTTTTGTCCTGTTTACCTTTGCCTCGTATCGTGGCGGGCGAGTGGATCAGCAAGGGCTCTTACCTGATCCTTCCTGGGCTTCTGACTGTGGTCTCTGTGCGTGTGGTTGTGATTTCTGGGTCCGGGAATCTGGGTCCCATTACGCTACATTTATGGTGGAGCAGCAGGGGAGGGCTTTACTCTTCTCCCGTAACGGGACAGCCCTCTTCTTTCTCTGTGGCGTTTGGTTCCTTGGTTCCCGTTTCTGGTAACGAGGTCGTTTGGTTCAGGTCGAGTGCCGCACGGCCAACATGACGGACCCTGTCCCTTCGGGCGGTCGGGCCCGTGGTGCGCCGTCGGACGTTTCGATGGTAATTCCCGCTGGCCGTGGCCGCGGCGGTCCCTTGGGTCCGTCGAACCGTGGCGAAGGCGGGTCGACAGGGATTCCTCGTCGGGGGACAGCGCCCCCGGGTGGGATCCGGGCTACAATGGGTCAGGATTTACGTAGGAACGCGGGTTCCGAGTCAGGGACCCGAGTTCCACCTTCGGCTACTGTTGCTGGGTCCCCAGACATTGTGTCCACACTGGAAACGTTTCGAGATGAGATTTTGGCTACTGTTTCTCAGGCCCTGAGCCAGAGTCCTGCTGGCCAGGGTGGGTCCCGTGATACCAGTCGTTCCGATCGTTCTCGTTCCCGCCGTCACCGGCGTTGTCATCATTCGAGTGGCTCCTCTTCCTCTTCTTCCTCTGGTACCACATTTTCATCCGTCTTCGACGAGGAGGACCTGGAACCCATTCAGAACCAACGAACCGAGCCCCAGGTAATCAATATTTCCGACGATCGTTTTGCTCGGGTCCTGGACTATCGTACGTATCGCCTACGGAACAAGAAATCGACCTATGGAACGCGAGAAGCACGGAAGATGGGACCGGTTGCTCGTAACATGAAACACTCTTTTGCTGGGTACCCTAATTTCTCTGGGAAAGAGGCCCTCAAGGTGTTCACGTGGCTCCGCAAACTGGTTAAGGCATGTAACGATAATGGGGTTTCCGAGGGCATGGCCCTGTACGCGATCCCTCATTTTCTGTCTGGGGACGCGGAACTGCGGTACACTCGGGCCCTTCCGGACTTCTCAAGCGCGTCCGGTGGCGCTTCGATCACGAGCTACCCTGAGGCTGTTAACTGGTTCCTTGAAACGTACGCTGAACCCCATGCGTTGGCACTGGCGCAGGACAAGTTCAGTCGGGCCGCCAAGGAACCAGATGAGGGTATCGAGGCCTTTGCGGTACGCTTACGGGGTCTGACGGAACTATGCGGGAACATCCACGCCGAAGGTACCATGAAACAGCAGCTGATTCAAGGGCTCCCTGAGTACCTACGTACGGACGCGTTTGTTAATAACATCCCTGACCGTACGTACCAGCAGCTGGTAACGTTTACTGCGAACAAGAACAAGGCGGCTACCGAGGTTATCAAGATGGCCCGAGGGTCCTCTGTGACCAAGGCTGGCCCCTCTGGAAGCGTCCGAAGACCCACTGAACCGAGGCCCAATCCTTCGTTGGACTCGTCCCCGTTGATGGCTGTTAATCCTTTGGGCCCCTCTACGATCCTTAAGGGCCCCCTCGAGAAGGAAACTGAGAAGAACGGGTCGGGTCAAGTGCTTGGGTTCAAGGGACTCACGCCCCAGTTCGTGGGAGTACGTACCATGGACAGTCGACGCCCGTACCGTTGTTACCTTTGTTGGGGACCGGGTCACATGGCCCATCAATGTTCCATGTTGTCTGAGGTCCAACGGAAAGCGGTTCTACAGGCCCGGGACTCGTTCCTTGCGGCCACTCGTGGACGGAGTCAGAGTACCGATGTAAAGCCGAACGCGGACCGCCAGTTCCATCGTCAGATCCGGGTTGCTATGGTTCAGGCCCTTTGTGAAGGGATTAACCTCTCGGACGACGGGGCGGACCAAGGGTCCCAAGTGAACGACGGTCCCCAGGAGCCGGGACCCTCGGGAAAAGAGTAACGGGGGGCGGATCGAACCGGTCCTCTCCCCATCGTCGGGATAGTAACTGCTCGCTTGCAACTGCGTTGGGGTTCTCCAAGATCTTTAAGGGCCCCGTTATACCTGTACGTTCTCAGTCTCCTATTACTTTGAGAACCCCTTGTTCCTGTTTGCCCTCTCTGGCACGACGATCCATGTCTGGGCTCCGACGTCGGATGGGAATGAAGAAGCCCTATGAGTTCAAGGGTACCTTGCTTGTACCGCGTAAGAGAAACTTTGTTTTGAATGCTTTGGTTCGATTGGACAAGGAGGAACCGAAGGACACTACTGCTATCCTGGACACTGGTGCTGGGCCAAGCGTGGTACGAGAGGATGTCCTCCCTGAAGAGTGGCGACGACTGGCGTCAAGGGCCCCCAAGTCGACGCATGTGTGTGACGCCTCGGGTCAGTTGTTACGGGCCCGTGGGATCGTGGAACTATGGGTGATCGTGGACGGGAAGCCGATGGAGTTCGAGTTCCTCATGGTCAGGGCCCTCTCGGTACCATTGATCCTCGGGATGGACTTTCAGAAGGAACACGTTAAGGCGATATACCCTGGAACAGAGTCTGTGCTTTGGAACCTGGGTTTCCTGACCTACGCCAAGAGAACGTGGGACGGAAAGAGCCAGAACGCTTTTCTTGTGAATGGTAGCCCCGTACGCCAAGATCCTTCTGCCCTGTACCTCTCCAAGGGTGTAACTTTGGCACCCCGATCCCTCCAAGCGGTCTACGACTAGTGCGGAACGAATGGACGTTGTCTACTATATAAACGACCGCACAAGATGTCTAAGAAAGGGCTCCGTCTGCATAACGCCCTGGTTAACGTACGCACCCGGCGGGACTTCCGGATCCACATCATGAACATCTCCAACCGGGCGGTCAACTTGCCCAAGAACTTCGCCGTAGGCCTCGCTATCCCGTACGACGGACACGTGCTCGAGGTCCCCACCGGTTACTTGCCGGCCCCTAGTGAGGGGGCCGACCCTATTGTTACGCTGGGAACAGATCAAGGGAACACGTCGGGTCAAGCGTCGTCACCGGAGGGCGAGACCCCTGAGGGATCCGATGGAACCACGGTACCCGAGCCGGATACAAAGGGCAAGACGTCAGACGGAACCCCGGTCAAGATGCCCAAGGTGGCGTACGAGCTGATCCCGCCTGAGCTTCACCAGGCTGTTCGTGAACTTTTGGAACGCTACAAGGGTCTGTGGGACGGACACCTGGGACTTATTGACGTAACACCCCACCGGATCACTTTGAAGGACGGGGCCAAGCCTATTCGTTCCCAACCGTACCGTACCGGGCTCCATCATCGGGACCTGAGCAAGAAACAAGTGGAAAAGCAGACCAAGCTCGGGGTCATTGAACCGTCTCAGGCTGAGTGGTCATTCCCGGTCGTCTTGGTCCCCAAGCCCGATGGTATCCCGCGGTTCTGTGTTGACTACCGCAGACTGAACGATGTGACGGTTGAGGACACGTACCCGTTACCGAGGATGGACGACTGTATCGACTTTCTGGGAGAGGCAACCGTTTTTTCGATGTTGGACGCGAACTGTGGTTACTGGCAGATCCCTGTTGCTGCCGAGGACCAGGATAAGACGACGTTCACGTGTCACGAAGGAACCTTCCGGTACATCAGGCTCCCCTTTGGTCTTACAAACGCTCCGGCTACGTTTCAACGGGCCATTGACATGATCCTGTCCGGGGTTAAGTAGAAGACGTGCCTCGTGTACCTGGACGACACTATTGTTTTCTCTGATAACCCTACGGAACACCTGGAACATCTGGAAGAGATCTTTGGGCTACTCGCTAAGGCCGGTCTTTCCCTGAAGGCCAGCAAGTGCTTTTTGTTCCATGACGAGGTTGAGTACCTTGGCCATATTGTCGGTAAGGGCCAGCTCCGCGTGAACGAGAAGAACCTAGTCGGGCTACGGGAAGCCAAGACACCTAGAACCAAGAAGGACCTACGCAGTTTCCTGGGAATGTGCAGCGTTTACCGTCGCTTTGTTAAGGACTATGCTCAGGTGGCCCGGCCTCTGTTGGCTATGACAAGTACCAAGGTACCCGACCTTCTGCCTCCTTTTACTCCGGCTCAGACGGACGCGTTTGAGGAACTAAAGTACCGTCTGACCCACACACCGATCCTGGCGCTTCCGCGTCGCTCGGGCCAGTTTATTGTGGATACCGATGCGAGCGCTGCCCAGATTGGTCGCGTTTTGCTACAGAAACAAGAGGACGGGGCCTACAAGCCCGTGGGTTACTGGAGCAGGGTCCTGACACAAGCGGAACGGAACTATAGTACCACGGAACGCGAGTGCCTCGCTGTTGTCTGGGCTCTCTTTTTGTTACGATTGTACCTAGAGGGGACACGCTTCGTTGTACGTACGGACCACACCGCTTTGAAGTGGATGTTACACATGGACGGAGCCCATGGACGTTTGGCTCGCTGGCGACTCCGGTTAGCCGAGTACAATTATACCGTTGAGTCCCGTCCTGGTCAACACCTCCATGCTGCAGACTTTATGTCAAGGCTAGAAACTACGAGACACGACCGAGGACCTATACCTGAGGAGATACCTTCCCTGTTAACCATGGCCAACTCTGTTACCGGATGGGTCCGCCCGAACCTCAAGACACACAAGAGGTACCCACCTTTGTCGGTTGAAAGGATCCTTAAGGCTCAGGGAAACGATAAGCGTTGCAAAGAACTTCAGGAAGAAATGAACCGAGACGCTAACTCGCGGTGCGGGGAAACACCTGAAGGGTTACTTGTACGACTGGCTCCTTTGGACCGAGCCGTTCAGATTGTAGTACCCAAGGAACAACAGCAGGAGGTACTGACTTTGGAACATGAACCAGGCCACGCGGGACACCCAGGGATCAATAAGATGTATACCTCTATGAGACGAACGTTCTACTGGGAAACTATGGTGGCCGACGTGAACGCTTTTGTTACCAACTGTACCGCTTGTTCTAAGGGCAAGGTTCAAGGAAGGCGACGTACCAATCCGTTGAAGTTGTTCCCCGCCACGGATCCCTTTAAGGACGTATGCCTTGACCTGTTGGGACCCTTGCCCGAGACAGTGAACGGAAACAAGTACCTTTTGGTTATCGTGGACAGGTCTACGAAGCTGACCAGAGTGGTACCCATCAGCAGTCAAGACGCGGAAGTGGAGGCCTCGTCCTTTTTGGATACATGGGTCGCTTCGTACGGGCCCCCGGAAACGTTACTGACTGACAACGGGCCCCAGCTGGCGTCCACGCACTTCCGTGGCGTCTGCAGTATGCTTGGGATCAAACACGTTATGTCTACCACGTACCATCCGCAGACCCAGGGACAAGTGGAACGCTTTAACCGTACTATCGTGGCCCAGCTACGTACGTACATTGAGGACCATCAGGACCAGTGGGACGAATTGGTTTCCGTGCTTACCGTGGCGTACAACACAAGGCCACAACAAAGTACCGGTGTGGGCCCGTTTGAGTTAGTTATCCCTGAACGCGTGCGTACCTTTGCACTGGACCGGCTCCCAGGGTCCCCGTATCCCACGAAGTTCAGTGGCAACGCACGCCAGGTACGCGAGATGAGACGGGCCCACCTAAGGAACCTAGCCTTCACGGTACGCAAGAACCTTGACCTGGCCCAGCGTCGGTACAAGAGGGGTTACGATAAGCGGGTTACGCCTGTGAACGAGACCCTTCGCGTGGGAGACTGGGTGTACGTGGATACCAACGACGACAGTCGGAAAAAACTGGACCAGAGGGTCAAGGGTCCCTATCGGATCGTGGACCGAGATGAGCACACGTTTACGGTACTGGTTGAAGGGATCCATGACCGGGATGGTAGTGACCATGTGGCCCGTGCACCCACACCCTCTGGCCAGACGGACTCCACGTCCATGTTGCATGGTCCGCAAGAACCGGCTGTACCCTTGGACCATGAGGACTCTGGCACCCCTTTTGCTTGGGAACGTTTCATGGGGCACGAGAGGGACCAGGAAGGGAACCTTTGGCTCTTGGTACGCTGTTGGGGTTACGCCCAGTCCGAAGATACCTGGGAACCTTACCATAAGTTCGACAGGGCCAAGGTTATCCAGTACTGTGAACGCGTTGGGACCGAACCTCCACTGCGGGAGGAGGAGGCCATCGTACTACTGGAACCGTTCAAGGCTATCTATGCTGTGTGGCCCTGGAACCTTGAACCGGGTGCAGACATGTGGCCCCGTTGCTAACCCTGGGCCACGCACCCTTGACCTGGTCAGCCAGTTCCCCGAGGCCAAGTACTGGTTGAAACACCCGAGGGAGTGGGCAGGTTCGTGGTTCGACTCGGGACACCAAGGGCAGCATTCGGTTCCTGCAAAGATTTTTTGATGGGGGGCTACTTTATTGTCACCGTCGTGGCGACCATCGTGTTCCCCGGCATCAAAATCGGCGAAGTCGCATCTTCTTCCCCGGGCGCGGGAGCGGATTAGAGGCGTTGCAAGAATGTGGGATCAACGATTTATTACTATTTGGCGTTGCAACGCGGAGGTTGCTTACACCAAATCTCACTCATGTCTCTCCCCCCCACGATCCCCTGCGACCTTGGACACCCACCTCCGTGGGGCGGGGCACGGTGGCAACCCTCTGTGTCCTTGACGTGGGTCCGTGTGAACCTTGACGGGACCCTCTTGACTGTCCTTGACCCTTCCACGTTGGTGCCCTTGGTGCCTTGCCTCGCGGCGGGTGCCTCGTCCCACGTGGTGGTGTCCTTGGTCCTGGTCTCCCTTCTTTTCTTGGGTCCCTCGTACCTTGTCCTGTTGAACTGGTTGACTTCTTGGTTCCACGTTCCGTCGGTACACGTCTTGTTGAACGCTTCCGTGACGGTATCCTACGTCCCGTGAACCTGTTGGTACTTGGACATAATGCCGCCTGGTACGGGATGCCTGGACGGTTGCACGTCGGTACCAGCACTTGGTTACGCGAGCCCATCGGTGCCACGTCCGCGGTCCGTCTTGTTCCCGTCGGTCCCCCCGGAGCACATATGGTTGCGGGGCCCCATACGACCTGGGTTCCCTTCGGGAGCGTGATGACCGCGTACGACTGGCCCGCCCCGGTTTCCACTTGGTTCGCAGGTAGAACGTCTGGACCAGCGGAGGGGCCACCTTGAGCAGCACGTGCGACTTGCCCACCCGGTACGCCTGACCCAGTAGCGGGGCCACCTTGGACAGCTCGCTCACCTTGACGGTCGGGGGCCCCAGGGCCCGCACCAGCAGGCGAACCCGCCGCGGCGCAGCCGGTATCCATAGGGGCCCGGGTGGATGGGAACGTGGTGGTATGTGTGGTGGGGTACGTGGGCACGGAGACGGAGAAGGGGAACGAGGAAACGGGGGAGAACGAGGTGACCACGGGAAGCGCCGCGGGGACGATGGTACAATGGGACCCGGGTGTTGGGGACGAGGGAACCCGTGAGGGTGCTCTTATCCACTGGCCCCCGCGTTCCAAATGGTACCAGGGCTGCGCCCACGTTCCGCTGGCCCCCGCCTGTGCCCCTACACCGCGTCACCCCCCCCTGGCGTGCAGCGCCATATGGGGGGGGCGACGGGGAGGAGGAATGCAGGTGGGCGGCCGGCGCGGGCTGCGCCACACTCCCCTTAAGTTTCCCCTACGCGTGGCCCACACCTCTCCTGTACCCGCCCCTGGCCAGTCTGAACGGGTTCCCCTGGCACGAGACACTTGTCGGGGGGCCCCTGTTGACAGACACTGGCCCCACAACCCGTCCGTTGTGGCCCTGTTGTAACCCTGTCAGACGTTCCCCAGTCCCTTTCCTCGGTTTCCTTGTTGGCCAGCGGGACGCTCGGCCCTAGTGAGGGGGCCACGTGGCGTTCTGAGCCCATGGGACCGTTGGAACCCGGGAGACTGACTTGGGACCCGGCTGGCAGCGTGACGTGGAACCACGCGCTGGCCGAGGATCCCTGCATCGGTGGCCCGGGGCAGTGGCGACACGCCCGGTGCCCTGATTGGTCACCCGGAGCGGCGGACTTGCCGGGTTGGGGCATACTGACCTTCGGGTTATTTGTTTGATTTTTCGCATTTGTTTTCCTTGCGTGATTTCGTGTCTTTCCCCTTTTTCCCACTGGGTTTTTTTCGGGGATTGACATTTGTGTGTGGGGGGATCTCGCTTGCTTTTTGCATGTTGGCCCGGTGAGCGGCCGGTGCCTTGCTGGCACTTGGCCCGCTGGGGACGCCCTCTGGGGGCCTCGCGCAGGGCCCCTGGAGGGGCCAGGGGGGGAGGTTCTTGAGGGGTGCTCCGGGGCTCTCCCCGGGGCCATCTTGTAAAATCAACAGTACTTTGGGTTCCTTCTCCCTCGGGCTTTTGTCCTGTTTACCTTTGCCTCGTATCGTGGCGGGCGAGTGGATCAGCAAGGGCTCTTACCTGATCCTTCCTGGGCTTCTGACTGTGGTCTCTGTGCGTGTGTTTGTGATTTCTGGGTCCGGGAATCTGGGTCCCATTACGCTACATGGAGACCCGGGAGCATAATACTGCCCGGGCGACACTGGCCGAGTTGGCCAGGTTCGCTTACCGCAGAGGTGAGGCCTACCGCAAGTTGCGGGAGGAACAACGCCAGGAGCGTCAGGCCGAGCTCGCCAAGGAACGAGAGGAGGCGCGCCAGGCCAGAGAGCTACGAGAGGCACGCCGAATCCGCAAGGACAAGGTGGTAGCGGCCGTGGGAACTTCCCAAGGTAGCTCAACTGCTTCTTAAGTCGGGAAGACCCCTCCGGGAACGGACCATCGGTGTTGGAACTGCAACTCCGATGGACACTGGGCCTATGACTGCCCCAAGTCGAGTAAACGCATTCAACAGCTCGCTAAGAATGCGAGTAAGAGGCCGGCTACGAATGAAGTGCGTTCACGCCGCGAGGCTGGACCTCGACCGGTGGTGGCGGTCGCCACACCCTCGGCGGAGGAGGCGGACACGTCGTCCTCGGACTCGTCGTCTTCCCCTACACCCTCGGATTCCGAGGCCAAGTCGGCGGGAAACGAATGACCGTTGCAGCTGGTCGCCCTAAGCTCACAACGGCAGCCTCGGCCAAGTGGGCCAAGAGGAAGAATCAACCGTGCCGGATACAGCGGCTACCTAAGGGAGTCCGCCCACCTCGGGTAGGACTCCCCAAGAACGTAAACCCACGTCGGGTCATCGCGGTGCTGATGGGTGAGAACTTCCAGGTGGCTGGACGGGTGCAACTTGCCCCCGGTCGTGCCTGCTGTGCCCGTATCGTACTTGATACCGGGTCAGGAGCCTCCTTGATACGCCAGTCGCTATTACCAAAGGAGGTGAAGCTCCAACGCTGGAGGTCTAGAGCCGACATTATGATTGACATCAATGGTGGGGTACTTCCCATTATCGGTGCCATAACCCTACCAACTAGGTTGGGAACCCATGAGGTCGACGTGACCTATGGAGTAGCTGAGAATATATTGGTACCCCTGCTTCTGGGTACCCCTTATGTTGTTACACAAGTGCCTTTGATTTGTGGCCCTGAGTACTGGGTCAAGTTGATGAATGGGGAGACTATCCCCATCCTTGGTAAGGGAAAGTCTGTGGCTCCTGTGACAGTTTCACAGTCGAAGCCTGTTTGCTTTGTGAGGGAATGGTTTACTGCTACCCTGCGTCTAGCCCGTGAGGTCACGTTGCCCCCCAACTCGGTGGTGCTCGTGGACGTTGTGACTGATTATACTGGGAACGGGATGGTGCAACTTAACCCCCGTCTTGCTCGCAAGCACCAAGTGCATGTTGCCCTTGGCACGATGGACTCCGAAGCCGGAGTCCCGTGGAAGGTTCAGGTCATGAACCTGAACTCTACGCCCACGTACTTCAAGCCGGGAGCCAAGTTCGGCTATATCGACCAACATGAGGGACCAGTAGTAGCGGTCACCCTCAACGCGGGCGCGAGTAGCGACCCGTTGTCTGGAAAGGAGAAGCACCATGCCAAGCCGGCCGCCTCTCCTCGACCCCACGTGAACATGGAGAATGCTTCACCCAGGTTGAGGGTTCAAGTTGAACGCCTCTTGGACCAATATTACAAGTTGTAGGATGGTCAATTGGGACTCATGAGAGGCACCGAGCACCGGATCGAGTTGAATCCCGGTGCCCCCCCTATACGTCAACAACCGTACAGGGGAGGGCCCCGTTCAAGGGCCCTCGTCAAGGAGCAAGTCGCTCGCATGGAGGCCCTCGATGTGATTGAGCCCAGCAACGCCGAGTGGGCGAGTCCGGTGGTTATCGTCCCCAAAGTTGATGGGACCCCCCGGTTCTGTATCGACTACCTTAAGCTCAACGAGAGCGCGGTTAAGGATAGTTATCCCCTCCCTAGGATGGACGACTGTCTGGACTCACTGGGGGAGTCAAACGTGTTCTCTACCCTTGACTGTAACGCGGGGTATTGGTAAATTCCCATTGCCCCGGAAGACAGGCATGAAATTACCTTTACCTGTCACTGTGGTACCTACCAGTGCAAACGATTACCGTTTGGGCTGTGCAACGCGCCGGCAACTTTCCAGCGCGCTATGGACATGATTCTGGGCGGAGTACGGTGGCAGATCTGTCTTGTGTATCTAGACGATATCATTGTATTCTCCCGAAGTCCGGAGGAGCACATTGGCCATCTTGGCCAGGTGTTCAAGCTACTTGCTGACGCCGGTGTTTCACTAAAGGCGAGCAAGTGCCACCTCTTCACTCAGGAGGTGGAATACTTGGGACACGTTGCCCGTCCGGGGCGCCTCAGTGTCAACGAGAAAAACTTGAGGGCCATCCATAAGGCTCAGTACCCCCGGACCCAGATCCAGATGAGGAGCTTACTCGGGATGTGTCACGTGTGCCGACGTTTCACCAAGGGCTTCGCCAAGGTGGCGAAGCCGCTGAACGAGCTGGTTAGCTCGACGCTACCGAAGAACCTGCCTCCTCCAAGTCGGGTGGAGCAGGAGTCCTTTGAGACTCTTCGGGACCTACTGCTGAAGCCCCCTATCTTGGCTATTCCCAGGTTGGGAGGCCACTACATCCTGGATGTGGACGCTAGCCACGATTAACCTGGTTGTGTGTTGCTTCAGCAGCAGCCGGACAAGGAGTACTTCCCGGTGGGATACTTCAGCAAGGGGCTGAACTCGGCCGAGAAGAACTACGGAGTCACCGAGTTGGAAGGACTCGCAGTGGTGTGGGCGGTGACGTCACTTCGTCACTACCTAGAGGGTGAGAAGTTCCTCATCCGCTGGGACCACCGCGCGTTGCAGTTCATCTCTAAGACGGATTGCAAGAACACCCGCCTCAACAGGTGGAGGGTGCGACTGGCACCCTTTAGCTTTGATATTGAGTACTGACCTGGCAGGCAAAATGCCCTGGCCGACGGCCTTTCTCGCGTACCTACCGAGGGGCTGGCCACTAACTCAGTCGATGAGGACATCCCTATCGTGGGGGTAGTCACGCGCTCGGGTCAGGCGTTGAACCCCGAGGCGCCAGGGAACAAGAAGTACTTGCCCCTGTCCCTGGACGAGGTGGTGAAGGCCCAGGCCGAGGATCCCTTCTGCAAGTCGCAGAGGGATACACTGGATACAGTGGTGGAGACGCGTTTCTTTCTGGGAGACGATGGCCTCCTCATGAGGAGGGGGGTATTCCAAGGGACCGAACAACTTGTCGTCCCCGCATCCCTCAAGGACAGTATCCTTGAGAGGGAGCACAACGCTCCCACGGGTGGACACCTGGGGTCTAGTAAACTGTACCAGACCCTGAGGACCAGGTACTACTGGCCGTCCATGGTGGTGGACATCTACAGTTGGGTGGCTGCCTGCACAAGTTGTGCACAGAACCGTCTGATGGAACGGCGGCCTAGTACGGCTATGCTATTGTCCCCGGCCAAGGAGCCCTTCGCCGCGTTGGCGATGGACATCCTTGGGCCACTGCCAGTGACCGAGGAGGGCAACCAGTACCTCCTGGTCATCTGTGACCGCTTCACGAAACTTACGCGAGCGATCCCACTGGCAGAGATCACGGCCATGTCGGTCGTGTCAGCCTTCCTAGATCACTGGGTTGCCGCGTAAGGCATTCCGGATAGTACACTATCGGACAATGGACCGCAATTTGCGTCTGTACTGTTTTAGGGAGTGCTGGATATGTTGGGGACTAAGGCAAACTACGCTGCCCCCTACCACCCGCAAACCAACGGGCAGGTGGAGCGCTTCAACAAAACTATTGTTAGGCAGCTGCGCCACTATGTGAGTGAGCATGTGAAGACGTGGGACCAATACATTTCTACTCTTACCACTGCCTACAATTCGCAGGTTCACTCATCTACCGGGGAAATACCCCTCGCTTTTGTGACCCCCCGTCGCGTGCGGTCTATCGCTGTGCGGCGGTCGCTCCAAACTAAGGAGGATGGCGGCAGTACGCCTACTCCTACTGAGAGTAAGGCGGAGTTCGCTGCTAGGCTTGAAAACCTCATCCCTAAAGTCAGGGCTGAGATGGACAAAGCACAAAAGCGCTACAAGCGTACCTTTGAAAAAAAGGTGCGCAATGCTAAGCATGTCCCCGAGCAGGGTGACTGGGTACTGGTACACGCACACACCCCAACTGGGGGTAAGTTGGTATTCCAGACGAAGGGGCCGTACCAGGTCCTTCGTACTGATGGGCGGCGCTTCACCATCGAAAGTGACGATGGGGTCCGCACAGTGAACGGACAGGACGTGGTCAAAGTTGCACCACCGCCTGCAGGCGACCCAGCTTGGGCGCGTGCTTTGGAAGCGTGGCGCCTCCCCTCACTACCTGCGGCCAAACAGGGCCCGCAGGAGTACGTGTTCGATAAGTTCATCGACCACGGATGGGATGAAGACACTGACCGCCTCATGTTGAGGGTGCGTTGGTTCGGCAATAAGGCGAAGTATGATGCGTGGGAATACGTGGAGGACCTTCCCGCTGAGAAGGTCCGGGCATACTGCGCCCGGAATGATATCGACCCTACCTGCCCTCCCTCAACGAGAGGAAAGGACATGTGACGGTGCCAAGGGAGTGCTTCAAGTCGAAGTGGTACGCAGAGTGGCTTTTATCTACAGTCCTAACCCAAACGCTCTCACAACAAAGGCAGCGGCCAACTAGGCACGAATGCAAGACTCCCCAACACCACGGCCCTCGCCCTCACGTGGAGACGAGCGGCGAGACCCACGCCGATAACGTTCCCCACCCGTCGGCGGGGGCGGCGGCAACAAGTCGGAACCGTCGCGCCGTTCACGGTCGCGCAAGTGGCGACGACCTCGGCTATCCCTCTGCTTGGCCTTGCGCGCAAGTCGGTGACGCAGACGCCGAGCCGACTCCGTCTCCGACGGGGTAGAGGACTCCGAAACGAAGTAAGACAACTCGTCTTCCGATACGGAAGGGGATCGCTGTAAGTGACGGCGACGACGGCGAGGGGGCGAGTATACCCGGCTCGCCCGACGCTTGCCACGCCCAAGTGGGGCTTGCTGAGGCAAAATCGACCCAATACGAGCCAACTCGGTCGTCATGGACCCCGCCACCGACTCGCAACTAGCGGTCGCCACCACAGTACGAACGCGCTCTTCAAATTGAGGAGTCTCGAAAACTTCAAGGGTTGCAGCCGACGCGGCCAACCAATAAATGGTGCGCACCAACGTGGTGATCATCATCCTGGAGGTCAAGGGCGTGACTGGCAACGCCAACTTGGGATAGACCGTGAGTAGGGTGGCCTTCAAGTTGGGGGACACCGGGGTAGATGTCTCAACAGCAATGCTTATCGGGATGTGCCCGTGCGGCTGGAAGGGGACAGGAGGAAGCGGAGGGGCTCGCCGAGTTGGCGGAGCCCAAGAGTAACTGCGACCCCTACTCGGGGCCCCCGCAGTTGGTTGAGTCATGTCGTCATCATAAAAGGGCACGGCTATCTCAATTGGCTTGTCCGGGGGAGGCGCAGTGTGGCGATCCACCCGCGGGGCATACGGGTAGTCCCCGATGCCCAACCCCTCTCGGAGTACCACACGGCCGTCGTGAAGCTAACGAGCAACCCACACGAACTGGCGAAGTGTGCCATCGTCCTTGGGCCCGCGGGAGGAGCGGCGCAACTTGTGCTCAATACTCTCCCACTCGATGAACTTATGGAGCCGGAGCATCTCCTCAAGTAGAGTGAGCTGTCCGGATGAGCACCCTTCAGCAACTAGCTGAGGGGTGAGCTGTTCCAAACCTTGGATAAGACGGGGGGCGAGATGCCAGAGCATCCCGCGCCGCTGGACACAAGACACCCAGGTCGACATGACCTCGAGGAGCCACTGGGTTGCCAACCTGGCGACCACCACGTGGTCCGGGCTAGCCGCCACCATGGTGGAGCCGAAGTGATCGAGCAACCGCGGAAGCAAATCCGGAAACCCATGGGGCACCTCAATTTGAGGCCACCACTCGGGCATCTTGGGATAGTACTGCTCCTTGCTAGCAGCGGAGTGCTGCGAAAACTCAAGTTGAGCCGAGGTCACCAAGTAGGGACCTCGCCGGAAGTCCTTCTCCATCCGCACATCAAAGTGATGAGTGTGCGGATCGGCCTCGTGAAGGTATGCGGGGCGAGTTGCCACCGCATCACAAGTGAAGGTCGGCATGTCTCCGGGACCCGGGATAGTTCCCCCGCGGTCCAGCATGGCCTTGGCCCGCTGCACGTCCTCAACCTCCTCATCGTCCAGGAAGGCAAACTGGTCCGTCCTGAAGCCGGCAGGGAACCCGACCCTACGGGGATACTTCTCCCGTAGGCGGTCCCATACCCGACCCATCGCTGCGCCAAGTCGGCCACAGCGAAGAACAATCAACCCCTCCTCATAGAGAGGCCAAGCGGGGTAAAACCACCGCCCCAAGGCCTCACGCGGGACAACTTGTCCCGCCTCCGGGGGAGATCCCGCCGTCAACCCAAACCCGGGTGACGCGAGAGTCCCATCCCCCGGAGCGATCGCGGAGCCCCCTTCGGAAGTTCCGGCAGGCGCTGCATCGAACGACGTGTCCTCCATACGTTCGTCCAGGGAGTCGGTCTCCACCCCCGGAGTCCCCAAGGCTCTCCCCAAGTTAGGGAGAGACGACCTGGTTGCAGTTGCACGAGACCCGCCTCGAGTTGGGGGCGGCTCGGATCGCGGGTAGATGGGTGGCCTCCCCTGCGAGGGGCGGCCCAGGGTAAGTTTAAGAGGATGTGTTGGTGGTGGTGAGATGGGAACAGATAAGAGCAAGCTGCCAAGTGGGCAAGCTTGAGGAGAGGGGCGGTCGACGTGACCGCCCCCACGTCCACGTGACGTACCAGGGGGACAGCAAGTTGCGCCCCCAACGCCGCGATGTGCGTTTCTACGCCCCCTCGCAGGGCCGACCGGGTCGGTCGGAACTGAGAAGGGGGGAGTGTGGCAGTATTGACCTCCAGGTAGGGGGCAACACGTGCCATGCAAGGGGCGGCAGGCCACTAGCCTGAACCGTTCCTCCCCCTGCATTTGGGTCCATATTCCCTAAGTTTGGGATAGTTAGTTTAGTAGTAAATCCAACTTGGATTTGAGGGATTTCTGCATTTATGGTCTTGAATTATCGTGCGGCCCGGTGGGCAGGTGCTGGGGTGGGAGATTATGAGTGGCGAGATTCTGAGGGGACCCTGGGGGGATACGGGGAGGGACAGCGGGGCTTGGTCTTGCTTCCCCGTCCCGATTAAGAAACTGTTGGTTCAAACACCATCTTTTTGTTTGTCAGTGGGAGGTTTGCCCCACAACAGGGACAGAGTGTGTGCGACTTGCACTTCTTCCGGTTCCACCGACACAGGAGGCAGCCCTTGCGCACCGCCCCAACTTGGGTGCTGCGTGTGCGAGTGGTTTTTGCCGCACATCGAAAGCCGCAAAGAGAGAAGCATGGGACATTTCGTTGCGTCGCGTCGGTCTGGGGGCATGAAAACAGCGTTGACCACATCCTTCCGTGGTAGGAATGGCGATAATGCGCTGTCGGATGCGGCTGCTGTCAGCAAAAGCGAAGCGATGTCGTCCGGGTCGTGCGGCTGCCGCGACCATGAGCCTGCGTCCCCTGTCTGCGTTGGCTTGGTAGTGCTTGCGTCAGGCGCCGCCGTTGAGGCGCCAAGCCTGCTCTCGCGCTTGTGCTCGTCACAGCTTTCAAAGTCATCGGCGCTGTCCAACGCAGTGAGGTCGTCCAGCGTGTACGTGCGCTCACTGTCAAACACGTGCTCGTCCTCCTCCTCTTTCTCATGGACAATCCCGATGACACCTTCTCCATCTTCATCCGTGTCGCTGCTGGCAACCGACTCGCTATTAATGCCGACTCGATTATCTGGCACAAGTGCGCCGTGGTTGCGTTCCCAACTTTCAGTAACTCGCCCGAAGATAAATGGCCATTTTCCTGGCAAATCTATTGTCTGGGGCTCTGTGCGATATCCAACGCGGTACGTGTTTGTTGTGTGCAAGGATCTCTCATGATTTCATTGGGTGACAAGCCGTCGGAGATTTGTACTCTCGTGCGGAAACAACAGCTTTTCTCGCGCGTTTAAGCAAGAACTCTGTTGGTTTGTGCAGATTGACTTCCTCGTTCTTACAACTGTGCAGAGGCGACCGAGTAAGTGTGAGCAAAGAAAAACAGGCCCAAGCAAGGATTTCGTGACACCGGTTTGAGCCGCACTGCGCTGGCGCCGATTGCCCGTGGAGCCTGTGCGGGCCCAACCGCCGCGACCGGTCGGGGCGGCTTCGTGTGTGGCGTTTCGCAGCACCCCCTACCCAACCATCACCGCGCGCGCGCGCATGCGGGACGCCCCTTCCCCCTCCATTCCCGGGCCGCCCCTCCCCCCCGCGCCCTCGTCGCCACCAGGTATGTACGCCGCCGCGTCTAGGTCATCTCCGGGGGCGGGCGCCCCTGTGGCGGAAGGAGCTGGCGGGCCACCAGCAGATCCGGCGGTGGCGGGGGTAGGAGACTGTGGTGGTGGCGGCGGCGACGCCCCCGACTTGGATGGCGCGACCCCAAGCTCGTGGACCTTCTGGACGAGGATGACCTGCTCTTTGCGGCGCGATCGAACAATGTGCGGCTTCTCGCTTTCGGGATCGCCGTGCCCAACCAGCGGGTGCGTGGGAGGGGCGCTGAGGAGGGGGTGGGGTGGGGGGGGGCGATGTTGAGTGTTTTGGTGCGTGTCGTCGCTGTGTCCAGGCGGTGGGGGGTGTAACGTTAAGCTCAGGTTCCTCCCTAGAAGTCCGGGGAGGAGTGCGTCCGCTCGAGATCCCAAGAACTGACACCGGAAGAAGTTCTTCCGACGCCCACCACGAGACCTGCGTGTGCCGGGTTGGCCCTCCCGACAGGCACAAACAAGACGTGATGGAGCCAGACAGAAGTTTCTTGGGGAGCAACGTCGGGCCAACCCGCCCCGCTTCCCCACGCATATCAACCCACTCGCACGCATGCATGCAGACCCGCAAAATCATCCCCTCCGACACACTCCCCCAGCAACACGCAGAAATCAGCCTTTATCGCTCACCAATGATAGGACTCCATCAAAAAAATCAAAGAATAGCACACGAGTCCGACTGGCTCCCGTGCAGAAATCCCCAGAGCAGAAAACAATCCACCCGCATTCTTTTTGCGGGCGTGCACTGAAAACCAGAGTCGGATCCAGCGTGAAGACATGGAGTCTCCGGTAGAGTTTACCCATGATTTCTCTATGGAATTTAGTCCGAGTTGGAAAGAATTCATAATGTTTGGGATCGTAGTGGGCGATCCACTACATTTCCCCCTCCTTAAAAGTCCAGCCGTCCCGGCGGACGTCCAATCACGTGCGAGTAGTCAGACGTCGGGGTCCAAGGGACGTGTACACCTGGGTTCGGTGCAAAGGATGGTGGGGAGTACCCAAGTCGGGGTGTCCCCGAGGTCGGCGACCTCATCACGTGCCTGTCAATGAGTGGTCGATACCAACAAGAATGCATGTTGACAATCTCCGCACGAGTGGTGCGCGAGTAGGGGTCGAAGGCCATGCCCGCCTGATACCCTCTTTGGGTGGGGGTGTGATGACTCATCCACCCCCTCTTACCCTTCCTCAGACTGTTTCTGAGGGGGTGGGACGCTGTCGGGGACTGGAGACACCCGATACACTGCGTTGGAGCGCCGTGGGGAGGGGGTCATCTCCGGACCCCTCCCGGGGGAGGCCGACCGTGCAGTTCAGGTCGGCTCCTGCCACCTCCACCAGGTGGACCTCCTCTTAAACAGAGGGGGGAAGTACATAAGCTCCCTGAGCCGGATGACGGGATGCCGAGTCGGCGCCCCCGCATACCACGACGACCCATACGTCTGGGGTCGCCGGGGCGTGGCTCTACTCTGGCCACGGCGGCAGTCTCCTCTTTCCCCTTCGGCCCCCCCACAACAACTACGGCCCCTGTGTTGCGGGGTGCCGTGCTATTTGGCGCCCCGGCTGGGGCGCGCCTGAGGTGGCGGCGCCGCGGGCGCAGGCGGTGTTCGCCGCGGTGGGGCGGGCAGGTGGTGTTGCCCCGTTCCCCCCCCCCCCCTTTCCTTCTCTTCTTCGGCCCCCGTGTTGCGGGGCGTTGCGGGCGTCGGCGGGGTGTGCCGCACCCAGGCGGGGCAGACGGTGTTTCCCTGTTCCCCCCCTCGCTTCCCTTCTCTTTGCGGGCCCCGAGTTGCGCGGTGCCGTGTCTCCGGGCCGTGCCGGGTTGGCTGTGGCCCGTGGCGCGGGGTCGGCGGTCAAGTGGTGCCCCGAGGACGAGTCGGTCGGGGCGTCAAGGATCGAGGACAAGTCGTCCAAGGGGTCAAGGTCGGCGGACAAGTGGTCCCAGACGACAAGGATCAAGAACAAGTCGTCCAAGACGCCAAGGGTGGTGGACCCGGGGTCAAGTGACAAGTCATCCCAAGCGTCCAAGGGCCCAGTTGGCTATTGCGGACCCCCGGGGCTTCGGGGTCGCAGTTGGGGACTCCCCATACCCCCCTGCACCTACCCGTACCACCACTTTCCCCATCCCAGACAACACCCCAACGATCAACTTGCTCATCCTCATCTTGCCCATCTCCGGGGGTCACCGAGTTGGTGCGGTGACGGCTCCCTCCGGGGCCTCCAGCCGACGGCCTGGATCTGGGGGGGGTCCGAGTCAGCCACCCCGCTCCTCGGCATCTCCCTCGGGTGGACGTCGCCCGGGGGAGGAGCGCCTCGACACGGAGAAGCCTTTGAGCCGGGCGTCTGGGATGAACCCTTCCCCGGCCCCCGACTCCACCGCTTGGGCGGGGAGTAACCCTCACCCCATGGCGGTCTCCGCTCCACCCAGGAATTCCGGCAAGGACGGAGGGGTGCCGGGAGGTCCCGGTGAGGGCCCCCGGAACTCGGGGGGTGCGGATGGGGTGCCTTCCGGTGGGCAGGTACCCCCCCGCCTTCTACATTGCCCCGTACCGCGGAGGCCGCCGGACCTCTCACGTTGGGAAGCACCGGCCACGCCCCTGGAGCTTCCAGAGTGCGCATTGCGTGATGCCTTCTCGGCGATCCCGATGGAGCGCCGCGCCGACCCCTGCCTTCGGCGCGGGCGGCGCCTACCAGGCCAGGTGCCTTTCCCGGCCGGGGTCAGGTGCGACCTCCCCGCGATACTTACGCGGAAAGATGGGCCGGGAGTCTCGGCCCTTCACGAGCTCCTTCCTTCGGGGTACGAGGAGCTAGAGATGGACCAGTCTGTCACCGTGGTGGCCTCCGAGTGGTGCGTCCTCCCCCGACCTAACTCGGGGGGCGCGGACGCCCCCCTTAACCACGCAAGGGTGCGGGAGGAGTTCCGACTCCGGGGCGCCTTTGAATTCCTGGTGCATGGGGCCCGGGGCGAGTTTTCCCTGGTCCCCCCGGAGGCCCGAGGCCAGCACTTCCCCTCTACCCCGGAGTGGTGGCCTCAAGCTGAGTTCCCCTGCGGGTTCCCAGCGCGGATGCCTCAGGTAGTGGCCTACTTTGGTTCCCACCTGCGGGGTTCCTCGAAAGGGCATCGGGTTTATGCATGCGTCGCCAAACACTGGGTGGTAGAGGTTACCCGGGCCTAGTACTCCGATGTAGTCCATCGGGCGTTCCTGTGGCATCTCTCCCCGACTCTGGTGGGAGAGATCTCCACCCTAATAAGCGAGTGGCTCCCCCAGGAGGTTGACCTCGGGGCCTCTCGACTTCTGGAGGCCATGAAGACCCTCCACTACCGACTGGATTTGGATGAGTTGGAGCCTTACCTCCGGCGTGCCAAGCGGGCTGCGCCGCGGGTGGCGGCGGATCCACCCCAAGACTTTGTGCATTGCACCAAGGGTGTGGCCCGGGGGTGCCTCCGCGTCCGTAATGGACTCGGGAGCTCCGAGCCCCCTTACGCGGATGGCGTGACGGCTACGACTCCGGCGCCCGCCTCGAGTCGGGACGACCCATCCCACCCGGGGTCGGCGCGACGCGAGTCACGTCGGGTCGTTCCGTAGAACCGGAGATGTGCTTCGGTCCCGGCCGTCACCGGGGGGACTCTCCCGGTAGGGTCGGCGGCGCATGTTTGTCTCCCCCTGCCTTTTGAGTTCATCGAACCCCTTCTTGAGTCGGTGGTCGGTGGGATGCGGGGCCGGAGTCCGGTTCCGCTCCATCTCGCTCGGGAGCTCGGGTCGCTGCTACCCCGCTTGGGTGCCAGCTTGTATGACGCGTCGATGGAGGCAGCACTTCTGACCACCAATGACACGTTAGGGTGGGTGACCCGCCGGGTGAGTGAGTTCCTCGCGCAGCATGCTGACGACTAGTCACGTCGTCAGCTGGCGGCCGGGGTCACCCGCTTGGCGGTTGGACATGAGTTTGTCCAACGCCTCGTCTCCTCCGGACACCAGCTGTCCCGCCCGGGTGGGAGCTCCCCCGGGTCGGTCTGGTACGGGTCTGACTGGCGCAGCAGCCGAGGTGGCCTGCCGTCATTGGACCTGTCACCCTCGTCCGGCTCAGTTTGTCGGTACACCGGGCATCCCGCCCCGTACTCGGGATATGAATACACGGACCCCGGGCCGCCCGACCCGAGTAGCGGGCCGGGTGACCGCATGACCCGTTAGTGAGGGTGATGGCCGACTTGGTCCCTACTTCCCCATGCAGGGGCCAACATAGTGCTCAGCGTGACTTGCTTCCAGTAAAATCGGGAGTTCTCTATTCTTGTCCCATGTGTCGCGTGCGAACAGTCAGGACGGTCCAAAGTTTGTCCCATCCAGAGGTTAGCACCATACTCAGAGATCCCCACTTGGGCCTGAGCGTAAGGGCTGACCCGTACCCAACTGAGGTACTTAGCTACTACTCATATTTCAGTCGTGTGCCTTACACGGGGATGAGGAGTCATGCCGACTTGCCGGCAGTACTTCCGGACTTTCTCAGTTGGAAGTCATTCAATGAACTCCCAACTATTGGAAGATGATCCATTGCCGAACCAACGTACTCGGAGCATCAGTCGTCCGCGTTCATCATACCCGTGTCCGACGAGCTTATCGAATGCGGCCTCCGTCGGCTTGACGGAGGGGGACGGGAGGGATGGGACTTGCCAAGCCTCCAGTGCTTGGTTCCACGCCAGGTCTCCCTCGGGCAGTTCGGGCGCGCGAGTTGCGTGATTCCTGTTGATTGTCCGGATTCCATCGTCAATCACGATGGTTAACCGTCGGCCGTCTGGCTTCATCATCTGGTATGGTCCTCGCGCTTTGAAGACGAACTTGCCCCCTTGGTTTTCGTGAGAGTCCACGAAGACCCAGTCTCCAAACCGAATTGGTTCACGGCGACTCTTGACTCGCGAGTCAAAGTTCCGTTTGTATCTGGCCTGGGCTTTCTCTATGGCCTCCCTGGCAAGGGGGATCATCTCCTCCAACTTACGGAGAAGGGATGCCCTCGCTTGATTCGGTGTTTGGGTCGACGTCTCACCGTTACTGCGGATGAGGCGTTCCATGGCCATACGTTGTAGTCGCCGAGGAAATACGAAAGCCAAGCGAGCTACCCCAGTACTACTGTGTGCTCGGGTATTGTATGCTGTCACGAGTAGGGACGCATACCGGGCCCGTGTGACTACACGGTCATGATCATAGTGTCGCAACTGGCGCACTAGTGTCTTGTTAAACCGCTCCACCTGCCCATTAGTCTTGGAGTGGTAGGATGTGGCATAGTTTGTCACAACCCCGAGCATATTCATCACTCCTTGATACAGGATGGACGAAAACTGTGGCCCCTTGTCCAATAGGATGGAGTCTGGGATGCCATAACTGGCTATCCAGACATGGAGTACCTGGCTCACGATGTCCATAGCGGTGGTGTCCCTTAATGGGGCCACCTCTGTAAGCTTCTTGAAGCGATTACACATCACCAGCAGGCAGTCATACCCCTCAGGTGTACGAGATAGTGGACCAAGTAGGTCCAAGGCTAGCGAGGCGAACGGTTCAGTCGCCGGGAAGAGGCGCATAGTAGACGTCTTCCGCGACTACGTGAGTCGATTCTTTGCGCACGTCGCGCACGAGGCGACCCACCCATACACATCAGCCACGAGTGATGGCCAGTAGTAATGCCTTTGCAGGGACTGGTACGTCTTGGTAGCTCCAAGATGTCCGCCAAACGCGGAAGTGTGCTCCCGAGTCAGAACACCCTTCCGTAGGAACTATGGGACAACGACTTGTTGTTCTTTCTCAGTGTGTCCGCGACGACAATACACCGTCTGCGTTGATGAAGAACCTAGTTGCTTCTGGGCGATCAAGCCTTTTCCTGATCCCCGAAAGGAAACCATGTGCTCCTTGTGCCTGGACCAACTCGCCCACTGGCACAGGTACAGTCCCAACGTTCTCGGGTCTTCGTGAGTCAAGCACGGCCCCAGAACGAGTGGTGACTCCAACCAGAGGAACCTTCTCTGGGATAAGGTGCTGGTGTTCCCCATCCGTCGTGATGCGAGACATAGCATCCGCGACTGCGTGACATTGACCCGACTTGTACTCAACGTCATGGTCGAACTCGGCAAGACGTAGTCGCCATCGGATCAGCCGATTGTTCGTACAGGATGTGGTGGTGCATATCCACCGCATAGTCCTGTGGTCACATCGATGTAGGGTCGTAGCATGGTAACTACCCATACTACGCCGAGACCCTCTATCTCCGTGACAGTGTAGTTCTTTTGTGCGGGTGTCAGTCGCTTACTACAGTAACCAACGGGCAGGTACTCTTCCGTGGGCTGTTGCTGGAGCAGGCAACAACCAAGTTGGACGTAGCTGGCATTCACGTCTATGATAGAGTGGAATCCGGACTTCGGGATGGCCAACACCGGCGGGGTACAGAGGAGTTCCCGTAACCTGTCAAAAGCCTGTCGCTCCTCCTCTGTTGGAGGAGCCAATGTCTTGGGCAGCTTGGAACTCACCAAGCGGTTCAGAGGGGTGGAAACATTGGCGTAGTCTCACGCAAAGCGTCTTTAGGCAGTGCACTTACCGAGGAAGCTCATCAGCTGTGTCTGCGTCTGGGGGAACTTCGCCCGACGTATCGCCTTGAGATTCTTCTCATTGACGCTGATGAACCCAGGCCTGATTATATGGCCCAGGTACTCCACCTCGCTACTAAAGGGGTGGCACTTGGACGGCTCTAGCGTCACCCCTGCCTCACTCAGCAGGGTGAACACCATTTCCAAGTGGGACACATGTTCTTCCGCACTTCGGAAGAAATCGATGATAATCCACGTAGACGAGGGCATACTGCCACTTGACTCCGTCGAGTATCATGTCGATTGCACGCACGAACGTCGCAGGTGCATTGCACAACCCAAATGGGAGTCGCGTACACTGGTAAAGTCCACAGTGGCACGTGAACGTCCTCAGATGGCGATTTTCCTTACTTAGGGGGATCTGCCAATACCCCGCGTTGCAGTCCATCGTCGACAAGAGCTGTGCCTCGCCAAGAGAGTCGAGGCAGTCGTCCATACGCGGTGAAGGATAAGTATCCTGAACGTCCGCCCGTTGAGCTTGCGGTTGTGAATGCAAAACCGCACGGTGCCATCTGGCTTGGGCACCAGGACGATGGGGCTCGCCCACTCACTTGAACTGGAGTCAATGATACCCATGTCGTTCATCAGTTGGACCTGTTCTCGAGTGAGTTCTCGAGACGCGTGGCCCATCCGGTAGGGCTTCAAGCGGACTGGCTTGGCCCCCGGCTCAAGCCAGATAGGATGCTCAGTGGCCTTGAAGAGTTCAAGGTCACCGTTCCATAACTTGTGGTGTTTCTGGATCACTTCATCCAGAGTCCGGTGCAGTGCTTTCGGGAAATTCTCCCGTTGCACATGAGGCATCTACTCCGCCGGCTTGGGCGGAGTGTCTTGGCACAAGACGGTGCCAAGTTTCTCCCACTGCTCGTTGGTCACGGCAGTGTGTAGCACAATAGGGATCCGTCGCACGTCCACTCTCAGGGAACACTCACCAACAGGGATCGGCACCAACGTCACCGGGAGGCCAAGGTTGCTGTCCTTGGAGCGCAAGCCGCGGGACCAAGATGGGAGCCCAAATGGGAGGGGTTTGTTGTTCTACCTTGGCCGGCGGTGGATTCGCCGCCGGCCCCCACGTTATAAACCCTCGGAGACACTACTAACTACCCTCCACCCCAAGATGCAAGTCCCTCTGGTCATACGTAACTTATAGATACCGTGACCAGTACGAACTATCAAATTGAAAGTTAAGGGTTAGAAGTAGCCCCCCTAATATTAGGGTTACAATACGGCCAACCATATTGCTACATATCCCCCCCTTAGATTCGGCCCGTCCTCGGGTCGAGTTGCATTCGGGTTACCGAATGTAAGTGGGTCGCGTGACCGTTTACCAGTCGGGTGGGGCTTTGCGCCCCGTCGCGACAGACACCCCTTTTCGAGGTTGTCTGAGGGGGGTGCCCCCCTTTGTGTGGTACACACACGATCCGATTTCCGGACCGTTAAATTCCCGATGCGGGTTCTGTTCACGACCCCCCTTTCCGAGGGGTGTTGCAAGCGGATCCGCCACCAGGTGTCTGGTGGTAGGGGAGCCCCTTTCGTGTTATCGAGTGAATGGGGGCGGCCGCTCCCGCTTTTCGCGGGAGCGGCTTCGGGGTGAACCCCTCTTGGTTGCCCCGTACGGGGGTGTGGCCCCGGCCCGCCCAGGTGCCTGGGTGGAGCCCGTTCGTAGCCTCGTGGGGCGCGGGTCGACCCGCGCGCCCGAGGCGCTTCTCGTGGCCGTTTGTGGTCATAAGCGCGGGCGCCCGCGCTTCCCTGGCTCGTCCGCGCGAGCGTTCCTCGTACCGTGTCGAGCCGGCCTGGGCTTTTCTGCAAGGGGCGCCCCTGCCACCCCGGCTACACCATGTCGGACCCCCAGGTACCCGGGGGCGAGGACGACCTCCTGCCTGAAGAGGGGGAAGAGACGATGGTGGACGACGTTCTCGTCTCCGCCACCGCCGCCGAGTGCTTCCTAGCGAGCTCGTCGGAGGACGAGGACGACCGGGTGACCGGTCGTGTGGCCCCGGACGGCGCGCCGGGCGGGTTGTCGTCCGTGTGTAGCGGCACGACGGCTCCGTCGGGTGGCGGACAACCGCGTGCAGCGAAGGCTTCTACCGCTTCTCCTCCGGCGGCCCGGGTGGCTTCTGTCGCCGGTGCCGGCGCGGCTCTACCTCAAGACGGTGTCGCCGGCGTGGCGGACGGTGGTGTTGGCACCCCGTCCAGTCCGGCGGGTCAAGACGGCGCGGGTGCCCGCCCGGTTGGTGTGTCCGCTGCGGCGGGTAGCGGGTCTACCCGTGCTGCCCCCGAGGTGCCCCCGTCGGGCTCGGGTGGCGGCGTTGCTCTGCCCGCGGTGCCGCGGGCGTCTGGCGGTCAAGGTGGGTCTACACCGATGGCTGTGGACTCCGGTAGTTACTCCGGGCGGGCGCCCGTCCTTCTTCTTCCTCCTCGGCCGCGTGCGACTCCGGCGCCGGCCCCTCTTCCGGTGGGGCATCCCCCGGCGCCCCCTATTCTTCCTGGTCCTGCCCGGGCTGCCCCGTTGGGTGGCGGCGTCGCCGTGGCGGCGGGTCAACCCGCCATGTCGATGTTCGACTTGGTGGCTCGGGTTCGAGGCCTGACTGTGCAAGAGTCAATGGAGTCCGATGGGCGGATGCGGGTGGACTTCCACCTGCCCCATCCCCGTGGAGAGTTCTCCCGGCGCGTCAAGGTGGACCCGAGTTGGGAGCGGGAGTTGGTGCGGCTGGTCAACCAGCCGAACGCGGTGCGAGTGGAACACCATTGGATCCTGAGTCAGCCGGACGACCGGCATGCGCAGCTCTGGCGTGCTCGGGTGAGACGGGGTGAGGTCTACCTCGACCCCGCCTTCGGGGTATGCGACCTGATTGCTCCCGCGTTGCCGCGGGAGATTGACTACCCGGCTAGTGCTCGGGGGATTGCGGCGGCGGCGGAGCCGGTTGCGTTTGGGGAGACGGTGGGCAGTACCGGTCGGTATCCCGACTTTGATTACTACCCGGGGGTATCCCCGTATCTGTCGTTGACGGCTCCCTACCCGCCTATGGCGGGGTTGAAGTCGGCGTCGAGCTGGCGACGTAACCATGGTGTCATGGCGGATGCGTTCCGCACGGATATAACGTGTGCGTTGCAGACCGGCAACGGTCGTGCGCCGGTATACACTCCCGTGCGCCCGCCGCTATGGCAGGAAGGGTGGGAACCCGCCCCTGCTTTCCGGTTTGACACCGGCTCCTGTCTCCGATACTTCGGGAGTGTGTTGGCCTCCCGGCCGGCCCACCCGTTGCAGGGTACCTTCACCCTTGAGGTTACCCTCGGGCAGGCGTCCTCCTTCTTGATGTCCGTCCGCCGGCAGAGGCGCCTGTTTCATCTTCCGACGGGTGTCCGTCGGCACATCGCGCAGTTGGGCGTGGACCTGATAGCTGCCAAGACCGGGTTGGCCCGGGAGTTCGAGGCTCTGCTGGCTGTTCACGATGCCATGAACTGGGCTGGGGTGTTGGCCCTTCCCCCGTACCGGGACCCGCAGGCTGGGGCTACCCCCTTGCCCCGTCACTCGTTGCGTATCTGGCGTACTCAGCCGGGTGAGCCTAGTTGCCATGGGTGGGCGTCCACCGAGGGCGTTCCTGACCTGGGTATTCCCATGGTTATCCATGACCCTCTTCAGGTCCTTGCCCCGTGGTTCGGTAACCCGATACCGGCGGCGGTTGGCCGTCGTCCCCGAGAGTGGGGCTCTGCGGGTGGGGAGCGTGAGGTGTCCCGTCGTCGGGCGGAGCCCCGCCGGGGTTACGGTGGAGCCCCTTCGGTAGGGTCCTACCGAGCCTCGTATCAGGTGCCACCGGCTCCGGTGGTAGCCGTGTCGGCTCCTCTGGCTCCTCTGGCTGCGCCATTGTCCGCTCCCGCCCCTGTTATACAAGACGGGGGTCTCCGTCTCTGGTATGAGGGCGTTGACGCTCTTGTTGCCCGCGCAATGCGGGAGGGTCTCTATGTTAGCTGGGGGGGTATCCCCCCAGGTGCTGCGCTAGTTGGGTCAGCGCGTTGCTTCGGTGGTGTGCTTGACCGCCTCCAAAAAGCTCTGGAGGACGTGGAGGCTGGCCGCAGCACCCTCGTCCAGCTATGCACCGAGGTAACTCGGGTGATTGACCGTCGTGAGATTGCCGACCGGTGGAGCACGGAGGTATACGCGCTTACGCGTGAGTGGCCTCCCTCGGGCAGTGGGTCTACCCACTGAGGAGTGCTATTGGTTGTGAGGGAGAGGGCCCTGGTGACCCTTATGGTGGCCGGGTAGTAGTGAGTATAAACTCATCCCCTTTGGGGGCATTGCTTGCCTCTGTTTGCTGCCCTGGGGAGTACCCCTTCTGGCTCAGTGGTGCCTTACCTCCCGCCCAACTTCTTTCGGTTGGTTCATGCTTGGGGAGGTCATCCTCCCTCACTTTGTGTCTTGGCTAGGGGAGGTCATCCTCCCGTGTAAGCCCCCTAGTTACTTCGATATTATCGAAGTTAGCCTTTACCTTTAAGTTAACTTATTAAGGTTCAGGTTTTACTTAGTTGCCTAAGCTTGGTTCGACTTAGAAACCTAAGTCTGATTTGACTTAGAAACCTAAGTCTGCCGTAACCATGTCACGCCCTACTTAGTAGGTATAAGCCTCACCCCCCAACAGCCGAAGTCGGTGTCGGTTGGGTTGTTACAGTAGGCGTGTAGCACAATAGGGATCCGTCGCGCGTCCACTCTCAGGGAACACTCACCAAGGGGGATCGGCACCAACGTCACCGGGAGGCCAAGGTTGCTGTCCTTGGAGCGCAAGCCACGGGACCAAGATGGGAGCCCAAATGGGAGGGGTTTGTTGTTCTACCTTGGCCGGCGGTGGATTCGCCACCGGCCCCCTCGTTATAAACCCTCGGAGACACTACTAACTACCCTCCACCCCAAGATGCAAGTCCCTCTGGTCATACGTAACTTATAGATACCGTGACCAGTACGAACTATCAAATTGAAAGTTAAGGGTTAGAAGTAGCCCCCCTGATATTAGGGTCACAATACGGACAACCATATTGCTACATATCCCCCCCTTAGATTCGGCCCGTCCTCGGGTCGAGTTGCATTCGGGGTACCGAATGTAAGTGGGTCGCGTGACCGTTTACCCGTCGGGTGGGGCTTTGCGCCCCGTCGCGACAGACACCCCTTTTCGAGGTTGTCTCAGGGGGGTGCCCCCCTTTGTGTGGTACACACACGATCCGTTTTCCGGACCGTTAAATTCCCGATGCGGGTTGCTGTTCACGCCCCCCCCTTTCCGAGGGGTGGTGCAAGCGGATCCGCCACCAGGTGCCTGGTGGTAGGGGGGCCCCTCTCGTGTGGACGATTGAGTGGGGGGCGGGGGCTGCCCGCGTTGCGTGGGGGCGGTTGGGGGTGACCCCCCTTACTTACCCCGTGTGTGGGTGTGGCCCCGTCCCGCCCAGGTGCCTGGGTGGAGCGCGGTCGTAGCCCCGTGGGGCGCGGGTCGACCCGCGTGCCTGCGGCGCTTCTCGTGGCCGTTTGTGGTCATAAGCGCGGGTTTCCGCGCTTCCCTGGCTCGTCCCGGTTATCCCGCCGTACCGGGTTGTAGCCGTCGACGGCTTGTGGGCGCGGGGGACTCCGCACCCGTTATCATGTCCTATCCCCAGGTGCTTGAAGAGGAGGAAGACCTCCTGATCGGGGAGGAGATGGAGGACGACGCGCCTGTCGGTCCCGACGCCGCGCGTTACGGGGTGAGCTCGTCTGACGACGACGGGCCTGCGGTGTCCGTCCGTCTGTCGGCCGGAGGACTGTCGTCCGTGTGCAGCGGCACGACGGTGCCGTCGGCCGGAGGTCAACCCGGCGGTCAACCGCGCGTGGCGGCTTCCACCCCCTCTCTGCCGGCTGCCCGGATGGGGCCTGGTGCCGGTGCCGGCTCACCGCAGCTACCTCAAGATGGTCCGCCCTGCGGCGGAGGTGGCGACCCGCAGCCGACTCCGGCTGGTCAAGGTGGTCCGGGTGTCCGGGCGGTGACTCCTCGAGGTGGTCCCGACGTTGACGCGGGTGGTGGTGGCGGTGCGACACCCGGTGCGGTGGGTCAAGACGGTGCGGGTGTCCGCACGGCCGGGGCTCCGGCTCCGGAGGCTGTCCCAGTGCCTTCCACTTCCGAGGCGGGGGCTACGCCGACGGGTGGTGCCGGCGCCGGTGCCGTACATGCGGTGCCGCGGGCGTCGAGCGGTCAAGACGCTCCTTCTCCCATGGCGGTTGACACCGGGAGTTACTCCGGGCGGGCGCCCGCCCTTCTTCTTCCTCCTCGGCCTCGTCCATCTCCGACGTCGGCCCCTCTGCCGGTGGTGCGTCCCCCGGCGCCCCCGATTCTTCCTGGTCCTGCCCGGGTTGCCCCGTTGGGTGGCGGCGTCGCCGTGGCGGCGGGTCAACCCGCCATGTCGGTGTCCGACTTGGTGGCTCGGGTTCGAGGCCTCACGGTGCAAGAGTCGATGGAGTCCGATGGGCGTATGCGGGTGGACTTCCACCTGGTGCATCCCCGTGGAGAATCCTCCCGGCGCGTCAAGGTGGACCCGTGCTGGGAGCGGGAGTTGGTGCGGCTGGTCAACCAGCCGAACGCGGTCCGGGTGGAACACCATTGGATCCTGAGTCAGCCGGACGACCGGCATGCGCAGCTCTGGCGCACCCGGGTGGGACGGGGTGAGGTCTACCTCGACCCCAACTTCGGGGTCTGCGACTTGATTGCCCCCGCGTTGCCGCGGGAGATTGACTACCCGGCTAGTGCTCGGGGGATTGCGGCGGCGGCGGAGCCGGTTGCGTTTGGGGAGACGGTGAGCCGTACCGGTCGGTATCCCGACTTTGACTACTACCCGGGGGTACCCCCGTATCTGTCGTTGACGGCTCCCTACCCGCCCATGGCGGGGTTGAAGTCGGCGTCGAGTTGGCGACGTAACCATGGTGTCATGGCGGATGCGTTCCGCACGGATATAACGTGTGCGTTGCAGACCGGCAACGGTCGTGCTCCGGTATATACTCCCGTGCGCCCGCCGCTATGGCAGGAGGGGTGGGAACCCGCCCCTGCTTTCCGGTTTGACACCGGCTCCTGCCTTCGATACTTCGGGAGTGTGTTGGCCTCCCGGCCGGTCCACCCGTTGCAGGGTACCTTCACCCTTGAGGTTACCCTCGGGCAGGCTTCATCCTTCTTGCTGTCCGTCCGCCGGCAGGGTCGTCTGTTTCATCTTCCGACGGGTGTCCGTCGGCACATCGCGCAGTTGGGCGTGGATCTGATAGCTGCCAAGACCGGGTTGGCCCGGGAGTTCGAAGCCCTGCTGGCTGTTCACGATGCCGTGAACTGGGCTGGGGTGTTGGCCCTTCCCCCGTACCGGGACCCGCAGGCTGGGGCTTCCCCCTTGCCTCGTCACTCGTTGCTTGTCCGGCGTACTCAGCCGGGTGAGCCTAGTTGCCATGGGTGGGCGTCCACCGAGGCCGTTCCTGACCTGGGTATTCCCATGGTTATCCATGACCCTCTTCAGGTCCTTGCTCCGTGGTTCGGTAACCCGATGCCGGCGGCGGTTGGCCGTCGTCCCCGAGAGTGGGGCTCTGTGGGTGGGGAGCGTGAGGTGTCCCGTCGTCGGGCGGAGTACCGCCGTGGTTACGGTGGAGCCCCTTCGGTAGGGTCCTACCGGGCCTCGTATCAGGTGCCACCGGCTCCGGTGGTAGCCGTGTCGGCTCCTATGGCTCCTCTGGCTGCGCCAGTGTCACCTCCCGCCCCTGTCGTACATGACGGGGGTCCCCGTCTCTGGTATGAGGGCGTTGACGCCCTTGTTACCCGCGCCATGCGTGGGGGTCTCTCTGTTAGCTGGGGGGATATCCCCCCAGGTGCTGCTCTGGTTGGGTCAGCGCGTTGCTTCGGTGGCGTGCTGGACCGCCTCCAGAAAGCTCTGGAGGACGTAGAGGCTGGCCGCAGCACCCTCGTCCAGCTATGCACCGAGGTAACTCGGGTGGTCGACCGTCGTGACATTGCCGACCGGTGGAGCACGGAGGTATACGCGCTTACGCGTGAGTGGCCTCCCTCGGGCAGTGGGTCTACCCACTGAGGAGTGCTATTTGTTTGTGAGGGAGAGGGCCCCGGCAACCCTTATGGTAGCCGGGTAGTAGTGAGTATAAACTCATCCCCCGCTGGGGGCATTGCTTGCCTCTGTTTGCTGCCCTGGGGAGTACCCCTTCTGGCTCAGTGGTGCCTTACCTCCCGCCCAACTTCTTTCGGTTGGTTCATGCTTGGGGAGGTCATCCTCCCTCACTTTGTGTCTTGGCTAGGGGAGGTCATCCTCCCGTGTAAGCCCCCTAGTTACTTCGATATTATCGAAGTTAGCCTTTACCTTTAAGTTAACTTATTAAGGTTCAGGTTTTACTTAGTTGCCTAAGCTTGGTTCGACTTAGAAACCTAAGTCTGATTTGACTTAGAAACCTAAGTCTGCCGTAACCATGTCACGCCCTACTTAGTAGGTATAAGCCTCACCCCCCAACAGCCGAAGTCGGTGTCGGTTGGGTTGTTACAGTAGGCGTGTAGCACAATAGGGATCCGTCGCGCGTCCACTCTCAGGGAACACTCACCAAGGGGGATCGGCACCAACGTCACCGGGAGGCCAAGGTTGCTGTCCTTGGAGCGCAAGCCACGGGACCAAGATGGGAGCCCAAATGGGAGGGGTTTGTTGTTCTACCTTGGCCGGCGGTGGATTCGCCACCGGCCCCCTCGTTATAAACCCTCGGAGACACTACTAACTACCCTCCACCCCAAGATGCAAGTCCCTCTGGTCATACGTAACTTATAGATACCGTGACCAGTACGAACTATCAAATTGAAAGTTAAGGGTTAGAAGTAGCCCCCCTGATATTAGGGTCACAATACGGACAACCATATTGCTACATATCCCCCCCTTAGATTCGGCCCGTCCTCGGGTCGAGTTGCATTCGGGGTACCGAATGTAAGTGGGTCGCGTGACCGTTTACCCGTCGGGTGGGGCTTTGCGCCCCGTCGCGACAGACACCCCTTTTCGAGGTTGTCTCAGGGGGGTGCCCCCCTTTGTGTGGTACACACACGATCCGTTTTCCGGACCGTTAAATTCCCGATGCGGGTTGCTGTTCACGCCCCCCCCTTTCCGAGGGGTGGTGCAAGCGGATCCGCCACCAGGTGCCTGGTGGTAGGGGGGCCCCTCTCGTGTGGACGATTGAGTGGGGGGCGGGGGCTGCCCGCGTTGCGTGGGGGCGGTTGGGGGTGACCCCCCTTACTTACCCCGTGTGTGGGTGTGGCCCCGTCCCGCCCAGGTGCCTGGGTGGAGCGCGGTCGTAGCCCCGTGGGGCGCGGGTCGACCCGCGTGCCTGCGGCGCTTCTCGTGGCCGTTTGTGGTCATAAGCGCGGGTGTCCGCGCTTCCCTGGCTCGTCCCGGTTATCCCGCCGTACCGGGTTGTAGCCGTCGACGGCTTGTGGGCGCGGGGGACTCCGCACCCGTTATCATGTCCTATCCCCAGGTGCTTGAAGAGGAGGAAGACCTCCTGATCGGGGAGGAGATGGAGGACGACGCGCCTGTCGGTCCCGACGCCGCGCGTTACGGGGTGAGCTCGTCTGACGACGACGGGCCTGCGGTGTCCGTCCGTCTGTCGGCCGGAGGACTGTCGTCCGTGTGCAGCGGCACGACGGTGCCGTCGGCCGGAGGTCAACCCGGCGGTCAACCGCGCGTGGCGGCTTCCACCCCCTCTCTGCCGGCTGCCCGGATGGGGCCTGGTGCCGGTGCCGGCTCACCGCAGCTACCTCAAGATGGTCCGCCCTGCGGCGGAGGTGGCGACCCGCAGCCGACTCCGGCTGGTCAAGGTGGTCCGGGTGTCCGGGCGGTGACTCCTCGAGGTGGTCCCGACGTTGACGCGGGTGGTGGTGGCGGTGCGACACCCGGTGCGGTGGGTCAAGACGGTGCGGGTGTCCGCACGGCCGGGGCTCCGGCTCCGGAGGCTGTCCCAGTGCCTTCCACTTCCGAGGCGGGGGCTACGCCGACGGGTGGTGCCGGCGCCGGTGCCGTACATGCGGTGCCGCGGGCGTCGAGCGGTCAAGACGCTCCTTCTCCCATGGCGGTTGACACCGGGAGTTACTCCGGGCGGGCGCCCGCCCTTCTTCTTCCTCCTCGGCCTCGTCCATCTCCGACGTCGGCCCCTCTGCCGGTGGTGCGTCCCCCGGCGCCCCCGATTCTTCCTGGTCCTGCCCGGGTTGCCCCGTTGGGTGGCGGCGTCGCCGTGGCGGCGGGTCAACCCGCCATGTCGGTGTCCGACTTGGTGGCTCGGGTTCGAGGCCTCACGGTGCAAGAGTCGATGGAGTCCGATGGGCGTATGCGGGTGGACTTCCACCTGGTGCATCCCCGTGGAGAATCCTCCCGGCGCGTCAAGGTGGACCCGTGCTGGGAGCGGGAGTTGGTGCGGCTGGTCAACCAGCCGAACGCGGTCCGGGTGGAACACCATTGGATCCTGAGTCAGCCGGACGACCGGCATGCGCAGCTCTGGCGCACCCGGGTGGGACGGGGTGAGGTCTACCTCGACCCCAACTTCGGGGTCTGCGACTTGATTGCCCCCGCGTTGCCGCGGGAGATTGACTACCCGGCTAGTGCTCGGGGGATTGCGGCGGCGGCGGAGCCGGTTGCGTTTGGGGAGACGGTGAGCCGTACCGGTCGGTATCCCGACTTTGACTACTACCCGGGGGTACCCCCGTATCTGTCGTTGACGGCTCCCTACCCGCCCATGGCGGGGTTGAAGTCGGCGTCGAGTTGGCGACGTAACCATGGTGTCATGGCGGATGCGTTCCGCACGGATATAACGTGTGCGTTGCAGACCGGCAACGGTCGTGCTCCGGTATATACTCCCGTGCGCCCGCCGCTATGGCAGGAGGGGTGGGAACCCGCCCCTGCTTTCCGGTTTGACACCGGCTCCTGCCTTCGATACTTCGGGAGTGTGTTGGCCTCCCGGCCGGTCCACCCGTTGCAGGGTACCTTCACCCTTGAGGTTACCCTCGGGCAGGCTTCATCCTTCTTGCTGTCCGTCCGCCGGCAGGGTCGTCTGTTTCATCTTCCGACGGGTGTCCGTCGGCACATCGCGCAGTTGGGCGTGGATCTGATAGCTGCCAAGACCGGGTTGGCCCGGGAGTTCGAAGCCCTGCTGGCTGTTCACGATGCCGTGAACTGGGCTGGGGTGTTGGCCCTTCCCCCGTACCGGGACCCGCAGGCTGGGGCTTCCCCCTTGCCTCGTCACTCGTTGCTTGTCCGGCGTACTCAGCCGGGTGAGCCTAGTTGCCATGGGTGGGCGTCCACCGAGGCCGTTCCTGACCTGGGTATTCCCATGGTTATCCATGACCCTCTTCAGGTCCTTGCTCCGTGGTTCGGTAACCCGATGCCGGCGGCGGTTGGCCGTCGTCCCCGAGAGTGGGGCTCTGTGGGTGGGGAGCGTGAGGTGTCCCGTCGTCGGGCGGAGTACCGCCGTGGTTACGGTGGAGCCCCTTCGGTAGGGTCCTACCGGGCCTCGTATCAGGTGCCACCGGCTCCGGTGGTAGCCGTGTCGGCTCCTATGGCTCCTCTGGCTGCGCCAGTGTCACCTCCCGCCCCTGTCGTACATGACGGGGGTCCCCGTCTCTGGTATGAGGGCGTTGACGCCCTTGTTACCCGCGCCATGCGTGGGGGTCTCTCTGTTAGCTGGGGGGATATCCCCCCAGGTGCTGCTCTGGTTGGGTCAGGGCGTTGCTTCGGTGGCGTGCTGGACCGCCTCCAGAAAGCTCTGGAGGACGTAGAGGCTGGCCGCAGCACCCTCGTCCAGCTATGCACCGAGGTAACTCGGGTGGTCGACCGTCGTGACATTGCCGACCGGTGGAGCACGGAGGTATACGCGCTTACGCGTGAGTGGCCTCCCTCGGGCAGTGGGTCTACCCACTGAGGAGTGCTATTGGTTGTGAGGGAGAGGGCCCCGGCAACCCTTATGGTAGCCGGGTAGTAGTGAGTATAAACTCATCCCCCGCTGGGGGCATTGCTTGCCTCTGTTTGCTGCCCTGGGGAGTACCCCTTCTGGCTCAGTGGTGCCTTGCCTCCCGCCCAACTTCTTTCGGTTGGTTCATGCTTGGGGAGGTTATCCTCCCTCACTTTGTGTCTTGGCTTGGGGAGGTCATCCTCCCGTGTAAGCTCCCTAGTTACTTCGATATTATCGGAGTTAGCCTTTACCTTTAAGTTAACTTATTAAGGTTCAGGTTTTTACTTAGTTACCTAAGCTTAGCTCTACTTAGTTACCTAAGCTTGGTTCGACTTAGAAACCTAAGTCTGATTTGACTTAGAAACCTAAGTCTGCCGTAACCATGTCACACCCTACTTAGTAGGTATAAGCCTCAACCCCCAACAGCCGATGTCGGTGTCGGTTGGGTTGTTACAGTAGGCGTCGTCGCCTCATGTAAGGCATGAGTAGTTGGCGGGGTATATTCGCCGCCTGTTCCCAGGTGAGTGAGTCGTATCCGACCCACATAACCTTGACGTACCAGGGTCCTGGTATGTCCGGGTCGGTGTGTCCGACCACGCTCTCTACTTGGTATGGAATCCCATCCGGTCCCACCGGGTCATCCGACCGGTGGGTTGTAAGAGCTTCATGTAGCAACCCAGCCGGTACCGGCTGAGGCTGTTCCGGCTTCGGAGCAGGTGTGACATCATTCACACTGATGCGTTGGATCTCCGTATCGGAGTGTAAGATAACAGAGTGGTCATCTCTGTGGAGGATCTGGTACGGTCCCTTGACCGGTTGCATAAGCTTGTTCCCTCGGAACTTCTGGTGTCTGATATAGACCCAGTCACCTGTTACCAGGGTTGCGTTGCGCACCCGTAGTCGGGCGTCGAAGTTCTTCTTGTATCGAAGTTGTGTTCTGTCAAGGGCACCCTTGAGCTTAGGAATCATCCACGATAGCTTGGCCAACCAAGCTAGGTGGATGCGTTCGGCGGGTCGGCCCTTCGGTGTATCATACCGAGTGCACCTGCCTGGCGGCAGCGTCAGGTTACCGACGCCTAGTGGCATGACCCACTCCAGCGGAGCAATGTTTGTGCTCCGATGTGGCCTGGCATTGTATGCCAGGGTGAGTACGGACAGAAGCCTGTCCCAAGTGTTCGTGTGCTCGGCCCGTAGCACTGTAGCATCTTGACGATGGTGCGGTTGAACCGCTCCACCTGTCCGTTGGACTGCGGGTGGTAGTCGGATGCCCGACGTGGTTCGATACCGAACATGCCCAGGACCTTAGTGCAGAATGCCGACGTAAGGTTTGCTCCGTTATCGGAGAGGAGTTGCTTCATGACTCCGTACGCACTGATCCAGTGGTCAACCACTGCGTTCATGATGGTATATGCCGTATCATTCGGGATGGCTGCCGCTCGTGACAGCTTAGTGAAGCGGTCAGACATGACCAGGATGTACCTGTTCCCTTCTTCCGTTACCGGAAGTGGCCCGAGTATGTCGATAGCGACTTGCTCGTTGGGCCCATCGGGTGGGAATAGCTTCATGGCAGACGCCTGCCTATGTAGACTCATGCGGTTACGCGCACAGGGGTGGCATCCCCTTACGTAGTCGACCACGTCGACGGCCATTGCTGGCCAGTAGAAGAACCTTCGCATTGCTGCGAACATACGTGAACCCCCCGGGTGTCCGGCTGTAGGGTTCTCATGTTCTCGTTCCATGACGGCTTGCCGTAAGGACACGGGAACCACGACTTGATGTCGTCCATCGGCTGGTGCCCGCCGGTATATGAGTCCGTCTTCGTTCTCGGAGAAGATGCCGGCCGTACCGGCCAGGAGGTTAGCACGATGACGTCTACAGTCATCGTCGTTGGCCTGTGCCTCGCGGAAGTCCGCGAGGGTCAATGGGCACGCAAGGTGTGCCATGGTATGGTCAGCCATACCCTGGGTAGCATTACCCACCATGCACACCGGTACTACCGGGATGTCCTCGTCCACCGGGCGGGTATCCCCGCTCGGTGTGTCGAGTCGAGACAACGCGTCTCCGAGGTGGTGGGTTGACCCAGCCTTATACACCGTGCGGTAGTCGTGCTCGGCCATCTTCAGCCTCCATCGGGCTAGCCTCCCATGGCTATCGGAATCCTTGTCACCAAGGTTGAGGAGCCATCGTAGGGGTTCGTGGTCGGACCTGACGATGAACCTGGAGCCCTCCAGGTATGGACGGAGCAGTTGCACTGCCCATATGACTCCGAGGCATTCACGCTCGGTGGCACTATAGTTCCGCTCAGCCGGGTTGAGTGTCCGGCTGAAGTACCCTACCGGACGTAGGTCCGGGATAACGTTATCGGTACCGATCAACGTCTCTCCCTGTAACAGGGTGCATCCCACTTGTGTATCACACGCATCGACATCGATGACGAAGGTACCCCGTCTATGCGGTAACGCAAGGACGGGTGGGGCTAGTAGGGCTCGCTTCAGCGACTCGAATGCCTCCTCTTCGCTAGGCGAAGGGGGTTGGAGTACCTTGGGTAAGGTACTGCTCGTAAGAACCGTTAACGGTTTAGCTATCCGAGCGAAGTCCTTGACGAACCGTCGGTATACATTGCACATTCCCAGGAAGCTCTTGAGCTGCGTCTGGGTGTTAGGGAACCGGGCATCCCGGAGTGCCCGGGTATTGGCTTCGAGTACCCCTAGTTTACCAGGGGTTATCTGGTGGCCCAGATATTCGACCGTCTGTTGGAAGAAGGCGCACTTCTTCAGACGCAGGGTTACCCCGGCGTTCCTCAAGAGGGTGAGTACCTCGTCAACATGTTGTACATGGTCATCCATGTTACGTGAGAAGACGATGACGTCATCGAGGTACACTAGGCAGTTACGCCACTTCACCCCAGACAGTATGATGTCGATAGCCCGCTGGAATGTAGCGGGGGCGTTGGACAATCCGAAGGGCATCCTTAGGAACTCGTACACTCCACTGTGACAGACGAATGCCGTCTTGGGGATATCCTCGTCCGCCACCGGGATCTGCCAGTATCCGGCATTGCAGTCGATGGTGGCAAACACCGTAGCCTCCCCCAGGGAGTCGATGCATTCATCCATCCTTGGTAAAGGGTATGAGTCCTTCTTGGTAACCAAGTTGAGGCGTCGATAATCGATGCAAAACCGAGGGGTTTGATCCTTCTTCGGCACAATAACGACTGGGGCACCCCATTCCGACATCGAAGGTCGGATCACCTTAGCTTCACTCATCCTCTTCACTTCTCCATCAACGATCTCTCGTTGCATAGGTCCCGCTCGGTGCGGTTGTGAGCGGGCGGGTCGTGCGCCTGGTACCAGGTCTATACGATGTTGGGTTGCCCCAATGGTCCCCAAGGCCCCGCCTGTCCACATAACGTCATGCTTTCTTAGCATCCGTCGTACCCCTTCGGCTACCGAAGGGGGAAGGTGGTTGAGGTCAGCCTCGGCCAGTGCCTTCAAGGCCTCTTGGTCCTTTGGCGGCAGGTCCGCCGGAGCCGCCGATGGGTTAGGCTTCCCGTCATCGGGTTGCTGTCGCTCGGTGGTCTCGGCGACCGCCAGTACTTCAAGTGGTTCCACTTGACCTTCCTTATCAGGGGTAAGGATATCTCCTTCGTAGAGTTCGGCAATCCCGAGGATAGTTCCCTTCGGGAGGGTGACTGCCTTACGGCGGTAGTTCGCCATCACTAGGAGGGACGACCCTCCTGCTGGGAGGTCTATGAGACCGTTGGCCATGGTCAACCCATGGCGCTTGTACGTCCGTAGGTTGGACTGGACTCTGCAGATGCCTGCGAGGTCGCAGTTAACCGGGAGGACTGTCTCTGACAACGGCTCAAAGCGAGTTCGCTTGGCCAAACGAAGTGTCTTCGGCTCGACGCTTGCGTACACCTCAGCCACGTTAACGTGGCTTCCTTGTAGCGTCAGGTCCCTGACGATAGCCGTGTGTCCTCGCTTCGTCCCGTCGGCTTCTTGAAGCTCGACGGTCCTCCGGCCTGGCCGGATTGCATCAACGTGAACGTTGATGAAGGTGCACCCCAGTATGCAGGGCACCGATAGCGTTTCACATACCAGGAAGTCAACTTCCGTGGTGAGATCCCCGATGGTAACCTGCAGCGACATCGCTGCGGTCGTACGAATGAGTCGACCATTCGCGTCCTTGATGGTGGGTCCCCGAGTCACTCTGACTCGTGGAAGCCACTTGTCCGGGAGGGTATCCTTCCGGATAAGGTTGGGTCCAGCCCCTGTATCCAGTACAGGGTAGTACGATCGTGTCGACTGGGGGTCAACCCCCAGTGTGGCTGATACCTTGAAGTTCTCCAAGGTAAACAACACATGTCCTACACCGATATCCGGTGTAGCTCGGGCATCCTGAACAGGGCCCTTGTCTGGTTCAACGTGACGGGGCTTCCCGTCCTCTCCTCCCAACCTTGGAGGGTGGTCATCAATCCCCTGACGCCGTGTCGTAGGGGCCGGAAGGTGTACCCGGGGGTTGATGCGGCGTCGGCTCAACCGCGCTCTCCGTGGGGCTTTCCCCGCGGTACTCCGGGGTGGCTTGCTTGGGTGACCCCAGCGCCCCCCGGTCATCCTTCCTCTTACTCGTTTCCCGCCCTTGGTAGGGTGCTGTCCGCCGGGACATCCGGCTGAGGAGGTGCCCCCTCGACGGCCAGTACTCCACCTGGAGCTGGCTGCCTACCCGGTGCGGGTCCGGGTGCTCGGGCGGATACCCCCCGGTGGATGCCTTGCGTTGCGCCGCTGCCCGCCGAGACTCCTCGGGGATGAGTGGGCAGGAAGACACCCAGTGCTGGGGATCCCCACACAACATACATCCGGACGTGCCGGTCCCCCCTTGAGGTCGCATCGGGGTAGCCCCGTAGCTACGGTTGCCTCCCTCGGGCGCCCGAGTGCCTGCTCCCTGGTAGGCCTTGGGTCCTTGGGTCAACCGGAACATGGACTCCCCCAACCGGTTGGGTCGGCCCGCAATCTGCGGGGGTGCCTCCGTGCGCACCGCCCATGTTGGCAAGGGTTGGTGAGGGTTACCCGTCACCGGGGAGTACCCCGTAGTCCGCACATACGGGACGCGCCGTCCCGTTCCTTCGTTGACCTGGAACTGGGTTCCAGCCGGGGCGATGTACGCTACCGTACCATGTTCATCAATCACCGGCGTCGCCGGTAGCAACAGGTGGCCCTGTTGGTCGACTAGAGGGTCACCCTCACCAATAGGGGTATGTTCGGTCGCCACCAGTACTGGTGCGGCCTTACGTTCCACCTTCTCTTGCCTCGGTACCGGGGTAAGACTGGGCTTGCCTCCTCACCCTTGGGCTTCGGGCCAAGGCACACTCCGGGTGTAGAACCCGGTAGGCGTCCCCTAGGGACTTGCACATATGCATCAGTCGACTGAAGTTCGTCCGTGCCGTGTTGGCGCCCCGTGCGGATAATCCGCACGTAGTTGGGTACTCCTGCGAACAGGATGGCCCGTAGCTCCCCTTCTCCGAGGAGCTTCCCCAGCTCGTAGTCGAGCTCTTGGATCCGGCGTCCAAACATCTCCTCATCCTCCCAGGACTGGGCGGTGGCAGTGCGAAGGGCCCGATAGTGGTCCTCGCACTTGTCCTCA
>CM020618.1:3459306-3587608 GCA_009829735.1 Pyropia yezoensis | reverse complement strand
GGTTGAGTGTCCGGCTGAAGTACCCTACCGGACGTAGGTCCGGGATAACGTTATCGGTACCGATCAACGTCTCTCCCTGTAACAGGGTGCATCCCACTTGTGTATCACACGCATCGACATCGATGACGAAGGTACCCCGTCTATGCGGTAACGCAAGGACGGGTGGGGCTAGTAGGGCTCGCTTCAGCGACTCGAATGCCTCCTCTTCGCTAGGCGAAGGGGGTTGGAGTACCTTGGGTAAGGTACTGCTCGTAAGAACCGTTAACGGTTTAGCTATCCGAGCGAAGTCCTTGACGAACCGTCGGTATACATTGCACATTCCCAGGAAGCTCTTGAGCTGCGTCTGGGTGTTAGGGAACCGGGCATCCCGGAGTGCCCGGGTATTGGCTTCGAGTACCCCTAGTTTACCAGGGGTTATCTGGTGGCCCAGATATTCGACCGTCTGTTGGAAGAAGGCGCACTTCTTCAGACGCAGGGTTACCCCGGCGTTCCTCAAGAGGGTGAGTACCTCGTCAACATGTTGTACATGGTCATCCATGTTACGCGAGAAGACGATGACGTCATCGAGGTACACTAGGCAGTTACGCCACTTCACCCCAGACAGTATGATGTCGATAGCCCGCTGGAATGTAGCGGGGGCGTTGGACATCCGAAGGGCATCCTTAGGAACTCGTACACTCCACTGTGACAGACGAATGCCGTCTTGGGGATATCCTCGTCCGCCACCGGGATCTGCCAGTATCCGGCATTGCAGTCGATGGTGGCAAACACCGTAGCCTCCCCCAGGGAGTCGATGCATTCATCCATCCTTGGTAAAGGGTATGAGTCCTTCTTGGTAACCAAGTTGAGGCGTCGATAATCGATGCAAAACCGAGGGGTTTGATCCTTCTTCGGCACAATAACGACTGGGGCACCCCCATTCCGACATCGAAGGTCGGATCACCTTAGCTTCACTCATCCTCTTCACTTCTCCATCAACGATCTCTCGTTGCATAGGTCCCGCTCGGTGCGGTTGTGAGCGGGCGGGTCGTGCGCCTGGTACCAGGTCTATACGATGTTGGGGTTGCCCCAATGGTCCCCAAGGCCCCGCCTGTCCACATAACGTCATGCTTTCTTAGCATCCGTCGTACCCCTTCGGCTACCGAAGGGGGAAGGTGGTTGAGGTCAGCCTCGGCCAGTGCCTTCAAGGCCTCTTGGTCCTTTGGCGGCAGGTCCGCCGGAGCCGCCGATGGGTTAGGCTTCCCGTCATCGGGTTGCTGTCGCTCGGTGGTCTCGGCGACCGCCAGTACTTCAAGTGGTTCCACTTGACCTTCCTTATCAGGGTAAGGATATCTCCTTCGTAGAGTTCGGCAATCCCGAGGATAGTTCCCTTCGGGAGGGTGACTGCCTTACGGCGGTAGTTCGCCATCACTAGGAGGGACGACCCTCCTGCTGGGAGGTCTATGAGACCGTTGGCCATGGTCAACCCATGGCGCTTGTACGTCCGTAGGTTGGACTGGACTCTGCAGATGCCTGCGAGGTCGCAGTTAACCGGGAGGACTGTCTCTGACAACGGCTCAAAGCGAGTTCGCTTGGCCAAACGAAGTGTCTTCGGCTCGACGCTTGCGTACACCTCAGCCACGTTAACGTGGCTTCCTTGTAGCGTCAGGTCCCTGACGATAGCCGTGTGTCCTCGCTTCGTCCCGTCGGCTTCTTGAAGCTCGACGGTCCTCCGGCCTGGCCGGATTGCATCAACGTGAACGTTGATGAAGGTGCACCCCAGTATGCAGGGCACCGATAGCGTTTCACATACCAGGAAGTCAACTTCCGTGGTGAGATCCCCGATGGTAACCTGCAGCGACATCGCTGCGGTCGTACGAATGAGTCGACCATTCGCGTCCTTGATGGTGGGTCCCCGAGTCACTCTGACTCGTGGAAGCCACTTGTCCGGGAGGGTATCCTTCCGGATAAGGTTGGGTCCAGCCCCTGTATCCAGTACAGGGTAGTACGATCGTGTCGACTGGGGGTCAACCCCCAGTGTGGCTGATACCTTGAAGTTCTCCAAGGTAAACAACACATGTCCTACACCGATATCCGGTGTAGCTCGGGCATCCTGAACAGGGCCCTTGTCTGGTTCAACGTGACGGGGCTTCCCGTCCTCTCCTCCCAACCTTGGAGGGTGGTCATCAATCCCCTGACGCCGTGTCGTAGGGGCCGGAAGGTGTACCCGGGGGTTGATGCGGCGTCGGCTCAACCGCGCTCTCCGTGGGGCTTTCCCCGCGGTACTCCGGGGTGGCTTGCTTGGGTGACCCCAGCGCCCCCCGGTCATCCTTCCTCTTACTCGTTTCCCGCCCTTGGTAGGGTGCTGTCCGCCGGGACATCCGGCTGAGGAGGTGCCCCCTCGACGGCCAGTACTCCACCTGGAGCTGGCTGCCTACCCGGTGCGGGTCCGGGTGCTCGGGCGGGATACCCCCCGGTGGATGCCTTGCGTTGCGCCGCTGCCCGCCGAGACTCCTCGGGGATGAGTGGGCAGGAAGACACCCAGTGCTGGGGATCCCCACACAACATACATCCGGACGTGCCGGTCCCCCCTTGAGGTCGCATCGGGGTAGCCCCGTAGCTACGGTTGCCTCCCTCGGGCGCCCGAGTGCCTGCTCCCTGGTAGGCCTTGGGTCCTTGGGTCAACCGGAACATGGACTCCCCCAACCGGTTGGGTCGGCCCGCAATCTGCGGGGGTGCCTCCGTGCGCACCGCCCATGTTGGCAAGGGTTGGTGAGGGTTACCCGTCACCGGGGAGTACCCCGTAGTCCGCACATACGGGACGCGCCGTCCCGTTCCTTCGTTGACCTGGAACTGGGTTCCAGCCGGGGCGATGTACGCTACCGTACCATGTTCATCAATCACCGGCGTCGCCGGTAGCAACAGGTGGCCCTGTTGGTCGACTAGAGGGTCACCCTCACCAATAGGGGTATGTTCGGTCGCCACCAGTACTGGTGCGGCCTTACGTTCCACCTTCTCTTGCCTCGGTACCGGGGTAAGACTGGGCTTGCCTCCCTCACCCTTGGGCTTCGGGGCCAAGGCACACTCCGGGTGTAGAACCCGGTAGGCGTCCCCTAGGGACTTGCACATATGCATCAGTCGACTGAAGTTCGTCCGTGCCGTGTTGGCGCCCCGTGCGGATATCCGCACGTAGTTGGGTACTCCTGCGAACAGGATGGCCCGTAGCTCCCCTTCTCCGAGGAGCTTCCCCAGCTCGTAGTCGAGCTCTTGGATCCGGCGTCCAAACATCTCCTCATCCTCCCAGGACTGGGCGGTGGCAGTGCGAAGGGCCCGATAGTGGTCCTCGCACTTGTCCTCACTGAGGTAGCTGCTCAGCAGCTCCTTCAATATCCCACGGTAATCCATGGGGGTGGCCGCGACCCTCATTCCCGGCATCGGGGATGCCTGGCGAAGAATGCCTCGCACCCGTTCATCAACAAAGAACGGGAGGATCTCCAGAGCCAGCCCCTCGTTGATGAGCGCCTTGTCTGCGGCTGCCTTGAAGCTAGTCAAGAAGCCGATGACTGCCAACGGGCGTCCGTTCGGCCCCCCGAACATAGGGACTCCCTTCATAAGGGTCTGCATAGAGCGGATCGCCCGATGCGACGTATTACGCATCGATTCCGATACGGTGGTAGAGCGGTCCTCCAAACGATAACGTTCCGGAGTAAGAACCGACCGGAAGACCTCGTTGACGATCTCCGTGTCAGCGTCCTGGATATCCAGTCGCTTAGCCAGTTGATGAGCGAACTCATCGGACTCCATCCGCTTCAGTAGGCTCGCAGTTACCTGCGCGGTCATAGCTTCCACCACTGAAGATGGTACTTCAGGCGTCGGCACCTCGGGAACCCGAGTTGCCGGGCCTCCTTCGTCGTGGGGGTACTGCGAGAGGGTACCCCCTCCCCCAATAACCGACTCTCCCCCGGTGTACGTATCCGCCGGGTCGTGTCCGCGGAGTCCGCTTCGGGTGCTCCGAGCGTATCGCTCCGTGTGACTCCGTTCCAACTCTGCCGACGAGTCGGACCCATACCCCATTGTGTCCGGGGGGTGTCCAGGAGTAGCAACACCGGGGTTGACCCTGGTGGACTCCGAAAGTAGTCCGGCCGGTTCGAACCGTACCGGTGTGGGAGGAACACGACGGGGTCCCGTCGTGTGGCGTGTTGACATCAACACTGCCATTGCGTCCTCCGTCCGATCTTGACGGGCGTCGAGCCCGGAAAACCGGGCCTCGATGCGGGCCAATGATGCCATCAGGGAATCCCCTGGTGAAGGAGGCGGCGGAGTGAGGTCGGTCGACGACAGTTGAGGCGGGCCCCCGCCTCCTGCCGTCCGAGCCGTGCCAAACGTCGATCCGGCACCGGAAAGCATTGGCGTCTCAATGTTATCGATCGGGTTCCCGATCCCGGTTCCCGTAGTCACCTCCGGGGTCGGCGTCGACGCCGATCCGTCATCTTGAACGTTCCCCGTCTCCTGGGTAGACATGGTCACAATCAGTCAACCGACGTAACGACCACCACAAATAAGAGAGCGAGGGGGTAGATTGGGGAGAGTAACAGTAGGTCACAGTCACAGGTAAAAGCTCAACACAATCGATCAGGTCGCAACACCACGAGTACAAGAAAAGGACCGGATCCCTATCCGTGTGCCAGGGCCGAAGACGGCGTCACCACAAGGGTGACGGAAACCCGTCCCCTGCTGCTCCACCAATGTAGCACAATAGGGATCCGTCGCGCGTCCACTCTCAGGGAACACTCACCAAGGGGGATCGGCACCAACGTCACCGGGAGGCCAAGGTTGCTGTCCTTGGAGCGCAAGCCACGGGACCAAGATGGGAGCCCAAATGGGAGGGGTTTGTTGTTCTACCTTGGCCGGCGGTGGATTCGCCACCGGCCCCCTCGTTATAAACCCTCGGAGACACTACTAACTACCCTCCACCCCAAGATGCAAGTCCCTCTGGTCATACGTAACTTATAGATACCGTGACCAGTACGAACTATCAAATTGAAAGTTAAGGGTTAGAAGTAGCCCCCCTGATATTAGGGTCACAATACGGACAACCATATTGCTACAAGGCGTCGTCGCCTCATGTAAGGCATGAGGAGTTGGCGGGGTATATTCGCCGCCTGTTCCCAGGTGAGTGAGTCGTATCCGACCCACATAACCTTCACGTACCAGGGTCCTGGTAGGTTCGGGTCGGTGTGTCCGACCTCGCTCTCTACTTGGTATGGAATCCCATCCGGTCCCACCGGGTCATCTGACCGGTGGGTTGTAAGAGCTTCATGTAGCAACCCAGCCGGTACCGGCTGAGGCTGTTCCGGCTTCGGAGCAGGTGTGACATCATTCACACTGATGCGTTGGATCTCCGTATCGGAGTGTAAGATAACAGAGTGGTCATCTCTGTGGAGAATCTGGTACGGTCCCTTGACCGGTTGCATGAGCTTGTTCCCCCGGAACTTCTGGTGTCTGATATAGACCCAGTCACCTGTCATCAGGGTTGCGTTGCGCACCCGTAACCGGGCGTCGAAGTTCTTCTTATATCGAAGTTGTGTTCTGTCAAGGGCACCCTTGAGCTTAGGAATCATCCACGATAGCTTGGCCAACCAAGCTAGGTGGATACGTTCGGCCGGTCGGCCTTTCGGTGTATCATACCGAGTGCACCTGCCTGGTGGCAGCAGCAGGTTACCGACGCCCAGTGGCATGACCAACTCCAGCGGAGCGATGTTCGTGCTCCGATGCGGCCTGGCATTGTATGTCAGGGTGAGTACGGACAGAAGCCTGTCCCAAGTGTTCGTGTGCTCTGCCACGTAGCACTGTAGCATCTTGACGATGGTGCGGTTGAACCGCTCCACCTGCCCGTTGGTTTGCGGGTGGTAGTCGGATGCCCGACGTGGTTCGATACCGAACATGCCCAGGACCTTAGTGCAGAATGCTGACGTAAGGTTTGCTCCGTTGTCGGAGAGGAGTTGCTTCATGACTCCGTATGCACTGATCCAGTGGTCAATCACTGCGTTCATGATGGTGTATGCCGTATCATTCGGGATAGCTGCCGCTCGTGACAGCTTAGTGAAGCGGTCAGACATGACCTGGATGTACCTGTTCCCTTCTTCCGTTACCGGAAGTGGCCCGAGTATGTCGATAGCGACTTGCTCGTTGGGCCCATCGGGTGGGAATAGCTTCATGGCAGACGCCTGCCTATGTAGACTCATGCGGTTACGCGCACAGGGGTGGCATCCCCTTACGTGGTCGACCACGTCGACGGCCATTGCTGGCCAGTAGAAGAACCTTCGCATTGCTGCGAACATACGTGAACCCCCCGGGTGTCCGGCTGTGGGGTTCTCGTGTTCTCGTTCCATGACGGCTTGCCGTAAGGACACGGGAACCACGACTTGATGTCGTCCATCGGCGGGTGCCCGCCGGTATATGAGTCCGTCTTCGTTCTCGGAGAAGATGCCGGCCGTACCGGCCAGGAGGTTAGCGCGATGACGTCTACAGTCGTCGTCATTGGCTTGTGCCTCGCGGAAGTCCGCGAGGGTTAGTGGGCATGCTCGGTGTGCCATGGTATGGTCAACCATACCTTGGGTAGCGTTACCCACCATGCAGACCGGTACCACCGGGATGTCCTCGTCCACCGGGCGGGTATCCCCGCTCGGGGTGTCGAGTCGAGACAATGCGTCTCCGAGATGGTGGGTTGACCCAGCCTTATACACGGTACGGTAGTCGTGCTCGGCCATTTTTAGCCTCCATCGGGCTAGCCTCCCATGGCTATCGGAATCCTTGTCACCAAGGTTGAGGAGCCATCGTAGGGGTTCGTTGTCGGACCTCACGATGAACCTGGAGCCCTCCAGGTATGGACGGAGCAGTTGCACTGCCCATATAACTCCGAGGCATTCACGCTCGGTGGCACTATATTTACGCTCAGCCGGGTTGAGTGTCCGGCTGAAGTATCCTACCGGACGTAGGTCCGGGATAACGTTATCGGTACCGATCAAGGTCTCCCCCTGTAGCAGGGTGCATCCCACTTGGGTGTCGCACGCATCGACATCGATGACGAAGGTACCCCGTCTATGCGGTAACGCAAGGACGGGTGGGGATAGTAGGGCTCGCTTCAGCGACTCGAATGCCTCCTCTTCGCTAGGCGAAGGGGGTTGGAGTACCTTGGGCAGGGTACTGCTCGTAAGAACCGTTAACGGTTTAGCTATCCGAGCGAAGTCCTTGACGAACCGTCGGTATACATTGCACATTCCCAGGAAGCTCTTGAGCTGTGTCTGGGTGTTAGGGAACCGGGCATCCCGGAGTGCCCGGGTATTGGCTTCGAGTACCCCTAGTTTACCAGGGGTTATCTGGTGGCCCAGATACTCGACCGTCTGTTGGAAGAAGGCCCACTTCTTCAGACGCAGGGCTACCCCGGCGTTCCGCAAGGGGGTGAGTACCTCGTCCACATGTTGCGCATGGTCATCCATGTTACGCGAGAAGACGATAACGTCATCGAGGTACACTAGGCAGTTACGCCACTTCACCCCCGACAGTACAATGTCGATAGCCCGCTGGAATGTAGCGGGGGCGTTGGACAATCCAAAGGGCATCCTTAGGAACTCGTACACTCCACTGTGACAGACGAATGCCGTCTTGGGGATATCCTCGTCCACCACCGGGATCTGCCAGTATCCGGCATTGCAGTCGATGGTGGTAAACACCGTAGCTTCCCCCAGGGAGTCGATGCATTCATCCATCCTTGGTAAGGGGTATGAGTCCTTCTTGGTAACCAAGTTGAGGCGTCGATAATCGATGCAAAACCGAGGGGTTTGATCCTTCTTCGGTACGATAACGACTGGGGCACCCCACTCCGACATCGAAGGTCGGATCACCTTAGCTTCACTCATCCTCTTCACTTCTCCATCAACGATCTCTCGTTGCATAGGTCCCGCTCGGTGCGGTTGTGACCGGGCTGGGCGTGCGCCTCGTACCAGGTCAATACGATGTTGGGTTGCCCCAATGGTACCCAAGGCTCTCCGCCTGTCCACATGACGTCATGCTTTCTTAACATCCGTCGTACCCCTTCGGCTACCGAAGGGGGAAGGTGGTTGAGGTCAGCCTCGGCCAGTGCCTTCAATGCTTCTTGGTCCTTCGGCGGAACATCCGCCGGTAATGATGGTCGACTAGGCTTCCCGTCATCGGGTTGCTGTCGCTCGGTGGTCTCGGCGACCGCCAGCACCTCAAGTGGGTCCACTTGACCTTCCTTGTCAGGGGTAAGGATATCTCCTTCGTAGAGCTCGGCAATCCCGAGGATAGTTCCCTTCGGGAGGGTGACTGCCTTACGGCGATAGTTCGCCATCACTAGGAGGGACGACCCTCCTGATGGGAGGTCTATGAGACCGTTGGCCATGGTCAACCCATGGCGCTTGTACGTCCACAGGTTGGACCGGACTCTGCAGATGCCTGCGAGGTCGCAGTTAACCGGGAGGACTGTCTCCGACAACGGCTCAAAGCGAGTTCGCTTGGCCAACCGAAGTGTCTTCGGCTCGACACTTGCGTACACCTCAGCCACGTTAACGTGGCTCCCTTGTAGCGTCAGGTCCCTGACGATAGCCGTGTGTCCTCGCTTCGTCCCGTCGGCTTCTTGAAGCTCGACGGTCCTCCGGCCTGGCCGGATTGCATCAACGTGAACGTTGATGAAGGTGCACCCCAGTATGCAGGGCACCGATAGGGTCTCACACACCAGGAAGTCGACTTCCGTGGTGAGTTCCCCGATGGTAACTTGCAGCGACATCGCTGCGGTCGTACGAATGAGTCGACCATTCGCGTCCTTGATGGTGGGTCCCCGAGTCACTCTGACTCGCGGAAGCCACTTGTCCGGGAGGGTATCCTTCCGGATAAGGTCGGGTCCAGCCCCTGTATCCAGTACAGGGTAGTACGATCGTGTCGACTGGGGGTCACCCCCCAGTGTGGCTGATACCTTGAAGTTCTCCAAGGCAAACAGCACGTGGCCTACACCGATATCCGGTGTAGCTCGGGCATCCTGAACAGGGCCCTTGTCTGGTTCAATGTGACGGGGCTTCCCGTCCTCTCCTCCCAACCTTGGTGGTTGGTCATCAATCCCCTGACGCCGTGTCGTCGGGGCCGGAAGGTGTACCCGGGGGTTGATGCGGCGTCGGCTAAACCGCGCTCTCCGTGGGGCTTTCCCCGCGGTACTCTGGGATGGCTTGCTTGGGTTACCCCAGCGCCCCCCGGTCATCCTTCCTCTTACTCGTTTCCCGCCCTTGGTAGGGTGCTGTTCGCCGGGACATCCGGCTGAGGCGGTGCCTCCTCGACGGCCAGTACTCCACCTGGAGCTGGCTGCCTACCCGGTGCGGGTCCGGGTGCTCTGGCGGGATACCCCCCGGTGGATGCCTTGCGGTGCGCCGCTGCCCGCCGAGACTCCTCGGGGATGAGTGGGCAGGAAGACACCCAGTGCTGGGGATCCCCACACAACATACATCCGGACGTGCCGGTCCCTCCTTGAGTTCGCATCGGGGTAGCCCCGTAGCTGCGGTTGCCTCCCTCGGGCGCCCGAGAGCCTGCTCCCTGGTAGGCCTTGGGTCCTTGGGTCAACCGGAACATGGACTCCCCCAACCGGTTGGGTCGGCCCGCAATCTGCGGGGGTGCCTCCGTGCGCACCGCCCATGTTGGCAAGGGTTGGTGAGGGTTACCCGTCACCGGGGAGTACCCCGTAGTCCGCACATACGGGACGCGACGTCCCGTTCCTCCGTTGACCTGGAACTGGGTTCCAGTCGGGGCGATGTACGCTACCGTACCGTGCTCATCCATCACCGGCGTCGCCGGTAGCAACAGGTGGCCCTGTTGGTCAACTAGAGGTTCATCCTCGCCCGTAGGGGTCTGTTCGGTCGCCACCAGTACTGGTGCGGCCTTACGTTCCACCTTCTTTGGCCTCGGTACCGGGGTAAGACTGGGCTTGCCTCCCTCACCCTTGGGCTTCGGGGCCAAGGCACACTCCGGGTGTAGAACCCGGTAGGCGTCCCCTAGGGACTTGCACATATGCATCAGTCGACTGAAGTTCGTCCGTGCCGTATTGGCTCCCCGAGCGGATATCCGCACGTAGTTGGGTACTCCTGCGAACAGGATGGCCCGTAGCTCCCCTTCTCCGAGGAGCTTCCCCAGCTCGTAGTCGAGCTCTTGGATCCGGCGTCCAAACATCTCCTCATCCTCCCAGCTCTGGGCGGTGGCAGTGCGCAGGGCCCGGTAGTGGTCCTCGCAGGGCCCGGTAGTGGTCCTCGCACTTGTCCTCACTGAGGTAACTGCTCAGCAGCTCCTTGAGAATCCCACGGTAATCCATGGGGGTGGCCGCGACCCTCATTCCCGGCATCGGGGATGCCTGGCGAAGAATGCCTCGCACCCGTTCATCAACAAAGAACGGGAGGATCTCCAGGGCCAGCCCCTCGTTGATGAGCGCCTTGTCTGCGGCTGCCTTGAAGCTAGTCAAGAAGCCGATGACTGCCAACGGACGTCCGTTGGAGCCCCCGAACATAGGGACTCCCTTCATAAGGGTCTGCATAGAGCGGATCGCTCGGTGCGACGTATTACGCATCGATTCCGATACGGTGGTAGATCGGTCTTCCAAAAGATAACTTTCGGGAGTCAGTACCGACCTGAAGACTTCGTTGACGATCTCCGTGTCAGCGTCCTGGATATCCAGTCGCTTAGCCAGTTGATGAGCAAACTCATCGGACTCCATCCGCTTCAGTAGGCTCGCAGTTACCTGCGCGGTCATAGCTTCCACCACTGAAGATGGTAATTCAGGCGTCGGCTTCTCGGGAACCCGAGTTGCCTGGCCTCCTTCGTCGGGGGGGTACTGTGAGAGGGTACCCCCTCCGCCAATAACCGACTCTCCACCGGCGTAAATATCCGCCGGGTCGTGTCCGCGGAGTCCGCTTCGGGTGCTCCGAGCGTATCGCTCCGTGTGACTCCGTTCCAACTCTGCCCACGAGTCGGATCCATACCCCATTGTGTCCGGGGGTTGTCCCGGAGTAGCTGCGCCGGGGTTGACCCTGGTGGACTCCGAAAGTAGTCCGGCCGGTTCGAACCGTACCGGTGTGAGAGGAACACGACGGGTCCCGTCGTGTGGCGTGTTGACATCAACACTGCCATCGCGTCCTCTGTCCGCTCCTGGCGAGCGTCGAGTCCGGAAAACCGGGCCTCGATGCGGGCCAATGATGCCATCAGGGAATCCCCTGGTGAAGGAGGCGGCGGAGTGAGGTCGGTCGACGACAGTTGAGGCGGGCCCCCGCCTCCTGCCGTCCGAGCCGTGCCAAACGTCGATCCGGCACCGGAAAGCATTGGCGTCTCAATGTTGTCGATCGGGTTCCCGATCTCGGTTCCCGTAGTCACCTCCGGAGTCGGCGTCGACGCCGATCCGTCATCTTGAACGTTCCCCGTCTCTTGGGTAGACATCGTCACAGTCAGTCTACCGACGTAACAATCACCACGAATAAGAGAGCGAGGGGGTAGATTGGGGAGAGTAACAGTAGATCACAGTCAAAGGTAAAAACTCAACACAATCGATCAGGTCGCAACACCACGAGTACAAGAAAAGGACCGGATCCCTATCCGTGGGCCAGGGCCGAAGACGGCGTCACCACAAGGGTGACGGAAACCCGTCCCCTGCTGCTCCACCAATGTAGCGCAATAGGGATCCGTCGCACGTCCCCTCTCAGGGAACACTCACCAAGGGGGATCGGCACCAACGTCACCGGGAGGCCAAGGTTGCTGTCCTTGGAGCGCAAGCCACGGGACCAAGATGGGAGCCCAAATGGGAGGGGTTTGTTGTTCTACCTTGGCCGGCGGTGGATTCGCCGCCGGCCCCCACGTTACAAACCCTCAGAGACACTACTAACTACCCTCCACCCCAAGATGCAAGTCCCTCTGGTCATACGTAACTTATAGATACCGTGACCAGTACGAACTATCAAATTGAAAGTTAAGGGTTAGAAGTAGCCCCCCTAATAATAGGGTTACAATACGGCCAACCATATTGCTACACCGGCGTCTGCGTCGCAAACTTGCGCGCAAGACCAAGCAGAAGAGTAGCCACGGTCGGCGCCACTTGCGCGTCTGTGAGGGGCGCGGCGGTTCCGACTTGGAGCCGCCGCCTCCTCCGACTGGTGGGAAGCGTTATCGTCGTGGGTTTCGTCGCTCGCCTCTACGTGAGGGCGAGGGCCATGGGGTTGGAGAGTCTAGCATGCATGCCTAGTTGGCAGCTGCATGTGTTGTGAGAGTGTGAGGGTTAGGGCTGTAGTTAAAAGCCACTCTGCGTACCACTTCGACTTGAAGCACTCTCTTGGCACTGTTGCTCGGCCTTTCCTCACGTTGAGGGAGGGCTGTTAGGGTCTATCTCATTCCGGGCACAGTACGCCCGGACCTTCTCAGCGGGAAGGTCCTCCACATACTCCCACGTATCATCCTTGGCTTTGCAGCCAAACCAACGCACCCTCAACATGAGGCGGTCAGTGTCTTCATCCCATCCGTGGTCGATGAACTTATCGAACACGTACTCCTGCGGGCCCTGTTTGGCCGCAGGTAGTGAGGGGAGGCGCCACGCTTCCAAAGCACGCGCCCAAGCTGGGTCGCCTGCAGGCGGTGGTGCAACTTTGACCACGTCCTGTCCGTTCACTGTGCGGACCCCATCGTCACTTTCGATGGTGAAGCGCCGCCCATCAGTACGAAGGACCTGGTACGGCCCCTTCGTCTGGAATACCAACTTACCCCCAGTTGGGGTGTGTGCGTGTACCCGTACCCAGTCACCCTGCTCGGGGACATGCTTAGCATTGCGCACCTTTTTGTCAAAGGTACGCTTGTAGCGCTTTTGTGCTTTGTCCATCTCAGCCCTGACTTTAGGGATGAGGTTTTCAAGCCTAGCAGCGAACTCCGCCTTACTCTCAGTAGGAGTAGGCGTACTGCCGCCATCCTCCTTAGTTTGGAGCGACCGCCGCACAGCGATAGACCGCACGCGACGGGGGGTCACAAAAGCGAGGGGTATTTCCCCGGTAGATGAGTGAACCTGCGAATTGTAGGCAGTGGTAAGAATAGAAATGTATTGGTCCCACGTCTTCACATGCTCACTCACATAGTGGCGCAGCTGCCTAACAATAGTTTTGTTGAAGCGCTCCACCTGCCCGTTGGTTTGCGGGTGGTAGGGGGCAGCGTAGTTTGCCTTAGTCCCCAACATATCCAGCACTCCCTAAAACAGTACAGACGCAAATTGCGGTCCATTGTCCGATAGTGTACTATCCGGAATGCCTTACGCGGCAACCCAGTGATCTAGGAAGGCTGACACGACCGACATGGCCGTGATCTCTGCCAGTGGGATCGCTCGCGTAAGTTTCGTGAAGCGGTCACAGATGACCAGGAGGTACTGGTTGCCCTCCTCGGTCACTGGCAGTGGCCCAAGGATGTCCATCGCCAACGCGGCGAAGGGCTCCTTGGCCGGGAACAATAGCATAGCCGTACTAGGCCGCCGTTCCATCAGACGGTTCTGTGCACAACTTGTGCAGGCAGCCACCCAACTGTAGATGTCCACCACCATGGACGGCCAGTAGTACCTGGTCCTCAGGGTCTGGTACAGTTTACTAGACCCCAGGTGTCCACCCGTGGGAGCGTTGTGCTCCCTCTCAACGATACTGTCCTTGAGGGATGCGGGGACGACAAGTTGTTCGGTCCCTTGGAATTCCCCCCTCCTCATGAGGAGGCCATCGTCTCCCAGAAAGAAACGCGTCTCCACCACTGTATCCAGTGTATCCCTCTGCGACTTGCAGAAGGGATCCTCGGCCTGGGCCTTCACCACCTCGTCCAGGGACAGGGGCAAGTACTTCTTGTTCCCTGGCGCCTCGGGGTTCAACGCCTGACCCGAGCGCGTGACTACCCCCCCGATGGGGGTGTCCTCATCGACTGAGTTAGTGGCCAGCCCCTCGGTGGGTACCCGAGAGAGGCCGTCGGCAAGGGCATGTTGCCTGCCAGGTCGGTGCTCAATATCAAAGCTAAAGGGTGCCAGTCGCACCCTCCACCGGTTGAGACGAGTGTTCGTACAGTCCGTCTTAAAGATGAACTGCAACGCGCGGTGGTCACAGCGGATGAGGAACTTCTCACCCTCCAGGTAGTGACGAAGTGACGTCACCGCCCACACCACTGCGAGTCCTTCCAACTCGGTGACTCCGTTGTTCTTCTCGGCCGAGTTCAGCCCCTTGCTGAAGTATCCCACCGGGAAGTACTCCTTGTCCGGCTGCTGCTGAAGCAGCACACAACCAAGTTAATCGTAGCTAGCGTCCACATCCAGGATGTAGTGGCCTCCCAACCTGGGAATAGCCAAGATAAGGGGCTTCAGCAGAAGGTCCCGAAGAGTCTCAAAGGACTCCTGCTCCACCCGACTTGGAGGAGGCAGGTTCTTCGCTAGCGTTGAGCTCACTAGCTCATTCAACGGCTTCGCCACCTTGGCGAAGCCCTTGGTGAAACGTCGGTACACGTTACACATCCCGAGGAAGCTCCTCATCTGGGTCTGGGTCCGGGGGTACTGAGCCTTACGGATGGCCCTCAAGTTTTTCTTGTTGACACTGAGACGCCCCGGACGGACAACATGTCCCAAGTACTCCACCTCTTGAGTGAAGAGGTGGCACTTACTCGCCTTCAGTGACACACCGGCGTCAGCAAGTAGCTTGAACACCTGGCCAAGATGGCCAATGTGTTCCTCCGGACTTCGGGAGAACACAATGATATCGTCTAGGTACACGAGACAGATCTGCCACCGTACTCCGGCCAGAATCATGTCCATAGCGCGCTGGAAAGTTGCCGGCGCGTTACACAGACCAAACGGTAGACGCTTGCACTGGTAGGTACCACAGTGACAGGTAAAGGTAGTTCTATGCCTGTCCTCCCGGGCAATGGGAATTTGCCAGTACCCCGCGTTACAGTCCAGGGTAGAAAACACGTTCGCCTCCCCCAGAGAGTCCAGGCAGTCGTCCATCCTAAGTAGGGGATAACTGTCCTTCACCGTGCTCTCGTTGAGCTTAAGGTAGTCGATACAGAACCGGGGGGTCCCATCAACTTTGGGGACGATAACCACCGGACTCGCCCACTCGGCGTTGCTGGCCTCGATCACATCGAGGGCCTCCATGCGAGCAACTTGCTCCTTAATGAGGGCCCTTGAACAGGGTCCTCACCTATACGGTTGTTGGCGTATAGGGGGTGCACGGGGCTTCAACTCGATCCGGTGTTGGGTGGCTCTCATGAGTCCCAATTGACCATCCCACAACTTGTGATATTGGTCCAAGAGGCGTTCAACTTGAACCCTCAACCTGGGGGGGACGCCCTCCATGTTCACATGGGGCCGAGGAGAGGCGGCCGACTTGGCGTGATGCTTCTCCTTTCCGGACTTCGGGTCGCTACTTGCGCCCGCGTTGAGGGTGACCGCTAGTACCGGTCCCTCGTGTTGGTCGATAGCCGAACTTGGCTCCCGACTTGAAGTACTGGGGCGACGAGCTCAGGTTCAACACCTGGATCCTCCACGGGACTCCGGCTTTGGAGTCCATCGTGCCAAGGGCAACATGCACTTGGTGCTTGCGAGCAAGACGGGGGTAAGGGTGCACCAACCCGTTCCCCGTATAATCAGTTACAACATCAACGTGCGCCACCGAGGTGGGGGGCAACGTGACTTTCCGGGCTAAACGCAGGGTAGCAGTAAACCCTTCCCTCACAGAGCAAACGGGCTTCGACTGTGACACTGTCACAGGAGCCACAGACTTTCCCTTACCAAGGATGGGGATGGTTTCCCCATTCATCGACTTGACCCAGTACTCAGGGCCACAAATCAAAGGCACTTGTGTTACGACATAAGGGGTACCCAAAAGCAGGGGTACCGATATATTCTCAACTACACCTTAGGTCACGTCGACCTCATGGGTCCCCAACCAAGTTGGTAGGGTCACGGCACCAACGATGGGAAGTACCCCACCATTGATATTGATCAGATGGTCAGCTCTAGACCTCCAGCGTTGGAGCTTCACCTCCTTTGGTAATAGCGACTTGCGTATCAAGGAGGCTCCTGACCCGGTATCAAGTACAATACGGGCACAGCAGGCACGACCGGGGGCAAGTTGCACCCGGTCAGCCACCTGGAAGTTCTCACCCATCAGCACCGCGATGACCCGACGTGGGTTTACGTTCTTGGGGAGTCCTACCCGAGGTTGGCAGACCCCCTTAGGTAGCCGCTGTATCCGGCACGGTTGATTCTTCCTCTTGGCCCACTTGGCCGAGGCTGCCGTTGTGAGCTTCGGACGACCAGCCCCAACGGTCATTCGTTTCCCGCCGACTTGGCGTCCGAATCTGAGGACGAAGGGGAAGACGACGAGTCCGAGGACGACGTGTCCGCCCTCTTCGTCGAGGGTGTGGCGACCGCCACCACCGGACGCGACCCACCCTCGCGGCGTGAACGTACTTCGTTCGTAGCCGACTTCTTACTCGCATTCCTAACAAGTTGTTGGATGCGTTTACTCAACTTGGGGCAATCATATGCCCAGTGCCCATCGGAGTTGCAGTTCCAACACCGATTGTCAGTTCCCGGAGGGGTCATCCCAACTGGGGAAGACGAAGAGATACCCTGGGAAGTTCCCACGGCAGCAACCACCCTCTCCTTGCGGATTTGGCGTGCCTCTCTCGACTCTGTGGCCTGGCGCGCCTCCTCCCGTTCCTTGGCCAACTCGGCTTGACGCTCCTGGCGTTGTTCCTCCCGCAACTTGCGGTAGGCCTCGCCTCTGCAGTAGGCGAACCTGGCCAACTCGGCCAGAGTCGCCCGGGCAGTGTTATGCTCCCGGGTCTCCATCCGGACTGACCAATGGAGTCCCTCCACAAACCGACTCTTCACCACAGCTTGTGCATGAAGAAACCCACAAAGATTGTTGAGCTTACGGACTCGCTCCGCAAAGGACAACTCGTCCTCCGCCTCTTCCTGATGGGCTTGCGTAAACTCCTCGACTTGAGAAGCCAACGCCGCTTCATCAACCATAGCCCTCAACAACCAGTTTACGAGCTCCAAATAGGACGTCACCTCCCCAGCGCCTCCACTTGAGGAGCTGGGCATGACGGACATAAGTTCTGTCCGCAGGTCGCCCTTCGTAAATTCCTGTAGCATGTAAAAAGCCATGCCTTCACTTATGGCATTGTCGTCACAGGCTTTTGTGAAACGACGTAGAAACTCAAAGACACGGAGGGGGGGAGTTCCATCCCACTCCGCTTTGTGCCCAAAAGAGTGAAGTGCATTCTTCTTGGCACGGCCCATGGCTCGGGCCTGGTCAGGACCATACGCCACCGACTTGTTGTGGAGGGCGTAGGTCTCACAGTCAAAGATCCTCTGGTAGACCGGGTTGGCTACCTGGATCTTAGGCGGCACCTCACGTTGAGGGAACAGCCGCTGTGGCACTGGGGTAAGTTCACCCTCAATGCCTGTAGTCCGGCGCGGCGCGCTTGGTGTAGCCGCCGGCGTTTCCGGGGGAAACTCCCCCGTAAAGGGCGTATGCCCCACCGAGTATGGTGTGGCTCCCTCGTTGGGAGTCACAGGTGTCGCCCCCAGTTCGGGGCGACCAGAGGTAGGCGTCAAGAGGGATTCCCCCTGCACCTGCGGGCTCGAAAGCCCCGATCCGGTCCGGACATTAAGGCAATCTGGCAAACTCGCCACAATCAGATTCAAAATAGTGTTCGTCATCGTGACCACCAGGTCCAGCAAAGTCTGCCGCAACACATTGGTCGCCTCCTGACGGACAGTTACCGCAAGGAGTGGATTGACGACTCCAGTTGAGTCTCGGTCCGCCTCCGGGAGTCCACATGAGGGGTAACCACGTTCCTCAGGGGTCTCAACCGGGGGCCTGGGCGCGAGCCCATCGCCGACCAACGGAGGTCCGCCGTCCTCCGAAAGCCTAGTTGGCGACGGCTCCAAGCCAAAGTTGGCTCCAACCCGAGTGGAACCCGCGGGGACAGTCCTCACCCCTTGGGACGTTCCCGTTGAGTATACCACACGGTGGCCAGACTTCGGCCCACCCACATCAGAAGTGTCACCCGAGTGAACTCCCGACTGAGTCAGGGTGGCCTGTTGCCCGCCCGCACTTCCAGTCCTGCTGGCTTGAGGGACCTCTAGTCCCTCTGCGACCCCAGGTAAACCCACCTGTGTCTCACCAGTATTCAAAGGCACTGAAGTACGTGCGTCACCCGTGTACTCCCCGGACGACGGGGGGTCCGAACTAGCCATGTTCGCTGACGATCCGTATGACACGGTCCAAGTCCACCGTTCCTCTGAGACAGAGGGCCCCCTACACCCGGGTGCACCCGGAGGTAAAGTTTACCTCTGTCCCCTGCTGCTCCACCAAATGTGGCAAAAACCACTCGCACACGCAGCACCCAAGTTGGGGCGGTGTACAAGGGCTGCCTCTTGTGTCGGGGGAGCCGGAAGATGTGCAAGTCGCACACACTCTGTCCCTGTTGTGGGGCAAACCCCCCACTGACAAACAAGAGGATGGTGTGTGGTCCAACAGTTTCTTGGTCGGGACGGGGACGCAGGGCCAAGCCCCGCTGTCCCTCCCCTTATCCCCCCAGGGTCCACTCGGAATCTCGCCACTCAGAATCTCCCACCCCAGAACCTGCCCACCGGGCCACACGAAAATTCAAGACGATAAATGCAGAAATCCCTCAAATCCAAGTTGGATTTACGACTGAGCTAACTATCCCAAACTTAGGGCATATGGACCCAAATGCAGGGGAAGGAACGGATCAGGCTAGTGGCCTGCCGCCCGTTGCATGGCACGTGTTGCCCCCCCACCTGGGGGTCAATACTGCCACACTGGTGACGGACATGGCGGAGCTGTTTTGCTGTGTGATGAACGGCAACGCTTCGGCTGGACCTCCTCACGCTTCTCTGGGGCTCGCTGCTCTGGGGCGCTTGGCCGTAAGCGGTCTGGTCAACGTGTCGCCTGCCATGGTTTCGAAGGTCACTCGTCTCTTTTCAAACTTGATGTCGCTGGGTGACAACAATACGCTTCTCACTCTGCACGAGAAGCTATCCTGTTGCCAAGAGGCAGTCTCTCTTCACATGCTCGTCGCGGTTCTGTCTGACCCGAGCGTCCTGGCCGCAGGCACACACCGCTGGCAGTCATCGGGTAGAGACGAGGCTACTTCCGTGTTTCGCGCCGTTGCCGCCACCTTTGTCAAGCGTGCTGCACCAATGGCTCGCCACCCTCTCCCCACGTGTTGCATCCCCGCGGCGTTACCACCTCGCGAGGCGACCGCTGTGCAGATGCCCGGGGCGGGAGCGACCTCCTTTCTCCGTGGTCCTTCGTTGAAGCATACAGTTCGCCCAGTTGCAGGGGGGGTTGATTTCACAAAGGCTTGGGTGGACACTCTTCTCTCCGGTGCTGCCGCTGCCATTGGGGGGTACGACATCAACGCCGTTCCTGTGACACGCACCGACGGCGTGTGCGTGATGGTGACCAAGAGCAGGCGCAAGACGGTTGAACGCGCGGCGACGTATCACAGCGCATTAGTGGCGGCCGTTTCCCACTTGCAGTCATTGCTGCGAGTTGGGGCGTGTGGGCGTTTCGGCACGGCAGGGCCAAGCGTCGACACTTCATGTTCGAATGCATATTTGAGTGGGTTGGGGACTAAGACTGAGTCCGCCCCCAGCCCTGCCAGCTCCTGTTTCTCTCATGTCAAGCGCGCAACGCGCTCGACAACCTCTGTGACTCCCAGCGATGGCACTAGCAACAATGACAACAACTGCACATCTCCGGAGACAGCGGCAGTGGGCAAGTCATTGGAGCCCTCACGCGGCGGATGGGGCGGTTGGGCCGGGGGGCACGCCGAGTCCACCCGTGTCGACGAGTCCTCCCGCGTCGACGAGTCCACCCGCGTCGACGAGTCCACCCGCGTCGACGAGTCCACCCGCGTCGACGAGTCCGCTGGCGACTCAGGAAGGGAGGATTTAATTCGGGTAACAGGCTTGAAGTACTGTACATGCATGCTTAGTACGTCCTGATTTCTCTCTTACCTTGCTTGCGGGCCCACCTGAAAATTTTGTCGTGGACGTCCCCAACAGCCCCCGCGCGCCCTGTTGGCAATAGGCTGTTGCTATTTCTGCGGCAGGTTCTGTACTGCAGCACGGATGCTGGTCGGACGCACCTGTGACGAGACAGCCTGTTAGTCTCCGCCTTCATGTCTTAGGTGACCACACGCTTTTCTGAGAACTGCAGCGATAGCTGCCGTTGACGGCACGATGGATGACTCTATTCAAGCTTTCCTGGCCGCGTTCCCGCCGCGGCTTCTGTCTCGCGCCGACCTGGCGGGCCTGCCCGAGATTTTCCCGCCCGCAAACCTTTCACCAGCAGCCGCTGCCTGGCTGGCCCCGTACTCCTCCCTCCTTCCCGCATCATCAGCAGCCGCCTCTAGTGCGTTTGCCATACCGGCTGGGGCGGTAGCAGGGATGGCCTCGGCGGTGGCCTTGGACCAGGTGGTGCGGCAAGTGTTTACACCTGTGGGTGGTCCTGCCACGGAGGACAGCGTCGGTGGCCTTGGTCCTCCTTATGCAATATCTTCTACCATGTATGTGCCCGTCGCTGTGGATGGTCCTTTTGTTCTGGGCCTCTGTGTCTGTGACGTGGTGCTGGATGTCGTACATCTGATTGACGATGCGCACCCCGTCATGCGGTGTGTCTACGACTGTACCAGAAATGTCGTCATGATGATGGGCGTTTACGGCGATGGCTTGACAGTGTCGGCCAGCTCTATCCACGTGGGAGAGGATGATGGGGCGCTGACCATCGTTGGAAGTGTTCTGAGCTTTAGCGGTTCCCAGCTCGGCCCTCAAGTCCGCACGTATATCGTCACTGTCAACCACGCTCAGTAGCCCTTTGTAGTCTCGGGTGCTGGACCCTCCTTGAGCCCGGATCCAATCGGCAACGCGGGCCCCGAGGCTCACCGTCGCGTGAAGGGAAGCCGACAACAGGGGCCCCACATGTGCGTTAGCAAGGACGTCCGCGGGGCCCCCGAAGAAACCACGTAGCCCAAGAACTGCATGGGTGGTCAGGTTTCCCTCCAGGTCCATAAGTTCCGCGTCCAGTACGTCCCCATGGAGCAGAAGGTTTGCCACGTACACGGTACGACCCTCTTGAGGGGTGGAACGATGACCGACTGACCTCGACGACCGAGCGCCCTGACCCCCAGGGATACCCACGTGCCGGGCCTCGTCCGACTCGCCCGCGTTCTCGTCCTTGTCCCCAAGGAACTCGCCTCCCTTAAGCACGTCCGACGAGTACGGCAGGCTTAGCGGGGCCAGGTCCTTGTCCACTAGAGCCGTCCATACCCCGTCCCGGCTCTGGAACCGAATCTGCACTAAGGAAACACGGTCCTTGCGAATTCTCCCGGAACTTAGTAGACGAGCATGGAGACCCGCCACGGAAACCACTTTGTTACTCAGGGTCAGGAGGGCGTCCAGGTCCCGCCCTGCTGTGTCTTCCACGCCACAGAGACCCTTGCAGATCGTACGCGTACCGATACGCAGGATCCACGTACGAAGGGACAGAGGGAAGAGGCACAGGTAGCCCTCACGCCTAGCGAAGCCAAGATGATACATGGCACAGATGGTGGTCCACTCCGTTCGGAACACGTACCACGCGAACGCGACCGACGAACGGAGAAGTTCCGTGAAGTAACACTGAACGGCAGGAAGTCCCACAAGAGCCGCGAGCGAAATCTCGTCGTTCTCAAAGCAGTGGGGAACCCGAACGCAATGGAGACCTCGGGTAGATGCCGAACAGCTGGGAAACTCTTGTTGATTCCACCCTACCAGGAACCGAGACTTGTCCCAATGGTGCCGAAGGAACACCGGAGGGGCTTGGGTAGCTTGAAACCCGGGACGGCTCAGGTACGGAGGTGACCCAAGCAGGTCACAGGCCGACGGTGCAGCCGGCAAGGTCCCTTGGGTCATTTCCTCGCGGACCGCCTTGAACCATTCGACGTATCCGACCTCAGCCGAGGCCTTCACTCATGCAGCGCTGACGCGCTTCAGGCGTGAGTTTCTCGATTTTGATGCTGGAGATATCCATGGGAATGACATCCGTCGTGGATGGCCTCGCAGGTGCGCCGTCAAGGTGCGTCGAGGCACCAGCCTTGGCAGCCTCCACGCGCAGAGCGTCAGTCATGACAGATTCAAGATCTGAGTAGGTCTTGAGACAAAGAGGGTGCCAGATGTCCCGCTTCCAGCCTAGGGTGTAGCGGTCAATCTTCTGGGCTTCCGTGAAGTCAGAGATGTCCAAGAGGACGCTCAGAAACGTCCTGTTGAACGTTCCGAAGTCTTTGATTCGGCGCCACGAGTGCAGCTTGTCTCGTACCGCTTGTGACTTGTTCAGTGGACTGAAGCGTCGGATTAGCGCAGAACGGAAGGATTCCCAGTTCGGGACAGCTGCAGTCTGACAGTAGACCTTCCACCAGTCGAACGCTTTGCCGTCGAGGAAGGTGCAAGTGATACTGCACGCATCGTCGGGGTCAGTCAGTCGCATGTAGAAATCCATATGCGAGCTCCACGCTTCAACGGTCACGGGTTTACCGGAGAAATCCACGGGTTTGTTCGGCCTCGCGGATTTCATGCCAGTAGTAGTGGCCCTGGCCTTGGCTTCGGACAGTTGCTGCTTAGCGTCCGCTCATTCCATCTTGTGAGCCTCATGTTGTTCGCTCACTTGCGTGACAAACGCTGTAAGCTGGGTCCAGGCTTTCATGGTCGGTGCGTTCGAGCCCGAGCCCGATTTGGCCCGGTTGCCACCCCCTGGGATTGATACATCCATGGCGTCTTGGGTTCAACTCCAAGGCAAGCAAACTTGTCACACAGATTCCACAACACTTGACTCGGAAGGACCCCAAGGAAGATCTCGGAGATGTGGGATAGGAGATGGTCTGCAGCAGTAGTGGTGCACACGATTTGAATAAGTGCTCCGGTAGTTGCTGCAACGTTCCACATGAAGTGCAGCACTACTTCGAGAAGCACAAGAAATTCGGTAGAAATCACACGAGCGGACTACTCAGAAGCGTCCGTGCACGGGCCCGAGTCGGGCCGTGTCGGATTTCCAAGCGGGGGGATCAATGGGGGGAAAATCGGGCTCCTAGGTAGGGTTGCGGTGTCAGAGCCAATGAAAATTGACCCGCTTGCATTCCCCGTCATCGAGCGGTCAGATGGAAAGAACAGTGTTACGGGCCGTCGCTGGGAGCGAGTTGTTGTTCAGGCTAGAGAGTCAATGGAAGTACTTCCCTATGTGCGATCCGTGCTTACTCGAGCAGGTTCCCCGCCGCGTCCGTTTCCGCCTCAACCAGTTCCCACCCGCGCCCCCCACGCTCATTGCCTTTGCTCACAGCGGCAGTATCTCCCTCCATTCTGCGACCTTCAAGACCTGCGGCCGCCCCCCTCCTGCATCTCTCCACGTCTCGCTTTCCCAACACTCATGCCCCCCCCACCCCCCTTTCCCCTCTCCAGCCGCGCGTGGTGGTGCCACTAGGGGGGGGGGGGTGGGGCAGGGCGGGGGTGCTGCTGTCTGCGGGGGGCCGCGGGGCTGTCAGGGGGGGGGGGGGGGGGGGCGACCTCAAGATGTGCGTGCCGTCGCTCTTTGTCCGGGCTGCAGCCGCGTGGCCCTGGTCGGATGCGAAGTGTTCAACCTCAAACGGGGAGGCGGTGGTAGTGCGGTGCGGGGGGGGGCGGCGGCGTTCAACCCCAAGCGGCGGATGGGGTGCTGCTCTGTAGGAGAGTGACTCTGGTGGGGGGAAGGCAGGCGGCGTTCATCCTCAAGGGCGGGTGCTGCCGATGGATCGAGGCGACGTGTGATGGGTGGGGGGCTGGGGCTGGTGTTCAACTTCGAGCGGTGGGGGTGGATGCTGTTGATGGGGGGGGGGGGGGCGCGTGATGGGCTGGGAGGGGGGGGGGGGTCGTTCAATCTCGAGCGGTGCGGGGGGATGCTGTTGATGGTGGGGGGGGGAGTTCGTGGTGGGCTAGAGGGGGGGGGGGGTCGTTCAGCCTCGGCCGGGAGGTGGGGTGCTGCTGATGGGGGTGGGGGGCATGCAGTGGGGGCCGGGGGGGCAGGGATAAAGCACAGGCAAGGTGGCGGGTGCTGCCGATATGGGGAGGCGGGGCGTGTGGTGAGCGGGGGAGGGGTGACGTTCAATCATTAGCGGGGGGAGGGATGCTGCTGATGGTGGGGCGATGCTACTGACTGGGGTGGGGGGCCTTCCCACACGCACGGAGGTGGGCCTCAAAGCGAGTAATGTCATCGCGTATGGCATACCCGCACGAGCGCGCCTTGCATGTCAGCTTCTTCTTACCGTTGGGGTGACAAACATTGAGAAAGCTCCACACGGCCCGCTTGCCGCGCCGGGGGGGGGGGGGGCGAGGGGTCAACCTCATCACGGATAGAGAAGGTGGGGGTACTGCCAACCCGTTGCGGGGGCGCAGGACACAGGGACCAGCCGATAGAGACGGTCATGACGGCGCGCCGTCGCTGCGGTCGGCGGTCACGCCGGGCGCTGGCAGTGGGGACTGGGCAGCGGGCAGCGGGGAATTCATGGGACTGATTATCTGTTATATACGTCAATGCCCTCGAAACGCCTCGTGGCGGTATTATGGCGTCAGAAATGACCTGACCGGTAACCCCTTTGGTCAGACGTAATATGGGGGGTGCCGTTATGACGGCTAGTATTACGTACGTGGCACGCCATGACCGCATCCCTACTCCTAGGCCAGATCCAGGGGCGGTCAACAGGTGTCAATCGGTGCCGCGCGCCAGCGTGCGGTGATGATCCTTGCCACGCGTTTGCTGCTCGAATTGTTCCACCGACTCAAATTCGAGACCGCAGGGTTCGCAACGGGGAAGGGTTTCCGGGCGGTTCATTGTGTAACGGTGGCGACAGGATCCGCGGTGATCACGTAGCACAGTGAGGCTGTTGCACCGCACACCGCACGGTTTGCTAAGGAATTTCCCTTGCGCCCCACGGTGGCTCTTGGCAACTTGGTGTTGCTCACGTTGCTTATCCCCGCGCGCGGTGGTTGGCTTAATGTGACCAAGCACCGGTGGCGGCGGGGCGGGGGAACGGCGCCCCGGTTCTTGTGAGGGCAGTAACTGGCGACGGTTCACCCGGGCTGCCGTGTCCTCGGGGGCTGGGCCCTTGCCCTCGCCAAAGAGAGGGGGCTTGGGTTCGACCCGGCCCGCCGACGGGAGGCGGACTGGGACCGTCGGGTTAGGGATGGAGCGGGCGCCCGCCGGCGGGTTGTGCGCCCTCGGCCGAGAGAGTGCCTGCGGGGGAGCGCGCGCCAACGGCGGGCCGCGTGCCGACAGGGGGCCGCGTGCCGACGGACTGTGGGCCGTGAAGGCGCCACGGGCCGTCGAGGGTGCGCGGACCGTCGGGGGTGCGCGGGCCGTCGGGGGTGCGCGGATCGTCAAGGGTGTGCGCACCAGGGGGGTGCCACGTGACGTGGACCCCGTATCGCGCGCCGAGGTCGCCGAGGATGTCGGGCCGGTCGCCAGTGCTGAAGAAGAGTATTCTGAATCTGATGTGGATCTCACTTGGATTAGTCAATCGGTTGACCAAAAGACACATTCCGTGAAAAAGAACCACAAGGGTTGCGTCAGGAAATTGTTCGTTCGGTGTGATTCGTGGAACCCGCTACGTTCGTATTACACTGCCCTTGGTTAGCCGAACGTAGGGGGCAACGCGACCGCACAATCGCAGGGAGAGCCAAATCAAAAACGGAATCGCAAGTCACCGCCAGGTAGAAAGTCAAACTATCTGAAGCTACCACATTTGAGAAACCACCCACACTTGGGCAGCCCTCAACGTACTCGTGATGGTGTCAGCGACCTGTGCAAGCCAATAGGGCGACAGGTTGCGGGGATGAGGATGGAGATGGTGACCTTGGTGGGCCTGGGGAAGAAGACGGCGCGACGTCAGGCGTGATCGAGGGCGGTTCAAAGAGTTAAGGTCGTCGTTGGTCTGTGTCTGTGGTTACCCCCCCGGACTTCCCCGAGGGCGCCGGCACCCACGCACTATATACTCGCTTCGGGGCACCCGAGGTGCCTCAAAGCATGCGTTTCCCCGTCGCGCCACCGGTAGGCACATAACCGTCCAAAAATACAGCATGGCTCTTAGAACAAAGCATGGGCGGCCGTGCGCACTAGAAAAGTGCAGCCCCAGTTTGCCCCAAACGAAGGGGTCCGGCGTGCGGCGCCTAGGACGCCGCCCCGGCCGGCCCCAGACGCCATTCGGCCCGATGGTCCGAGAGGCGTGTAAGCACGGTTCGATCGAGTCGACCGAGTCGGCCAGCCGGCTAGCCAGTCACATCGCTGCAATGCTGCAGCGAAGACAGTTTAACGGACTCGCCAGCTGTGGCAGATGTGGCTCGTCATGGGTGCTGAAGGTGGCGCCTTTCGACAGGCCATGATGGGCTGTCGATGGCTGCTGTCGTGCGGCCGGCAGACACCGTGAGACAGCGGCTGACTCATCTTGAGTCTGGAAGGTACACCGCGTCATGCCCCACAATACAGGGAGTTGATGCAATTTGCCAGGAAATGGTTCGGCAGGATCTGTAAGGAGAGGTCTCAGATATTATTCCTTAAGTATTAGGCATGGGAATTAATGGGAAATCCCTACATCACAACAAACACCAGGTGCAAGTGGGACCCGGGCCCGTGACTTGTGGGGAGAGCCAGTCCTGGTGGGTGGAGATACTCAACACCTCGAAGACATTCTCGTCGCCTCCGCGCGGGGATGGAGATCGCCTTGATCTGCAACAACGAGTGAAGCATCACTGTGTAGCAATATGGTTGGCCGTATTGTAACCCTAATATTAGGGGGGCTACTTCTAACCCTAAACTTTCAATTTGATAGTTCGTACTGGTCACGGTATCTATAAGTTACGTATGACCAGAGGGACTTGCATCTTGGGGTGGAGGGTAGTTAGTAGTGTCTCCGAGGGTTTATAACGTGGGGGCCGGCGGCGAATCCACCGCCGGCCAAGGTAGAACAACAAACCCCTCCCATTTGGGCTCCCATCTTGGTTCCGTGGCTTGCGCTCCAAGGACAGCAACCTTGGCCTCCCGGTGACGTTGGTGCCGATCCCCCTTGGTGAGTGTTCCCTGAGAGGGGACGTGCGACGGATCCCTATTGCGCTACATTGGTGGAGCAGCAGGGGACGGGTTTCCGTCACCCTTGTGGTGACGCCGTCTTCGGCCCTGGCACACGGATAGGGATCCGGTCCTTTTCTTGTACTCGTGTTGTTGCGACCTGATCGATTGTGTTGAGTTTTTACCTTTGACTGTGATCTACTGTTACTCTCCCCAATCTACCCCCTCGCTCTCTTATTCGTGGTGATTGTTACGTCGGTAGACTGATTGTGACGATGTCTACCCAAGAGACGGGGAACGTTCAAGATGACGGATCGGCGTCGACGCCGACCCCGGAGGTGACTACGGGAACCGAGATCGGGAACCCGATCGACAACATTGAGACGCCAATGCTCTCAGGTGCCGGATCGACGTTTGGCACGGCTCGGACGGCAGGAGGCGGGGGCCTGCCTCAACTGTCGTCGACCGACCTCACTCCGCCGCCTCCTTCACCAGGGGATTCCCTGATGGCATCAATGGCCCGCATCGAGGCCCGGTTTTCCGGACTCGACGCTCGCCAGGAGCGGACAGAGGACGCGATGGCAGTGTTGATGTCAACACGCCACACGACGGGACCCCGTCGTGTTCCTCCCACACCAGTACGGTTCGAACCGGCCGGACTACTTTCTGAGTCCACCAGGGTCAACCCCGGTGTTGCGACTCCTGGACAACCCCCGGACACAATGGGGTATGGGTCCGACTCGTCGGCAGAGTTGGAACGGAGTCACACGGAGCGATACGCTCGGAGCACCCGAAGCGGACTCCGCGGACACGACCCGGCGGATATTTACGCCGGTGGAGAGTCGGTTATTGGCGGAGGGGGTACCCTCTCACAGTACCCCCCCGACGAAGGAGGCCAGGCAACTCGGGTTCCCGAGAAGCCGACGCCTGAATTACCATCTTCAGTGGTGGAAGCTATGACCGCGCAGGTAACTGCGAGCCTACTGAAGCGGATGGAGTCCGATGAGTTTGCTCATCAACTGGCTAAGCGACTGGATATCCAGGACGCTGACACGGAGATCGTCAACGAAGTCTTCAGGTCGGTACTGACTCCCGAAAGTTATCTTTTGGAAGACCGATCTACCACCGTATCGGAATCGATGCGTAATACGTCGCACCGAGCGATCCGCTCTATGCAGACCCTTATGAAGGGAGTCCCTATGTTCGGGGGCTCCAACGGACGTCCGTTGGCAGTCATCGGCTTCTTGACTAGCTTCAAGGCAGCCGCAGACAAGGCGCTCATCAACGAGGGGCTGGCCCTGGAGATCCTCCCGTTCTTTGTTGATGAACGGGTGCGAGGCATTCTTCGCCAGGCATCCCCGATGCCGGGAATGAGGGTCGCGGCCACCCCCATGGATTACCGTGGGATTCTCAAGGAGCTGCTGAGCAGTTACCTCAGTGAGGACAAGTGCGAGGACCACTACCGGGCCCTGCGAGGACCACTACCGGGCCCTGCGCACTGCCACCGCCCAGAGCTGGGAGGATGAGGAGATGTTTGGACGCCGGATCCAAGAGCTCGACTACGAGCTGGGGAAGCTCCTCGGAGAAGGGGAGCTACGGGCCATCCTGTTCGCAGGAGTACCCAACTACGTGCGGATATCGACTCGGGGAGCCAATACGGCACGGACGAACTTCAGTCGACTGATGCATATGTGCAAGTCCCTAGGGGACGCCTACCGGGTTCTACACCCGGAGTGTGCCTTGGCCCCGAAGCCCAAGGGTGGGGGAGGCAAACCCAGTCTTACCCCGGTACCGAGGCCAGAGAAGGTGGAACGTAAGGCCGCACCAGTACTGGTGGCGACCGAACAGACCCCTACGGGCGAGGATGAACCTCTAGTTGACCAACAGGGCCACCTGTTGCTACTGGCGACGCCGGTGATGGATGAACATGGTACGGTAGCGTACATCGCCCCGACTGGAACCCAGTTCCAGGTCAACGGAGGAACGGGACGGCGCGTCCCGTATGTGCGGACTACGGGGTACTCCCCGGTGACGGGTAACCCTCACCAACCCTTGCCAACATGGGCGGTGCGCACGGAGGCACCCCCGCAGATTGCGGGCCGACCCAACCGGTTGGGGGAGTCCATGTTCCGGTTGACCCAAGGACCCAAGGCCTACCAGGGAGCAGGCTCTCGGGCGCCCGAGGGAGGCAACCGCAGCTACGGGGCTACCCCGATGCGAACTCAAGGAGGGACCGGCACGTCCGGATGTATGTTGTGTGGGGATCCCCAGCACTGGGTGTCTTCCTGCCCACTCATCCCCGAGGAGTCTCGGCGGGCAGCGGCGCACCGCAAGGCGTCCACCGGGGGGTATCCCGCCAGAGCACCCGGACCCGCACCGGGTAGGCAGCCAGCTCCAGGTGGAGTACTGGCCGTCGAGGAGGCACCTCCACAGCCGGATGTCCCGGCGGACAGCACCCTACCAAGGGCGGAAAACGAGTAAGAGGAAGGATGACCGGGGGGCGCTGGGGTAACCCAAGCAAGCCACCCCGGAGTACCGCGGGGAAAGCCCCACGGAGAGCGCGGTTGAGCCGACGCCGCATCAACCCCCGGGTACACCTTCCGGCCCCGACGACACGGCGTCAGGGGATTGATGACCAACCACCAAGGTTGGGAGGAGAGGACGGGAAGCCCCGTCACATGGAACCAGACAAGGGCCCTGTTCAGGATGCCCGAGCTACACCGGATATCGGTGTAGGCCACGTGCTGTTTGCCTTGGAGAACTTCAAGGTATCAGCCACACTGGGGGTTGACCCCCAGTCGACACGATCGTACTACCCGGTACTGGATACAGGGGCTGGACCCAACCTTATCCGGAAGGATACCCTCCCGGACAAGTGGCTTCCGCGAGTCAGAGTGACTCGGGGACCCACCATCAAGGACGCGAATGGTCGCCTCATTCGTACGACCGCAGCGATGTCGCTGCGGGTTACCATCGGGGAACTCACCACGGAAGTCGACTTCCTGGTGTGTGAGACCCTATCGGTGCCCTGCATACTGGGGTGCACCTTCATCAACGTTCACGTTGATACAATCCGGCCAGGCCGGAGGACCGTCGAGCTTCAAGAAGCCGACGGGACGAAGCGAGGACACACGGCTATCGTCAGGGACCTGACGCTACAAGGGAGCCACGTTAACGTGGCTGAGGTGTACGCAAGTGTCGAGCCGAAGACACTTCGGTTGGCCAAGCGAACTCGCTTTGAGCCGTTGTCGGAGACAGTCCTCCCGGTTAACTGCGACCTCGCAGGCATCTGCAGAGTCCGGTGCAACCTGCGGACGTACAAGCGCCATGGGTTGACCATGGCCAACGGTCTCATAGACCACCCATCAGGAGGGTCGTCCCTCCTAGTGATGGCGAACTATCGCCGTAAGGCAGTCACCCTCCCGAAGGGAACTATCCTCGGGATTGCTGAGCTCTACGAAGGAGATGTCCTTACCCCTGACAAGGAAGGTCAAGTGGACCCACTTGAGGTGCTGGCGGTCGCCGAGACCACCGAGCGACAGCAACCCGATGACGGGAAGCCTAGTCGACCATCATTACCGGCGGATATTCCGCCGAAGGACCAAGAAGCATTGAAGGCACGGGCCGAGGCTGACCTCGACCACCTTCCCCCTTCGGTAGCCGAAGGGGTACGACGGATGTTAAGAAAGCATGACGTCATGTGGACAGGCGGAGAGCCTTGGGTACCATTGGGGCAACCCAACATCGTATTGACCTGGTACGAGGCGCACGCCCAGCCCGGTCACAACCGCACCGAGCGGGACCTATGCAACGAGAGATCGTTGATGGAGAAGTGAAGAGGATGAGTGAAGCTAAGGTGATCCGACCTTCGATGTCGGAGTGGGGTGCCCCAGTCGTTATCGTACCGAAGAAGGATCAAACCCCTCGGTTTTGCATCGATTATCGACGCCTCAACTTGGTTACCAAGAAGGACTCATACCCCTTACCAAGGATGGATGAATGCATCGACTCCCTGGGGGAAGCTACGGTGTTTACCACCATCGACTGCAATGCCGGATACTGGCAGATCCCGGTGGTGGACGAGGATATCCCCAAGACGGCATTCGTCTGTCACAGTGGAGTGTACGAGTTCCAAAGGATGCCCTTTGGATTGTCCAACGCCCCCGCTACATTCCAGCGGGCTATCGACATTATACTGTCGGGGGTGAAGTGGCGTAACTGCCTAGTGTACCTCGATGACGTTATCGTCTTCTCGCGTAACATGGATGACCATGTGCAACATGTGGACGAGGTACTCACCCCCTTGCGGAACGCCGGGGTAGCCCTGCGTCAGAAGAAGTGGGCCTTCTTCCAACAGACGGTCGAGTATCTGGGCCACCAGATAACCCCTGGTAAACTAGGGGTACTCGAAGCCAATACCCGGGCACTCCGGGATGCCCGGTTCCCTAACACCCAGACACAGCTCAAGAGCTTCCTGGGAATGTGCAATGTATACCGACGGTTCGTCAAGGACTTCGCTCGGATAGCTAAACCGTTAACGGTTCTTACGAGCAGTACCCTGCCCAAGGTACTCCAACCCCCTTCGCCTAGCGAAGAGGAGGCCTTCGAGTCGCTGAAGCGAGCCCTACTATCCCCACCCGTCCTTGCGTTACCGCACCGACGGGGTACCTTCGTCATCGATGTCGATGCGTGCGACACCCAAGTGGGATGCACCCTGCTACAGGGGGAGACCTTGATCGGTACCGATAACGTTATCCCGGACCTACGTCCGGTAGGATACTTCAGCCGGACACTCAACCCGGCTGAGCGTAAATATAGTGCCACCGAGCGTGAATGCCTCGGAGTTGTATGGGCAGTGCAACTGCTCCGTCCATACCTGGAGGGCTCCAGGTTCATCGTGAGGTCCGACAACGAACCCCTACGATGGCTCCTCAACCTTGGTGACAAGGATTCCGATAGCCATGGGAGGCTAGCCCGATGGAGGCTAAAAATGGCCGAGCACGACTACCGTACCGTGTATAAGGCTGGGTCAACCCACCATCTCGGAGACGCATTGTCTCGACTCGACACCCCGAGCGGGGATACCCGCCCGGTGGACGAGGACATCCCGGTGGTACCGGTCTGCATGGTGGGTAACGCTACCCAAGGTATGGTTGACCATACCATGGCACACCGAGCATGCCCACTAACCCTCGCGGACTTCCGCGAGGCACAAGCCAATGACGACGACTGTAGACGTCATCGCGCTAACCTCCTGGCCGGTACGGCCGGCATCTTCTCCGAGAACGAAGACGGAATCATATACCGGCGGGCACCCGCCGATGGACGACATCAAGTCGTGGTTCCCGTGTCCTTACGGCAAGCCGTCATGGAACGAGAACACGAGAACCCCACAGCCGGACACCCGGGGGGTTCACGTATGTTCGCAGCAATGCGAAGGTTCTTCTACTGGCCAGCAATGGCCGTCGACGTGGTCGACCACGTAAGGGGATGCCACCCCTGTGCGCGTAACCGCATGAGTCTACATAGGCAGGCGTCTGCCATGAAGCTATTCCCACCCGATGGGCCCAACGAGCAAGTCGCTATCGACATACTCGGGCCACTTCCGGTAACGGAAGAAGGGAACAGGTACATCCAGGTCATGTCTGACCGCTTCACTCAGCTGTCACGAGCGGCAGCCATCCCGAATGATACGGCATACACCATCATGAACGCAGTGATTGACCACTGGATCAGTGCATACGGAGTCATGAAGCAACTCCTCTCCGACAACGGAGCAAACCTTACGTCAGCATTCTGCACTAAGGTCCTGGGCATGTTCGGTATCGAACCACGTCGGGCATCCGACTACCACCCGCAAACCAACGGGCAGGTGGAGCGGTTCAACCGCACCATCGTCAAGATGCTACAGTGCTACGTGGCAGAGCACACGAACACTTGGGACAGGCTTCTGTCCGTACTCACCCTGACATACAATGCCAGGCCGCATCGGAGCACGAACATCGCTCCGCTGGAGTTGGTCATGCCACTGGGCGTCGGTAACCTGCTGCTGCCACCAGGCAGGTGCACTCGGTATGATACACCGAAAGGCCGACCGGCCGAACGTATCCACCTAGCTTGGTTGGCCAAGCTATCGTGGATGATTCCTAAGCTCAAGGGTGCCCTTGACAGAACACAACTTCGATATAAGAAGAACTTCGACGCCCGGTTACGGGTGCGCAACGCAACCCTGATGACAGGTGACTGGGTCTATATCAGACACCAGAAGTTCCGGGGGAACAAGCTCATGCAACCGGTCAAGGGACCGTACCAGATTCTCCACAGAGATGACCACTCTGTTATCTTACACTCCGATACGGAGATCCAACGCATCAGTGTGAATGATGTCACACCTGCTCCGAAGCCGGAACAGCCTCAGCCGGTACCGGCTGGGTTGCTACATGAAGCTCTTACAACCCACCGGTCAGATGACCCGGTGGGACCGGATGGGATTCCATACCAAGTAGAGAGCGTGGTCGGACACACCGACCCGAACCTACCAGGACCCTGGTACGTGAAGGTTATGTGGGTCGGATACGACTCACTCACCTGGGAACAGGCGGCGAATATACCCCGCCAACTCCTCATGCCTTACATGAGGCGACGACGCCTACTGTAACAACCCAACCGACACCGACTTCGGCTGTTGGGGGGTGAGGCTTATACCTACTAAGTAGGGCGTGACATGGTTACGGCAGACTTAGGTTTCTAAGTCAAATCAGACTTAGGTTTCTAAGTCGAACCAAGCTTAGGCAACTAAGTAAAACCTGAACCTTAATAAGTTAACTTAAAGGTAAAGGCTAACTTCGATAATATCGAAGTAACTAGGGGGCTTACACGGGAGGATGACCTCCCCTAGCCAAGACACAAAGTGAGGGAGGATGACCTCCCCAAGCATGAACCAACCGAAAGAAGTTGGGCGGGAGGCAAGGCACCACTGAGCCAGAAGGGGTACTCCCCAGGGCAGCAAACAGAGGCAAGCAATGCCCCCAAAGGGGATGAGTTTATACTCACTACTACCCGGCCACCATATGGGTCACCGGGGCCCTCTCCCTCACAACCAATAGCACTCCTCAGTGGGTAGACCCACTGCCCGAGGGAGGCCACTCACGCGTAAGCGCGTATACTTCCGTGCTCCACCGGTCGGCAATCTCACGACGGTCAATCACCCGAGTTACCTCGGTGCATAGCTGGACGAGGGTGCTGCGGCCAGCCTCCACGTCCTCCAGAGCTTTTTGGAGGCGGTCAAGCACACCACCGAAGCAACGCGCTGACCCAACTAGCGCAGCACCTGGGGGGATACCCCCCCAGCTAACATAGAGACCCTCCCGCATTGCGCGGGCAACAAGAGCGTCAACGCCCTCATACCAGAGACGGAGACCCCCGTCTTGCATGACAGGGGCGGGAGCGGACAATGGCGCAGCCAGAGGAGCCAGAGGAGCCGACACGGCTACCACCGGAGCCGGTGGCACCTGATACGAGGCTCGGTAGGACCCTACCGAAGGGGCTCCACCGTAACCCCGGCGGGGCTCCGCCCGACGACGGGACACCTCACGCTCCCCACCCGCAGAGCCCCACTCTCGGGGACGACGGCCAACCGCCGCCGGTATCGGGTTACCGAACCACGGGGCAAGGACCTGAAGAGGGTCATGGATAACCATGGGAATACCCAGGTCAGGAACGGCCTCGGTGGACGCCCACCCATGGCAACTAGGCTCACCCGGCTGAGTACGCCGGATACGCAACGAGTGACGAGGCAAGGGGGTAGCCCCAGCCTGCGGGTCCCGGTACGGGGGAAGGGCCAACACCCCAGCCCAGTTCATGGCATCGTGAACAGCCAGCAGAGCCTCGAACTCCCGGGCCAACCCGGTCTTGGCAGCTATCAGGTCCACGCCCAACTGCGCGATGTGCCGACGGACACCCGTCGGAAGATGAAACAGGCGCCCCTGCCGGCGGACGGACAGCAAGAAGGAGGACGCCTGCCCGAGGGTAACCTCAAGGGTACCCTGCAACGGGTGGACCGGCCGGAAGGCCAACACACTCCCGAAGTATCGGAGACAGGAGCCGGTGTCAAACCGGAAAGCAGGGGCGGGTTCCCACCCTTCCTGCCATAGCGGCGGGCGCAAGGGAGTGTATACCGGCGCACGACCGTTGCCGGTCTGCAACGCACACGTTATATCCGTGCGAAACGCATCCGCCATGACACCATGGTTACGTCGCCAACTCGACGCCGACTTCAACCCCGCCATAGGCGGGTAGGGAGCCGTCAACGACAGATACGGGGATACCCCCGGGTAGTAATCAAAGTCGGGATACCGACCGGTACTGCCCACCGTCTCCCCAAACGCAACCGGCTCCGCCGCCGCCGCAATCCCCCGAGCACTAGCCGGGTAGTCAATCTCCCGCGGCAACGCGGGAGCAATCAGGTCGCATACCCCGAAGGCGGGGTCGAGGTAGACCTCACCCCGTCTCACCCGAGCACGCCAGAGCTGCGCATGCCGGTCGTCCGGCTGACTCAGGATCCAATGGTGTTCCACTCGCACCGCGTTCGGCTGGTTGACCAGCCGCACCAACTCCCGCTCCCAACTCGGGTCCACCTTGACGCGCCGGGAGGACTCTCCACGGGGATGGGGCAGGTGGAAGTCCACCCGCATCCGCCCATCGGACTCCATTGACTCTTGCACAGTCAGGCCTCGAACCCGAGCCACCAAGTCGAACATCGACATGGCGGGTTGACCCGCCGCCACGGCGACGCCGCCACCCAACGGGGCAGCCCGGGCAGGACCAGGAAGAATAGGGGGCGCCGGGGGATGCCCCACCGGAAGAGGGGCCGGCGCCGGAGTCGCACGCGGCCGAGGAGGAAGAAGAAGGACGGGCGCCCGCCCGGAGTAACTACCGGAGTCCACAGCCATCGGTGTAGACCCACCTTGACCACCAGACGCCCGCGGCACCGCGGGCAGAGCATCGCCGCCACCCGGACCCGACGTGGGTACCACGGGGGCAGCACGGGTAGACCCGCTACCCGCCGCAGCGGACACACCAACCGGGCGGGCACCCGCGCCGTCTTGACCCGCCGGACTGGACGGGGTGCCAACACCACCATCCGCCACGCCGGCGACACCGTCTTGAGGTAGAGCCGCGCCGGCACCGGCGACAGAAGCCACCCGGGCCGCCGGAGGAGAAGCGGTAGAAGCCACCGCTGCACGCGGTTGTCCGCCACCCGACGGAGCCGTCGTGCCGCTACACACGGACGACAACCCGCCCGGCGCGCCGTCCGGGGCCACACGAACGGTCACCCGGTCGTCCTCGTCCTCCGACGAGCTCGCTAGGAAGCACTCGGCGGCGGTGGCGGAGACGGGAACGTCGTCCACCATCACCTCTTCCCCCTCTTCAGGCAGGAGGTCGTCCTCGCCCCCGGGTACCTGGGGGTCCGACATGGTGCAACCGGGGTGGCAGGGGCGCCCCTTGCAGAAAAGCCCAGGCCGGCTCGACCCGGTACGAGGAACGCTCGCGCGGACGAGCCAGGGAAGCGCGGGCGCCCGCGCTTATGACCACAAACGGCCACGAGAAGCGCCTCAGGCGCGCGGGTCAACCCGCGCCCCACGAGGCTACGAACGGGCTCCACCCAGGCACCTGGGCGGGCCGGGGCCACACCACCGTACGGGGCAACCAAGAGGGGTTCATTTCGAAGCCGCCCCCGCGAAAAGCGGGAGCGGCCGCCCCCATTCACTCGGTAACACGAGAGGGGCTCCCCTACCACCAGACACCTGGTGGCGGATCCGCTTGCACCACCCCTCGGAAAGGGGGGTCGTAAACAGAACCCGCATCGGGAATTTAACGGTCCGGAAATCGGATCGTGTGTGTACCACACAAAGGGGGGCACCCCCCTCAGACAACCTCGAAAAGGGGTGTCTGTCGCGACGGGGCGCAAAGCCCCACCCGACTGGTAAACGGTCACGCGACCCACTTACATTCGGTAACCCGAATGCAACTCGACCCGAGGACGGGCCGAATCTAAGGGGGGGATATGTAGCAATATGGTTGGCCGTATTGTAACCCTAATATTAGGGGGGCTACTTCTAACCCTAAACTTTCAATTTGATAGTTCGTACTGGTCACGGTATCTATAAGTTACGTATGACCAGAGGGACTTGCATCTTGGGGTGGAGGGTAGTTAGTAGTGTCTCCGAGGGTTTATAACGAGGGGGCCGGTGGCGAATCCACCGCCGGCCAAGGTAGAACAACAAACCCCTCCCATTTGGGCTCCCATCTTGGTCCCGTGGCTTGCGCTCCAAGGACAGCAACCTTGGCCTCCCGGTGACGTTGGTGCCGATCCCCCTTGGTGAGTGTTCCCTGAGAGTGGACGTGCGACGGATTCCTATTGTGCTACATTGGTGGAGCATCCCGATTAGCGTGGCCGTTGAGTCGTCCACCCCGGTGTCCACCAACCTGGGGGCCACCCTCCCGACGGTATACCCCAAGTTGGTGTTACCGCCCACGCCTCTAACCTCAGAGATGATGATCACCACGTTGGTGCGCACCATTTTACTGGTTGGCTGCGTCGACCGCAACCCTTCAAACTTCCGAGACTCCTCAACTTGAGGAGCGCGTTCGTACAGCAGTGGCGACCGCGAGTTGCGAGTCGGTGGCGGAGTTTATGACGGCCGAGCTGGCTCGCATTGGGGCTATTATGCCCCAGCCAGCCCCACTTGGGCGTGGCAAACGTCGCGCGAGCCGGGCATACTCGCCTCCTCGCCGTCGTCGCCGACACTCGCGGCGCTCTCCCTCCGTGTCGGAAGACGAGTTGTCTTACTCCGTCTCGGAGTCCTCGACTCCGTCAGAGTCGGAGTCGGTCCGGCGTCTGCGTCGCAAACTTGCGCGCAAAACCAGGCAAAAGAGTAGCCACGGTCGGCGCCACTTGCGCGACCGTGAAGGGCGCGACGGTTCGGACTTGGAGCCGCCGCCCCTTCCAACAAGTGGAGACCGTTATCGGCGTGGGTCTCGCCGCTCGCCTCCACGTGAGGGCGAGGGCCGTGGGTTGGAGAGTCTAGCATGCATGCCTAGTTGGCAGCTGCATGTGTTGTGAGAGTGTGAGGGTTAGGGCTGTAGTTAAAAGCCACTCTGAGTACCACGTCGACTTGAAGCACTCTCTTGGCACTGTTGCTCGGCCCTCCCTCACGTTGAGGGAGGGCTGCTAGGGTCTATCTCACTCCGGGCAGAGGACGCCCGGACCTTCTCAGCGGGAAGGTCCTCCACATACTCCCACGTATCATCCTTGGCTTTGTAGCCAAACCAACGCACCCTCAACATAAGGCGGTCAGTGACTTCATCCCATCCGTGGTCGATGAACTTATCGAACACGTCCTCCTGCGGGCCCTGTTTGGCCGCAGGTAGTGAGGGGAGGCGCCACGCTTCCAAAGCACGCGCCCAAGCTGGGTCGCCTGCAGGCGGTGGTGCAACTTTGACCACGTCCTGTCCGTTCACTGTGCGGACCCCATCGTCACTTTCGATGGTGAAGCGCCGCCCATCAGTACGAAGGACCTGGTACGGCCCCTTCGTCTGGAATACCAACTTACCCCCAGTTGGGGTGTGTGCGTGTACCAGTACCCAGTCACCCTGCTCGGGGATATGCTTAGCATTGCGCACCTTTTTGTCAAAGGTACGCTTGTAGCGCTTTTGTGCTTTGTCCATCTCAGCCCTGACTTTAGGGATGAGGTTTTCAAGCCTAGCAGCGAACTCCGCCTTACTCTCAGTAGGAGTAGGCGTACTGCCGCCATCCTCCCTAGTTGGGAGCGACCGCCGCACAGCAATAGACCGCACGCGACGGGGAGTCACAAAAGCGAGGGGTATTTCCCCGGTAGATGAGTGAACCTGCGAATTGTAGGCAGTGGTAAGAATAGAAATGTATTGGTCCCACGTCTTCACATGCTCACTCACATAGTGGCGCAGCTGCCTAAAAATAGTTTTGTTGAAGCGCTCCACCTGCCCGTTGGTTTGCGGGTGGTAGGGGGTAGCGTAGTTTGCCTTAATCCCCAACATATCCAGCACTCCCTGAAACAGTACAGACGCAAATTGCGGTTCATTGTCCGATAGTGTACTATCCGGAATGCCATACGCGGCAACCCAGTGATCTAGGAAGGCTGACACGACCGACATGGCCGTGATCTCTGCCAGTGGGATCGCTCGCGTAAGTTTCGTGAAGCGGTCACAGATGACCAGGAGGTACTGGTTGCCCTCCTCGGTCACTGGCAGTGGCCCAAGGATGTCCGTCGCCAACGCGGCGAAGGGCTCCTTGGCCGGGAACAATAGCATAGCCGTACTAGGCCGCCGTTCCATCAGACGGTTCTGTGCACAACTTGTGCAGGCAGCCACCCAACTGTAGATGTCCACCACCATGGACGGCCAGTAGTACCTGGTCCTCAGGGTCTGGTACAGTTTACTAGACCCCAGGTGTCCACCCGTGGGAGCGTTGTGCTCCCTCTCAAGGATACTGTCCTTGAGGGATGCGGGGACGACAAGTTGTTCGGTCCCGTGGAATACCCCCCTCCTCAGGAGGAGGCCATCGTCTCCCAGAAAGAACCGCGTCTCCGCCACTGTCTCCAGTGTATCCCTCTGCGACTTGCAGAAGGGATCCTCGGCCTGGGCCTTCACCACCTCGTCCAGGGACAGGGGCAAGTACTTCTTGTTCCCTGGCGCCTCGGGGTTCAACGCCTGACCCGAGCGCGTGACTACCCCCACGATGGGGATGTCCTCATCGACTGGGTTAGTGTCCAGCCCCTCGGTAGGTACCCGAGAGAGGCCGTCGGCAAGGGCATGTTGCCTGCCAGGTCGGTACTCACTATCAAAGTTGAAGGGTGCCAGTCGCACCCTCCACCGGTTGAGACGAGTGTTCGTACAGTCCGACTTGAAGATGAACTGCAACGCGCGGTGGTCACAGCGGATGAAGAACTTTTCACTCTCTAGGTAGTGACGAAGTGACGTCACCGCCCACACCACTCCGAGTCCTTCCAACTCGGTGACTCCGTAGTTCTTCTCGGCCGAGTTTAGCCCCTTGCTGAAGTATCCTACCGGCAAGTACTCCTTGTCCGGCTGCTGCTGAAGCAACACACAACCAAGTTGGTCGTAGCTAGCGTCCACATCCAGTATGTAGTGGCCTCCCAACCTGGGAATAGCCAAGATAAGGGGCTTCAGCAGAAGGTCCCGAAGAGTCTCAAAGGACTCCTGCTCCACCCGACTTGGAGGAGGCAGGTTCTTCGCTAGCGTTGAGCTCACTAGCTCATTCAACGGCTTTGCCACCTTGGCGAAGCCCTTGGTGAAACGTCGGTACACGTTACACATCTCGAGGAAGCTCCTCATCTGGGTCTGGGTCCGGGGGTACTGAGCCTTACGGATGGCCCTCAAGTTTTTCTCGTAGACACTGAGACGCCCCGGACGGACAACATGTCCCAAGTACTCCACCTCTTGAGTGAAGAGGTGGCACTTACTCGCCTTCAGTGACACACCGGCGTCAGCAAGTAGCTTGAACACCTGGCCAAGATGGCCAATGTGTTCCTCCGGACTTCGGGAGAACACAATGATATCGTCTAGGTACACGAGACAGATCTGCCACCGTACTCCGGCCAGAATCATGTCCATAGCGCGCTGGAAAGTTGCCGGCGCGTTACACAGACCAAACGGTAGACGCTTGCACTGGTAGGTACCACAGTGACAGGTAAAGGTAGTTCTATGCCTGTCCTCCCGGGCAATGGGAATTTGCCAGTACCCCGCGTTACAGTCCAGGGTAGAGAACACGTTCGCCTCCCCCAGAGAGTCCAGACAGTCGTCCATCCTAAGTAGGGGATAACTGTCCTTCACCGTGCTCTCGTTGAGCTTACGGTAGTCAGTACAGAACCGGGGGGTCCCATCAACTTTGGGGACGATAACCACCGCACTCGCCCACTCGTCGTTGCTGGCCTCGATCACATCGAGGGCCTCCATGCGAGCAACTTGCTCCTTAACGAGGGCCCTTGAACAGGGTCCTCCCCTATACGGTTGTTGGCGTATAGGGGGTGCACCGGGCTTCAACTCGATCCGGTGTTGGGTGGCTCTCATGAGTCCCAATTGACCATCCCACAACTTGTGATATTGGTCCAAGAGGCGTTCAACTTGAACCCTCAACCTGGGGGGGACGCCCTCCATGTTCACATGGGGCCGAGGAGAGGCGGCCGACTTGGCGTGATGCTTCTCCTTTCCGGACTTCGGGTCGCTACTTGCGCCCGCGTTGAGGGTGACCGCTACTACCGGTCCCTCGTGTTGGTCGATATAGCCGAACTTGGCTCCCGACTTGAAGTACTGGGGCGACGAGCTCAGGTTCATCACCTGGATCCTCCACGGGACTCCGGCTTTGGAGTCCATCGTGCCAAGGGCAACATGCACTTGGTGCTTGCGAGCAAGACGGGGGTAAGGGTGCACCAACCCGTTCCCCGTATAATCAGTTACAACATCAACGTGCGCCACCGAGGTGGGGGGCAACGTGACTATCCGGGCTAAACGCAGGGTAGCAGTAAACCCTTCCCTCACAGAGCAAACAGGCTTCGACTGTGACACTGTCACAGGAGCCACAGACTTTCCCTTACCAAGGATGGGGATGGTTTCCCCATTCATCGACTTGACCCAGTACTCAGGACCACAAATCAAAGGCACTTGTGTTACGACATAAGGGGTACCGAGAAGCAGGGGTACCGATATATTCTCAACTACACTATAGGTCACGTCGACCCCATGGGTCCCGAACCTAGTTGGTAGGGTCACGGCGCCAACGATGGGAAGTACCCCACCATTGATGTCAATCATATGGTCAGCTTTGGACCTCCAGCGTTGGAGCTTCACCTCCTTTGGTAATAGCGACTTGCGTATCAAGGAGGCTCCTGACCCGGTATCAAGTACGATACGGGCACAGCAGGCACGACCGCGGGCAAGTTGCACCCGTCCAGCCACCTGGAAGTTCTCACCCATCAGCACCGCGATGACCCGACGTGGGTTTACGGTCTTGGGGAGTCCTACCCGAGGTGGGCGGACCCCCTTAGGTCGCCGCAGTATCCGACACGGTTGATATATCCTCTTGGCCCACTTTGCCGAGGCTGCCGCTGTGAGCTTCGGACGACCAGCCCCAACGGTCATTCGTTTCCCGCCGACTTGGCGTCCTGTAGCATCCCTGGCCCCGACTTGGCGCCGACCCGGGACTACAACCAGAGGGCACCAGGTGCCAGAACACGCCCGCCGTGTGGTGATGGTTGGCGGCCGTGGCCCGTGCCCGGCACTGGGATGCGGTGGACTACGCTATCCACACGTGAGAGAGGGATTGCTGATGGGTTTTTGCATACTTGTGAGGGACTTGATTTGAGAGAATTTGAGTGTGAGATTAGTGAGTGGGAATAGAATTAGTAGTGATAGTGGCCCCCGACCTGACGAGGTTAGACTCGGGTCGGGGCCACTCGGGGTTATGGGGGGGCTACCTGGCCAACGTGCCGAGGCTCCCCCAGATGCACGTTAAGAGGGACAGCGAGGCGCCCTTGGCCCGCGCCCTCAGGAAAAAGACAACTGCGCGTTTGCTTTCCTCTTCCCCGTGTGCACTACCGTGCGTATCTGTTTGCTCTGCGAGCAGGCACGTGAGGCAACAGGCATACCATTCTCGTAGTTCCCCTTTCTGTGTTACCTGTCCCTTTCCCCCGAGGGATATTGACACGTGTCTGAGAGGATCGAGTTTTATACCACATATTTGGTGGAGCAGCAGGGGATGATTGGAGTGTTTGAGAAGAGACATTTGGGAGCAGCGGTTGGGTTGTTCCTGTTCTGTCTTTTTCTGTGGTTTGGGAATTATTTGCACCCGTTCACGGGAATCCCATTCCTGGCTCTCCAACCCCTCTCTTGTGGTCTGGCGATCTTTGGACACGCAGGCAACTGGACTGTGGCTGTCAAGAGACCAACATGGCTACCCTCCCTGGCACGACGGTGCCCGAAGGGGTAGACCCCGCGTCCCTTGACGCATCCCTGGTCACCGCGGGGGACGGTGCCCAACCCGGCGTTCTCCCTACGGGTGAAGCAGACCTGGGTGTGACATCCGGTAGCGGACTGGAGTCCACAGGCGGCCAAGCACCACCTGCTCCCGTTCCTCCGGCTGTTCCTCCTGTGGGAGCCACCCCGGGGTCAACGGCGTTTGAGTCCGCTCGCAGCAGACGTCTCCCTCCTGTCGGTTCTACTCCTCAACCTCCAGGGATAGCCCCTGGTGTGTTTACTCCTGGACCCACACATGGCAGCTGGGTGTATACACCTCTTCCTGTGGGCACTAGCGATGCCAGAGGCACCGTTGTGACTGGTTCTACGGGTCTCCCTGAGACCTCGACTCCTGGGACCGGCCAAGCTTTTCCTCCCCTTGCATCCTATGGGGCGGGGGGCTCCAAGACCGGTAACCGGAGCAGCCGAAGGCGTCGGCGTCATCGCCGTCGCTCTAGCACCAGCGAGACCAGTTCCTCCAGCTCTGAGGAGGGATATGATTGGGATGCATCTCCCGGTCCCACCCGGCGCAGGCTAGTCGAGTTTGACTTCCCTGCCCACCAAGTGGGAGATGCCACCCTGAACAAGGTCACGTATTGGGGTAACTACCGGCTGGAGAACCAAGACCAAGGTTACACCCGGAAGATGGCCAAGAAGATGGCGTCCCTGAACCGGCGAATGCAGCCGAGCTTCGAGGGACATCCTAAGTTTTCCGGGAAGAGACCGGCGCTTATCTTTGCCTTCCTGCGCCGGTTTGTCAAGGCATGCAATGACAACGATGTGTCCGAGGGCAAGGCTCTCTACCTCCTGGTTAACTTCATGACCGGAGAAGCGGAACAGCGGTTTGCACAGGCTCTACCAGACTCTGCCGGACACATTGTCGGACGTACCGTCGCGAGTTATCCGGAGGCGGTCAACTGGCTCCTGTCCACCTACGCTGACGCGGACTCTCTGCGTAAAGCAGTCGGCAGGCTGAACCGGGCAACCATGGAAAGACAAGAGACTCCAGAGGCGTTCGCCCGTCGTGTCCGGAAGATGAGCGATGCTTGTGGCAACGTTTACCCTGAGGACAGGCTCAAGATGATCTTCTCGGAAGGGCTTCCTGAATGTCTTCAAGTGGATGCGGAGAACTACAACCAGGAACATCAAGAGCACACCTTCCAGCAGTTGATGGCCTACACCCAGGGCAAGTACCGGCAAGCCAGGGCCCTCCAAGCTCCCATGGTATCAACTCCCAAGCCGTTGTCGCGAGTTCGACCCGGACCCGACAAGTATAAGGGAGGTGATAGCCCTGTACCAGTACTCGCAGTTGGCGAGGCCTCACCCATGGGGTCAGGGGACAAGTGGGGCGGCTTCGTTTCTAAGGAGCAACCATCCCTGGTCGCCCCCAAGCAAGTCAAGAACCAGCGGTTCCGGTCTTGTTGGCTGTGCCAGAAGGAGGATCACATGTCCTACCAGTGCCCGACCATTCCCAAGGACCTCCAGGAGAAGCTCAAGCGTCAAGGACTGGTGTTTGCAAAGGCGGTCAACTGGGCTGACCGGCGGGCACCCTCCAAGATGGACAAGGCACAGGTACATGCAATCCGAGTGGCAACCTTAAAGAGCATCACGGAGGCTCTGGCAAGGGAAGCTCCTACGGACTTCGACCTGGAGACCGAAACCTCTAAGGACTCCTCGGACCCGGGAAACGAGTAGGGCAGGCGCTCTCCCCAAGCGTCTTCCCGAATCTCCAACGGCAGGGTACTTCTACCCGTTCTCCCCTTGCGTACCGGGAGAAAGGACGGCGGTTACCTGCTCAACCGGTAGCCGCCTGGACACCCTGTGTGTTCAAGGGGACATTGCTCGTCCTGCGTAAAGAAAACCTCAAGATTAATGCTCGTATGCGTGTGGGGGATAGCCTCCCCCAAGCTGTTACGCCGGTGGTTGACACGGGAGCCGGACCAAGCGTCATCACTGGGAACCTGTTACCTTCGGGCTGGCGTCGACATGCCTGGAGAGCGCCTACCCGGACCCATATCGTCGACGCTTCGGGTCAAACCCTACGACCGCTTGGCCGTCTTCCTGTCGCCATCTATGTCAACAATGAACCAATGCTTTTTCCCTTTCTAGTAGTCAAGACCCTATCAGTCCCCCTCATCCTAGGCTGGGACTTCCAGAAGCAGCATGACAAGAGCATCCTACCCGGAGAAGGGAAGGTCCAGTTCAACCATGGGTTTGTGTCAACGGTATTGGAACATCTGGACGCCAAGGTTTGTGTAGCCAAGAGCAAGAGGGAACGCATCCCACCCTCTACCTTGACTCTCTTCAAACCGGTGCTCCTACCTCCTCGCTCGGAGACCAAGGTTCAAGTAACGACCCGGATTGCAGGTCAATGCCTGATCTACGGACGTAAGGAATTTCTGGCGAAACACCGGTTATACTTGGCCCACGGACATCACAAGAAGGTAGAAAGGCACACCCCGTTCTCGGTGCTAATCGTCAACGTGAGCCGGAAGCCAATAACCCTCGCCAAGGGCACCCGAGTTGGTACAGCAGAGCCTTACCGGGGATCCGCCCGTGCTATGAGCAAGGAAGACCTCCTGAACCTGCAACAAGAACTGGCATCCAACTTGACGGCCTTAGACGTACCTCCGAAGCAAGAGCAGGCTGGCAGCGCTACTCCGAAACCCGAACAAGCACCACCCGGGATGCCGAAGGTCAAGCAAGAAAATGTCCCTCCCGACTTAAAGGAGGCACTGGAGAAGCTTCTCCAGGAATATCGGCACCTGTGGTCGGGAGAGCTGGGCAAGATGGACGCCACTCTACACCGGATTCAACTCAAGCCGGAAGCTAAGCCAGTGCACATGCAACCATATCGGGCCGGACCTCATCGCCGGGATGAGATTGAGAAGCTGGTTAACAAGATGCTCAAGATGGATGTTATCGAGCCGTCTGATGGCGAGTGGGCTTTCCCGGTGGTAGTCGTCCCGAAAACCGGCGGTCACTTCCGTTTCTGCGTTGACTACCGGCGCCTGAACGAGATGACAGTCAAGGACGTATACCCGATACCCCGGATGGATGATTGCCTCGACTTTCTTGGTGATGCCACCCTCTTCTCGACGCTGGATTGTAATGCCGGTTACTGGCAGATCCCTCTGGCTGACGAGGACAAGGACAAGACCACCTTCACGTGCCACCTGGGACTATTCCGCTGCAAACGTCTTCCTTTTGGTCTCACCAATGCTCCGGCGACCTTCCAAAGAGCCATCGACATCATCCTGTCCGGGCTAAGGTGGAGAACATGTTTGGTCTACCTGGATGACATTATCGTTTTCTCCAAGACCCCAGCGGAACACCTGGAGCACCTTCGGGAGGTCCTGGCCCTCCTGTCCAAGGCTGGAGTTACCCTCAAGGCCGAGAAGTGCCACCTGTTTGAGACTGAGGTGGAGTATCTGGGGCATGTGCTGAGTCCGGGGGAGCTCCGAGTCAATGAGAAGAACATCAAGGCCCTCCGGCATGCACGGCAACCTAAGACCCAGACGGAACTCAAGAGCTTCCTGGGTATGTGCAACGTCTATCGCCGGTTCGTACGGGACTATGCTCTGATTGCCCGGCCACTGACCAAGCTGACCAGCAAGAAGCTTCCCGCACAACTCCCGGTGTTCGACGAGAAGCAGACCGCGGCCTTCGAAGAGCTCAAGAAGCGCCTGACCACCACTCCAGTACTGGCGTTACCCAAGCGGGAGGGCCAGTTTGTTCTGGAGACGGATGCCTGTGGCGTCCAGGTGGGGTGCTCACTACTCCAGCAGCAACCTGATGGGCACTTTCTCCCGATAGGCTACTACAGTCGCTTCTTGACTCCAGCTGAGAATAACTATTCCACGACCGAGCGCGAGTGCTTGGCAGTCGTCTGGGCTTGCTTCCTGTTACGGCCATATCTTGAAGGACAAGAGTTCCTCATCCGGACGGACCACGCCAGCCTAAGGTGGCTGCTATGTATGGACAGCAGTCAAGGAAGGGTCGCCCGGTGGCGCCTACGCCTTTCGGAGTTCAAGTACAAGGTGTGCACCAGAGCAGGGAGGGAGCACCACTGCGCCGACACCATGTCCTGGCTGGAGACTCCTGCAGCCGATACCGGTCCTATCCCGGAGGACATACCTTGCTTCATCCTCCCGAATGTCGGACGTGGCTGGCACGCTCCCCTGTATGAGACACCTGAAGCTCATCAACCGGTGACCATTCACCGGATGCTGGAGGCACAACTGACGGATCCTCAATGCTTGGAGCTTCGCCACCAAATGGACCTGAACCGGAACAGTCGTTTCTCCGAGTCTACGGACGGACTCCTAGTACGGGTGTCACCCTTCGATGGGGCCACTCAAGTCTACGTACCCCGGGGCCTACGAGCTGACATCCTACGCCTGGAGCACTCGTCTCCCCAGGCCGGACATCCTGGTATCAATCGGATGTATGCTTCCATGAGACGACACTATTACTGGGAAACCATGGCCAGTGACGTCCATAAGTACCTGGAGGCTTGTGTTTCGTGTGCAAGGAACCGGTTGTCCCAGAGGAAGAAGACTTCTAAGCTACGCCTATTCCCTGCGGCGGAGCCCTTTGCCAGCTTAAGCATGGACATCCTGGGGCCCCTACCTGAAACATCCAGTGGCAACATATACCTGCTCATCATATGTGACCGGTTCTCCAAGTTCACTCGAGCAATCCCGCTGAGGACCATCACGGCTCTGGATGTCACGTCAGCCTTCTGCGAGTACTGGATAGCTGCCTACGGCCCTCCAGACTCCGTCTTAACCGACAACGGTCCCCAGTTTGCATCCCTGTTCTTCCAAGGAGTCTGTGACCTGATGGGCATCAAGAACTTGTACACTACGACGTACCACCCTCAAACGAACGGCCAGGTGGAACGATTCAACCGGACCCTAGTAGACATGCTACGGCACTACGTGGAGGAGCACCAAGAAGACTGGGACGAGCTCCTGGCTGTCCTCACTCTAGCCTACAACTCCCGAGTTCACCGGACAACGGGGGTCGCTCCACTCGACTTTGTCACCCCAAGGCGGCTGACCAACTTCTCCCTGGAAAGAATACCAGACGGTCTCCAGCCTGCACTGAAGTCAGGTCCCAAGGCAAAGGATGAGTTCCTGGAACAACTGAAGCTCCTGCTCCCAAGAGTCAAGGAGTCAATCTCGAAGACCCAGAAGCGATACAAGCGGGGCTATGACAAGGGCGTTCGGGAAAAGAACAAGGAACTGGGTGGTGGCGACTGGGTTTTTGTGGACAACCATAGCAAGACCCGGGGGAAGCTGGACTCGAAGACGGATGGACCTTATGAGATCCTGAATACGGACGGTTGGACCTTTCTTCTAGACGTGGATGGCTCCCCGTACCGCGTGAGCAGCGACCATGTCACCCGAGCTCCACCGCCAAGCCAACGGGACTTGACCCGGCGCAAGCGGGCCGCAGTACCCTGGCTATCCCAAGAAGAAGGTCGGGAATTTGTCTACGTCAAGTTTGTGGACCATGCCTGGAGAGACGGACGCCTGTACCTGCGAGTACGCTGGTTCGGTTTTAACCCGGCAGATGATACCTGGGAACCCTCAAACCGGCTACCCATCGCGGATGTCTGTGCCTACACGCGACGGAACGGGATAGAGGGCACTCCAGTGGCCATAGCCGGCAAGATTCTGGAGTCGGACTCGGAGGAGGACCAAGAGGATGGGGCCAACCAAGACCCTCGGGACGAGCCGAGTTCATCCGCAACGGATGCGGAACAAGAGGATTGAGAAGAAGGGAACGGGTATATCAAGGAGAACACGCAATACAAGCATGGAACAATCAAGGAAAACAAGCACCCGCTCGGGCAACCCTTCTCTCCGCCTCTTCCCTCCTCTCTTCTCCCAAGACCCTCACCCTCCTTGCCTCCAACTACTACTCCCGGCGCGGACGCTGAGCCGCGGGAGTGTCCTCCAGCGCTGCCTCCGCGGCACGACGGGAACCGGAGGAAGACGGGATGACGTAGTGCGGTGGACGCGGTGCATCCCGGTATGACGCCATCGGAGTAGTACCGGTAGTTGCCGGGGGCTCCCGCTCATCCAGATATGCCCGTCGGCGCCCCTGGAAGCCGGTGAAGGTTTCTCACCACTGCTGGGCCAAGCCATGCCGCGTCAAGGTCGCCAAAAGTTCGCCAACCACCGGGCTGTTCGACATCTGGCCGCTGTCCGCGCAAGCAAACACCCGGTCGACCACGTTGTTCAAGACGCTGGCGTAAGTACCCAGCACCAGGGAGGACCCAACGCCTTCAACCTGCACCGGAAGACGACCCAGCTGGTCTTCAATCATACCGACGTCGTACTGGTCGCATGTCGGACCACCTTGGATCAGGTACCAGTCAGGCACCCGGAAGCGGGTAAGGCGCAGAGTCGGCGCCGGAATCTCGAACCGCCCCGAGGATGACACCACCGGACGGTCCACAACGGCCCCCGAAACCGGAGTACCCAACTCCAGCGGAGGCACAGCGCCGCCGGCGTTGGAAGAAGGCGTCCGAGGCGGAGCGGCTGGAGTAGTAGGCGACCGCACGGTCACCCCCAGACTCGCCGCAGACAGGCGCGGTGCCGGAGGAGCTTGAAGTACCGGCACAGCCGGAACAGGGCGTGAACGCGCCGGCGACGGTTCAGGCGAGGCCACCGGGGCGACAGGTGCAACAGGAGGAAGCGGAGCCGCCGCAGACGCCTGACCGACCGCCGCGGCCCATCCCGACTCCTGCACCGGCGGCCCAACTGGCAGAAGATCAAGGGCGGCCGGGGCAGGAAAGCTACCTAGCTGCGGCCACGCCGGAAGCGGCGTCGCCAGCTGCACCTTGGCCGGAGAAGACTGGTAGACCACCTGCGCCCAACCGAAGCCATCCCGACGCGGGCGGTTCTGGTCGGCAATCGCGTTCAAGAAGTTCCGGTCATGCACCGGCACCAGACGCCAGAAGTCAATCATCGCCTGGAAGAGCCCCTTGTACTCTTCGTCCTGGCTGCACAGGAAGTCGACGGTCAACTTGTCGACAATCCAGACCATCAGGAGGTCAGGGAGAAACCAAAGCCGGTTGCACACCAAGACCTCGTGAAGCCAGTGGTTGGCCGCCAAGACTGTCATCTCGGACGTGTACATCATGTACGGGATCGAGTGGAAGAAGCCCTTGATCGACGCCTGAGTCAAGGCGTCCAAGAAGTACCAGGTGAAGGGGATGCTGGAAGGAGCAAACCCGACCGGGATCTCGACTTCCTGCTGCTGCGGGATGACCTTGGGGTAGTACGCCGCCCGGTTAGCCTTATCCAGCTTCCAGAACTCCTGATGGTTGCAGCTTACGAGGAAGTCACGCTGGCGGCCGCGTCGCTCGCCTTGCTCCCGTGCCGGTGACAACTTGGAGTACTTCCGGGTCAGGAAAGGCGGCTCCAGAGCGACCATGCTCGGACGGGGGTCGCAGTTCAGGCTCCCCGACCCCTTGAGCGCCTCGTCCCAGACCTTGAGCGCCCGGTGGACGTACCCTTCCTCCTCCGGCCACCGGAGAACGGACGCGGACACGCGACGCTCGGTCAAGGGCAGATCCAGCACCAGCGCGAAGGGGAGATCCTCCAGACGAGCAACCCAGGAGGAACCCGAGAAGCTCTGGGAGCGGTCTTGTGCCAGGCGCATCTGGTCCGCCGTGTGAAGACGAGCCTTATCCATCTCTGTCAAGACCCCGCGCTGGAGTTCCTTGCGCCAGAGGTCCAAGCAATCCTGCTGGCACTGGGCCGCGCCGGCGTTGCCGACCACCGTGGAGTAGCGCCGGGCCGCCAGAGGGTCCTGCCCAAGAAGCATCTCCGGGAGACCCACCGGGGGGGTCTCGACCGGGTGCATCACAGAAGCCGGGGGAACCCGATCCGTCCCCGCCGTGGCGACCGGCGCCGACATCGACACCCGAGGAACCGGAGGCAGGAGAGGGGCGCGACTACCCGAGTTCTCCTCCGCAACACTCGCCGCCGGAACCACGGGCCCAGCTTGGATCTCGGAACTGGACATGACGTCCAGACTCCGGGGGAACGCGAGGGCCAAGGTGAAGGAGAGAAGGGGGGCAGAGAACCGGAGCAGGTGATCGTGACCAGGGTGAAGACGCTCGACCTCGGCACCGGTGTGGACGTGCTCGAGGCTGTGCACGGTGGCACCTGGTTCGGCCCGAGGACGTGCCGGACTAGGGAGGGAGCTATGTAGCATCCCTGGCCCCGACTTGGCGCCGACCCGGGACTACAACCAGAGGGCACCAGGTGCCAGAACACGCCCGCCGTGTGGTGATGGTTGGCGGCCGTGGCCCGTGCCCGGCACTGGGATGCGGTGGACTACGCTATCCACACGTGAGAGAGGGATTGCTGATGGGTTTTTGCATACTTGTGAGGGACTTGATTTGAGAGAATTTGAGTGTGAGATTAGTGAGTGGGAATAGAATTAGTAGTGATAGTGGCCCCCGACCTGACGAGGTTAGACTCGGGTCGGGGCCACTCGGGGTTATGGGGGGGCTACCTGGCCAACGTGCCGAGGCTCCCCCAGATGCACGTTAAGAGGGACAGCGAGGCGCCCTTGGCCCGCGCCCTCAGGAAAAAGACAACTGCGCGTTTGCTTTCCTCTTCCCCGTGTGCACTACCGTGCGTATCTGTTTGCTCTGCGAGCAGGCACGTGAGGCAACAGGCATACCATTCTCGTAGTTCCCCTTTCTGTGTTACCTGTCCCTTTCCCCCGAGGGATATTGACACGTGTCTGAGAGGATCGAGTTTTATACCACACGTCCGAATCTGAGGACGAAGGGGAAGACGACGAGTCTGAGGACGACGTGTCCGCCCCCTTCGTCGAGGGTGTGGCGACCGCCACCACCGGACGAGACCCACGCTCGCGGCGTGAACGTACTTCGTTCGTAGCCGACTTCTTACTCGCATTCCTAACAAGTTGTTGGATGCGTTTACTCAACTTGGGGCAATCACACGCCCAGTGTCCATCGGAGTTGCAGTTCCAACACCGATTGTCAGTTCCCGGAGTGGTCTTCCCAACTGGGGAAGACGAAGAGATGCCCTGAGAAGTTCCCACGGCAGCTACCATCCTCTCCTTGCGGATTCGGCGTGCCTCTCTCGACTCTCTGGCCTGGCGCGCCTCCTCCCGTTCCTTGGCCAACTCGGCCTGACGCTCCTGGCGTTGCTCCTCCCGCAACTTGCGGTAGGCCTCACCTCTGCGGTAAGCGAACCTGGCCAACTCGGCCAGGGTCGCCCGGGCAGTGTTATGCTCCCGGATCTCCATCCGGACTGACCAATGGAGTCCCTCCACAAACCGACTCTTCACCACAGCTTGTGGATGAAGAAACCCACAAAGATTGTTGAGCTTACGGACTCGCTCCGCAAAGGACAACTCGTCCTCCGCCTCTTCCTGATGGGCTTGCGTAAACTCCTCGACTTGAGAAGCCAACGCCGCTTCATCAACCATAGCCCTCAACAACCAGTTTACGAGCTCCAAATAGGACGTCACCTCCCCAGCGCCTCCACTTGAGGAGCTGGGCATGACGGACACAAGTTCTGTCCGCAGGTCTCCCTTCGTAAATTCCTGTAGCATGTAAAAAGCCATGCCTTCACTTATGGCATTGTCGTCACAGGCTTTTGTGAAACGACGTAGGAACTCAAAGACACGGAGGGGGGGAGTTCCATCCCACTCCGCTTTGTGCCCAAAAGAATGAAGTGCATTCTTCTTGGCACGGCCCATGGCTCGGGCCTGGTCAGGACCATACGCCACCGACTTGTTGTGGAGGGCGTAGGTCTCACAGTCAAAGATCCTCTGGTAGACCGGGTTGGCTACCTGGATCTTAGGCGGCACCTCACGTTGAGGGAACAGCCGCTGTGGCACTGGGGTAAGTTCACCCTCAGTGCCTGTAGTCCGGCGCGGCGCGCTTGGTGTAGCCGCCGGCGTTGACGGGGGAAACTCCCCCATGAAGGGCGTACGCCCCACCGAGTATGGTGTGGCTCCCTCGTTGGGAGTCACAGGTGTCGCCCCCAGTTCGGGGCGACCAGAGGTAGGCGTCAAGAGGGATTCCCCCTGCACCTGCGGGCTCGAAAGCCCCGATCCGGTCTGGACATTAAGGCCTTCGGGCAAACTCGCCACAATCTGATTCAGAATAGTATTCGTCATCGTGACCACCAGGTCCGGCAAAGTCTGCCGCAACACATTGGTCGCCTCCTGACGGACAGTTTCCGCAATGAGTGGATTGACGACTCCAGTTGAGTCTCGGTCCGCCTCCGGGAGTCCACCTGAGGGGTAACCACGTTCCTCAGGGGTCTCAACCGGGGGCCTGGGCGCGAGCCCATCGCCGACCAACGGAGGTCCGCCGTCCTCCGAAAGCCTAGTTGGCGACGGCTCCAAGCCAAAGATGGCTCCAACCCGAGTGGAACCCGCGGGGACAGTCCTCACCCCTTGGGACGTTCCCGTTGAGTATACCACACGGTGGCCAGACTTCGGCCCACCCACATCAGAAGTGTCACCCGAGTGAACTCCCGACTGAGTCGGGGTGGCCTGTTGCCCGCCCGCACTTCCAGTCCTGCTGGCTTGAGGGACCTCTAGTCCCTCTGCGACCCCAGGTAAACCCACCTGTGTCTCACCAGTATTCAAAGGCACTGAAGTACGTGCGTCACCCGTGTACTCCCCGGACGACGGGGGGTCCGAACTAGCCATGTTGGCTGACGATCCGTATGACACGGTCCAAGTCCACCGTTCCTCTGAGACAGAGGGCCCCCTACACCCGGGTGCACCCGGAGGTAAAGTTTACCTCTGTCCCCTGCTGCTCCACCAAATGTGGCAAAAACCACTTGCACACACGACACCCAAGTTGGGGCGGTGTACAAGGGCTGCCTCCCGTGTCGGGGGAACCGGAAGATGTGCAAGTCGCACACACTCTGTCCCTGTTGTGGGGCAAACCCCCCACGGACAAACAAGAGGATGGTGTGTGGTCCAACAGTTTCTTGGTCGGGACGGGGACGCAGGGCCAAGCCCCGCTGTCCCTCCCCTTATCCCCCCAGGGTCCACTCGGAATCTCGCCACTCAGAATCTCCCACCCCAGCACCTGCCCACCGGGCCACACGAAAGTTCAAGACGATAAATGCAGAAAACCCTCAAATCCAAGTTGGACTTACTACTAAGCTAACTATCCCAAACTTAGGGAATATGGACCGAAATGCAGGGGAAGGAGCGGATCAGGCTAGTGGCCTGCCGCCCCTTGCATGGCACGTGTTGCCCCCCTACCTGGGGGTCAATACTGCCACACTCCCCTCTCCTCAGTTCCGACCGACCCGGTCGGCCCTGAGAGGGGGTGCGTAAACGCACGTCTCGGCGTTGGGGGCGCGACTTGCTGTCCCCCATCGAGTACGTAACGCGGATGTGGAGGCGGTCACGTTGACCGCCCCTCTCCTCAAGCTTGCCAACTCGGCAGCTTGCTCTCCTCAGTTACACTTCACCTCCACCACCACCTCCCCTTCACCTTCCACGGGGCCGCCCCACGCTGGGGAGGCCACCCGTCTACCCACGATCCGAGTCCCCCTCAACTCGAGGCGGGTCTCGCGCCGCTGTAGCCAGGGCGTCTCTCCCCAACTTGGGGAGAGCCATGGCGACCCCGGGAGTGGAGACGGACTCTCTTGACGAGCGTATGGAGGACACCACCTACGGTGCAGCACCAGCCGGGACTTCCGGTGGGGGCTCTGCGATCGCTCCGGGGGATGGGACTCCCGCGTCACCCGGCTTTGGGTTGACGGCGGGATCTCCCCCGGAGGCGGGACAAGTTGTCCCGCGTGAGGCCTTGGGGCAGTGGTTTTTACCCCGCTTGGCCTCTATATGAGGAGGGGTTGACTGTTCTTCGCTGTGGCCGACTTGGCACAGCGATGGGTCGGGTATGGGACCGCCTACGGGAGAAGTATCCCCGTAGGGTCGGGCTCCCTGCCGGCTTCAGGACGGACCAGTTTGCCTTCCTAGACGACGAGGAGGTCAAAGACGTACAGCGGTCCAAGGCCATGGTGGACCGCGGGGGAACTATCCCGGGTCCCGGCGACTTGCCGACCTTTACTTGGGACGCGGTGGCAACTCGCCCCCCGTACCTTCACGAGGCCGATCCGCACACTCATCACTTTGATGTGCGGATGGAGAAGGACTTCCGGCGAGGTCCCTACTTGGTGACCTCGGCTCAACTTGAGTTTCCTCAGCAGTCTGCTGCCAGCAAGGAGCAGTACTATCCGAAGAAGCCCGAGTGGTGGCCTCAAGTTGAGGTCCCCTACGGCTTCCCGGCCTTACTGCCACGGTTGGTTGACCACTTCGGCTCCGTCATGTTGACGGTGTGGCAGTATTGACCCCCCGGTAGGGGGGCAACACGTGCCATGCAAGGGGCGGCAGGCCACTAGCCTGATCCGTTCCTTCCCCTGCATTTGGGTCCATATTCCCTAAGTTTGGGATAGTTAGCTTAGTAGTAAGTCCAACTTGGATTTGAGGGTTGATAAGGGGAGGGACAGCGGGGCTTGGCCCTGCGTCCCCGTCCCGACCAAGAAACTGTTGGACCACACACCATCCTCTTGTTTGTCCGTGGGGGGTTTGCCCCACAACAGGGACAGAGTGTGTGCGACTTGCACATCTTCCGGTTCCCCCGACACGGGAGGCAGCCCTTGTACACCGCCCCAACTTGGGTGCCGTGTGTGCAAGTGGTTTTTGCCACAACCAGGTCGCTGGGGAGGAAGGTAGCATTCACAGCAGCGACGGCGGTAGAAACGTCCATGCGCGCCGCCGTTGCACAGTGAATGTGGGCTGCCACATTGACTTCAGCTGCTGATGACTCCACCGCCCCGTCGAGGAAATCCTGGAAGCGTTCGCGTGACAGTTCTCCCGCTAGCCAGCGCACAGCCTCCATCGATGAGGTGTCGCTCTCAGACACAACCCTGCGCAGCACCACCATTTCCTCGCGGCGCGCGTTGCAGCCCCACCAGCGTGCCAGGTCCGCCACCGCCGCCGCCTCGTCGCAAGACCGCAGGCCACGCGGAGCACGAGGCCGGTCATCAGAGGAATCAGCATGCCCGGCGGAGAAGGGAGCACCAGCCGCCGCAACACCGCCATGGCCGTTGGAACGTCATCCAAAACATTCGTCAGATGAAGGATGGGCGCCACCACAAAGGACGGCACGTCGCCGACGACACAACTGGGGCGCGCGGCGTCTTCAACCGCCGACTGCAGTATGGACACTGCTGCGGGAAGGTCATAGGCGCCCACTGTCGCCGCGGACGAGACCATGGCGCGCACGCGTGCGAGAGCGGCCCACAGACCGCCCCGGGCCCACACCTCGTCTGCCCAGATGCGTGGCCAAAACACTACGACGACCGTTGTGGAGGGTGGCACGTAGAGGGCCTCTTGGTTGGCACCGTCCAGGAATCCCCAGCTCCACTCGCATCACTCCCCATCTCTTCTTCATTGGCGGCCTCCGTTGGGGGCCACAAAAGGTCGTCACTCGCACGAAGAGGGACACCCCCCATGGGGACGTGAACCCCATCGGGGACCGTGACCCACGGAAGGGATGACACAAGCACCCCCTCACGACCCGGGCAGTCTCCACAGGACGGTCCGGCCATAGACACGTCCCAGTCTTGGTCGGACCCACACCCCTGCTTGTCATCACGCGCACCATTCAGCCGCAACTGCTCACCAGCGCTATGACTGTCGCAGTCATCTCCCTGCAAAGTGTTCCAGTAGACATCTTCAAGGCTCGTGGTGGCGGCGTGGAACGCGCCGAGAGCAGCCCCAAGCAATGGTACGCCGTCGTCGTCCATGGCGCCCGTCAACGCGTCCACCACCGCCGAGTCTGCAGGCGCAAGGGTCCCAACTTGAACCTCTTTTGCGCGACCAGAGCGGCCGATGCCGCCGATAGGGACACAGCCGCCAGGAGTGGTGGCCGGGTGTGATCAGCGTCGGGCTCTTGCATCCGGGAGGGAGGGGGTGGAACCACGTCTGCAGTGACCCACTTTCCCACCGCCGTTGTCACAGCCACCTGATGACCACCATCGCCCCTGGCACATCCGAACTGCTCGATGACACGAAGCGCCTCAGCGAGTTCCTCGAAGTAGCTCATGGATAGATGCCACCGGTGGGACACGGTCACTCACCGTCAGAAAGGATGTACCCTGGCAGCCGGCCCCGCCGTGCCAGGCAGAGCTCGTGCACCTCCCGGAGGTGCACCGTGGACAAACACTGGGTGCGGAAAAAATAGCACCGACGAGGGGGGGGGGGGGGAGGTGTGGAAGGCGATAAAAGGAAGCCGAGGGGCGGGGGCGTCTGCCAGTAGAGCGCAGCGGACGGTGGGCAGCGGGGTGCAGGGTTCAACCCAGGATGAAGCGCCGCCGAGACATGTCGAGAATGGTTTGGTATCCTGCCGAGCTGGCGTTTCATGCGCACACTCAGGCTCCGACCAAGTAGATATTTCTTCTGGCAACTTGTGCCGGCCATTGGATCCACGAACGGTGTACTCTTCCGTTGGCTAACGGTGAATGCCTGTCTTCCGCTAGCGGCTGTCTGAAGAAACGGGTCTGACATAAGGTCGCCCAGACACTTCGACGCGGCCCAGTGCACGGGCGGGCCGGGCGCGTGTTGGGAAGCGTCAACCAAGACGAGATTTCTAAAGGGCGGGCGACTGAGACCACCGGTGGCACGAACTAAGATCCTGCACGGCCTTGCAAAACGGCTGGTCATACCTCGCGACAGACAGGGTGGTCCCGTCGTCAGCAAGATTTTGAATACAAACAATTGACCGACGACGATGAGTAAATGCAATTATGCATACTGCCCCAATAGACGATATGACTTGTTCTGGGGAGAACGTGGCAAGCCCGCAGATTTCAATGGTCGCACAAACGAAAAATGACGCCCCGCGCCCCGCAACTGCTGCGCATTCACAGCTGGTAAATAGCGTCTGCCCATGCGTCAGAGGGGTAGCCCAACGAACGAAAAAAAATGTCGGCTACTTTTGAGAAGCGACGGCGTTTTCTGTCAACCTAGATGTCACTTGTCACCAACTTTCCTGCGGGGCCGAGTGAGGAAACCTCCGTGGCGCGCTAAACCAACAACCTTGACGCAAAAATGCCACGACAAAGCATCAATCTATCAAATACTGCTCCCCACCATCTCCAGCCAATCCACAAAATTTCATGCAATACTGTACTGTATACTGGCAATACCACACGCACCTTGGACGTGAGAAAAAACCGCTGATGACGTTTACACAGGAGCACATGCTCTGCACGCTCCACACGTACAAGCAGGGGAGGCCCACAGCTATTCTAAGTCTTTGCGAAAAATTGACTCAAATGTTGTGTGACACAATGGATTACCGTACCATAGTGTGACCTCCCACTGCAGTTACATCTGTTGATCGTTTGTGAACGCATCTGCTCATTTCAGGCATTTTCGCTTCGTTGCACGCAGTTTTGGTCTCACGGGCGCATCACATAGGCTAGTGGGCCGAAAGTAGAACTTTGGCTTGAAACATAATGCGTGCGAAACACAATGTGGATTGCCATCAAACGAAACTATTCACGTCGTGCCCACCGGCCATGCCCCACGGACCTTGGAAGTGAGAATAAAACGCAGATGGTTTGCCACAGTTGGCATCAGCAGCGCCTGTGCTTATCGATCTCCAGGGATGCCGCCAGGCTGCGCAGCACTGCTTATCGCCTGTCAAACTTTTCTTGCTTTTTTGAGAAATTCTCGAGCAAAAACCTGCATAAAACCTGCATCGACCCCCCCTCAAGGCATCATAGACACCGCTTTTACCCCCGCTTCTTGCTTTCTGCCTATAACAGCTCGGGCGATTGGTAGTCGCTACCTTCCTAGGTATGACCGGAAGCGCACGGGTCAAGAGAGCACTCTCGTGAAGCGCCAAGAAGCGACCGACCATCGCTACTCTGGGGAGCAATGTTTATACAAACGCGTTCAAAAACCGCGCAATCTCGCGCACTGGTTCAGCAAAAACCTGCGCGACGACAGCTTTCGAGGGTCTGCACGGAAAAATCTCTCCGCCTTGCTCAACATCTACAACGTGAATTTTGACCAATGGAACGCTCCGTCCAGCAAACAGCAGCGCCACCGCTGTTGTCATTGGTTGACAGAACACCGACAGCGGCCGTCGTGTCGGTCATCCTGGGGGAGATTCTTTGGCCTCAGCCCATCCCCTCGATCAAAAAAGCAAAATTCTGCTCGAGACGTTCATTTTTGTGCTCGAGCAGGGCAAGAATTTGCACAACGAAGCAAGAGATCTGGCCAAAATCGGGCTTGTATCTTGAAAGGGGATAAGCAGTGCTGCGCTGTGCTTACGTGCTTCTCTGCGCAGGATGTCGAACGGAATTGCATCAGCATGCCGGTTCTCTGAATGAAATATTTCCCGTTCCTGCAGGACCTATGAGCACGAGTCGCTTCGAGCTTACGCGGTTGATTAGGTCAGCCCGGATACCTCCGTCTATAAAGTTCTATTCATATGTATTATGCGCGCGGCTGATCCGCGTGTCTGGTAAATCCGGTAGTTTGCTCAAGAGACAGAAGCTCTTTTCATCGCTTGGATCCAGTCCAGACCAGCTCCGTTGTTTCGCGCGACCGAAGTATGTACATCATAATTTTGTTTCATTGTTTACCTCCTACATCGGCGGCTTCGCCGCCGTCACTATCCTGAGTTGCACCCACGTGAAAAGTTCTTTCCTCAGTGTCAGTTTTCTGCCATACCACCAGACTGCTGGTGACGCATCGGCGATTCCAGTCATTATTTATAATTTATTTTAGGGCTGATCATTTTTTGTTTCTAAGGATGAGCTTATACATATCTGTTTGGGAAACCGGGCTCAGAGCTGCAGAATGATTCAGGACGTGAGGAACAGGGGGGCAGCAACTGTCGCAGAGTTCTGCGGCGCGCATTCGAGCTTCCCTCTGCGACACTTTTGTCGCGGCCGTCGGCAGCCAGGATAGCACCCTTGAGGGACGCAAGTCTTCTTTCCTCCCATGCCACCCCCCCCCCATAGACGGCCACCACGGGAGCCTTGCGCCTGAAAGAGTCCGGCAAGCGTGCATAGTTGCCACGCCCCCCTCCCGCGTCCAGTGGACCTCGTCGTGCGCCGTCCACTTACAAGCGATGGCCGACCACACCTTGAGCACCCGATGGTAAGCGTGCTCCCGAAACGCCACGTTTACTGACTTGTCTATGGTCGTCCACGACGCCCGTCACAGCCAGGGTGCAGGGATGGAAGGCAGCGGCGGCCGCGGCGGCGAGGCGAGCCCACCGCTCGTCGGGCGTTCCACAGTGGAGGACCCCATATGTCTGGAGAGCAGCAGTAGCCAAGGTGTCGCGGGCGGTACTACCTCCGCCGTAGAGCCGTAAGCATGTCGCGGCCATCGCTAGGTGGGGTGGGACAGCAGCCAAGAGACATCTTCCGATGATGCGGTAAGAGAGGGAGCGGAGCAGCAGCAGCTGGGGGAGGGTGATGCAACAGCAAGGGGCCGTGACGCCACACGCCATCCGCGAGGTGGTCGCCGGCGACCACGTGCGGCGTTACCCGGCCGCATGGGTGGGGGCGACAGCTGCTCCTTCTCCAACAGGGAAGAGGCCAGAGGATGATGCCGGGCGACATCGTTTCGCTCTCCATCCGTCCTTCAAGCATGAACGGACTCGTTCGTACGGGTCAATTAGTGCGTGCAGCCGCCTGGCGCTGTGCTCGTCGCTTCGCGTTGGACCGCGCAGCCGACTCCCGATTTCGTACAATCCGTGCCCGCTCCGCCTCGTCGAACACTTCGTCCAAGCACACGCGGGCACGAGTGCGAGCGCCTGAGGAAGGCGCCGACGACATCCCGCGCCCACGGCCAGCCAGCTGCGTGCCCACGGGAAGGCCAGCCCCACCTTCAGCCACAGCCAGAGACCCCCATAAACCTGACCGGGCCGCAACAACAGGCAGGCGCCCACCAACTGCGGCAGGCCCCACGCGTAGCCCAAGCGGGTCAACCGCTGCCCGCCCCAGCACCAGCGCCGCCAGGCGAGCCACTACTGACTGGCTAGAAAGCTCAGTAAAGATAGTGGAGGTCATCAGCGGCGGCGGAGATGGCAGCGAGGAGGTACCAAGGGCCGCATTCTCGTATCCCCCCGCCATCTGGGACAGCGCAGCGCAGCCAAACTGTCCCACCAAGCGATGGACCAGTGAAAAAAATGCATCCATGGGGGGAGCGCCGTACAGCCCGCGACCTGCTTGCTGCGTGTCTCCCACGATCCTCGAGGACGTGCGCAACAGTAACGTAGCATTCCCCCCCGGCAAAGACGGTCGCCTCAGAACACTTCCTACGATGGTCAGCGCCCCGTCATCCTCTCCCACGTGGATAGAGCTGGCCGACACTGTCAAGCCATCGCCGTAAACGCCCATCATCATGACGACATTTCTGGTACAGTCGTAGACACACCGCATGACGGGGTGCGCATCGTCAATCAGATGTACGACATCTAGCACCACGTCACAGACACAGAGGCCCAGAACAAAAGGACCATCCACAGCGACGGGCACATACATGGTAGAAGATATTGCATAAGGAGGACCAAGGCCACCGACGCTGTCCTCCGTGGCAGGACCACCCACAGGTGTACACACTGGCCGCACCACCTGGTCCAAGGCCACCGCCGAGGCCATCCCTGCTACCGCCCCAGCCGGTATGGCTAACGCACTAGAGGCGGCTGCTGATGATGCGGAAAGGAGGGGGGAGTACGGGGCCAGCCAGGCAGCGGCTGCTGGTGAAAGGTTTGCGGGCGGGAAAATCTCGGGCAGGCCCGCCAGGTCGGCGCGAGACAGAAGCCGCGGCGGGCACGCGGCCAGGAAAGCTTGAATAGAGTCATCCATCGTGCCGTCAACGGCAGCTATCGCTGCAGTTCTCAGAAAAGCGTGTGGTCACCTAAGACATGAAGGCGGAGACTAACAGGCTGCCTCGTCACAGGTGCGTCCGACCGGCAGCCGTGCTGCAGTACAGAACCTGCCGCAAAACTAGCAACAGCCTATTGCCAACAGGGCGCGTGGGGGCTGTTGGGGACGTCCTCGACAAAATTTTCAGGTGGGCCCGCAAGCAAGGTAAGAGAGAAATCAGGACGTATTAAGCATGCATGTACAGTACTTCAAGCCTGTTACCCGAATTAAATCCTCCCTTCCTGAGTCGCCAGCGGACTCGTCGACGCGGGTGGACTCGTCGACGCGGGTGGACTCGTCGACGCGGGTGGACTCGTCGACGCGGGTGGACTCGTCGACGCGGGTGGACTCGTCGACGCGGGAGGACTCGTCGACACGGGTGGACTCGGCGTGCCCCCCGGCCCAACCGCCCCATCCGCCGCGTGAGCGCGAGACGACTCGTGATGAAGAAGGGAGCTCCTCCACCGGAACGCACGGCTACAGCCTGAGAAGCTGCAGCGAAACGGCAAAGACGGCTCATGCTGAATATGGGGGAGGCGTGGGGATTGTCGGGAGGGTCACGGTCGTCCGAGTCGGTGGGCAGAACACCATCCACACAGCACGTTAATACACTGACGAGGCAGCGGTCCATCGCACACCACATCACCTCTCCCAGCTTGAACCACCTGACGTCGCTCACACCGACAGCAACATGGCCTACCGCATGCCGTACCCTGCGCATGTGCACACCCAGGTTGAAGCGCCGGCTGGTAGCGTAGTGACACCCATCCACCGGGCAAGGGAACCGGAGGCCAGAAGCGGCCTTGGCAATTGCCACCGGTCCAGGGCGCGGCGCAATGGGCCGGGCATCGGCACTTGCCCGACGACCACGTCCCGCAACCCCCCCGGCACCCTGTCGCTTCGAAGAGGCGGGGGGCTCCACATGGCGCACCCGTGAACTCAATCGACTGGCCGCGAAAGCCACTAGCACCTGCCGCACCGAGGCGGGGCTGCACCACAAGCTTTGGTGGCCAGTTGCCACATCGTCAGTCGGGACGCCACCGCCAAGAATGGGGGATGGCAGTTGGGCGACACCATACAAGCCTCGAGCCATATGAAAGTGGGTGACTAAAGCTTGGCTCATCAAGTCCGTCCCATGCGGCGGGGACTTTCCCTCCGAGGATAACGGAGTGGACGGAGAGAATGGGCGATCAGCAGAGACAGAGGCGCGCGTCGCAGCATCTGCGGGCATCTGCACCTGTCGGAAACTGAACAGCAGCGATGCTGGCCCACCCAACACCTGGGATCGCTGAAAGATGATGCACGCCGCCATCCGCACGGCCCCGCTGGCGCACGACTGCCACCGGGCGCAGATGCGGCCACCTTGCTGAGGGCCGACAACCAGTGACTCGTGTGTAACTGTCGATAGGACTCCCCGGTGGGCGGTGGGCCAGCCTTCGGAGAAGCCCGCGTGAATCATGTCAAACTGCGCAAAGCACAGCAATCCTGCGTCAGCGTCATAGTGGACGGGCACGTACAGGATACTGCGCGAGTCTACGAGGTCCCCACTAGGGGAAGGGGGGGGGGTCGCCGGCGGTTCCCTCGGCACGGCTGCAGCGGCGTCAGCCACAGCGGGGCGGGGAGCCTTGACTGGTAGGGCCATCACCGCCCGGAGATCGCTGTCGGTCGCGTGCGCTGCGTCCAGCGAAAGGGCGGAGAGGCCCGCCAGCAGTGAGTCGTCGACGCCGTCGTCCCCGCTGCTGAGATCACCCGGTTCGTTGGGGGATACGGGGGCCATCCAGGCAGACACCGTGGGGGAGGCATTCACCAGCTGCCACTCGCGCAACGTCGCCAACTCCTCCGCCGTGACGAGCCGTTGTGTCGGTGGCATGCTGCGGCGAATAGCCTCGACGTACGCGACGGCGGGGGGGAGAGCAGCCGTCGCTGTGGGAGGGGGCGACGGGGTCGCGGACATGGGGGGCCTTCCATCGTCACTGGGGAGCCCCTCGCCGTCCGACGCAGCCATTGTCGATGTGCTTGGAGGTTGCTCTGAGCTGTCGTTGTCGGGGATGTCCCGATTCCGAGGAAGAGCGGCCATTGCGAGTCCTCCCTCCGGGGTCACCCCATAAAGACAGCTACCCGACACCCCCCGAGCCAAGCATGCAAGGGGGGATCAGGAGGTGGGAAGGAAGGGCGGCAGCGCCAACGCCACAGAGGGCGTCGTAAGGAGCCTCGGCGCCAGGCAGTAGAGACCAGCGTCGAAACGCCAGCGCTGGCGCCGCTGCTGTTGCAATCAAGGGGTGCCACCACGCTAAGTGCGTTGTCCGTGGCGGCGCGCCGCGGTGGCAGCTCCGCGAGTGGCCGGCTCGTGCCGTACAAGCACCGGCGCGGCGGTCGCGGCCGCGCGTCGACAACAGACAATATCACCGCGGACGCCACTTTACAGCCAGACAGGGGGGGGGGGGGGGGAGCGACCGGCCCACGTGGAGTGCACCCCTGCGCGGCCCATCGTTCGGTGCTCTGGGGGGAATCCAGAGCTGCCTTGCGCACACGCCAGGGCAGCGCCACCAAACCGAGGGGCGGGGCAGGTGACGTGACCCACGGGAAGCCCGCTCGGGAGTGGGAACGCCGTCAGTGTCGGGTGCGTTTTATTTCTTTTCTTTTGTTTTACAGGCGATCGCGCAAGACTAGCAGAGTGGGCTGGACCACACCAATCACAGCCGGAACAGGTTGCTTGTGGGTGATTTCAGCAAGCTGACAGACACAAGCGTGGCTGCGCAAGAGCATTGCCGCACGCCGATTGGCTTACGCGAGCGGCGGCCCGCGAGAGGGGAGGGCCGACGCCGCCGCAGACCGCCCGCGGGCGGCCACGGGCACGGCCGCGCATGGAAGTGGAGATCACTGCGTGGCACACTCGCGGCGTCTGACCGCGTTTCCCGCCACCGTCCGGCTCCACGCAGCGTGATCTACGCGCCTCGACGGCTGGTCACCGACGTCCGTGTCCTCGGGCTGTCCTCTCCAACGAGGACGGAGAAGAAAAGGGCCCTGCCAGTCGAGTATCTCGACCCAGGCCCTGGACGTTCCAACCATACACTGTACTGCACACTCCCCATGTGCTCTCACACGCAGGCCACGCCCCGCTGTCCGTCCCCAACGGCCGGTGGCGAGCCGACCGACATCCATGTGAGTTATGTCCCGCTACATAAGCCACACGGAGGGAGGTATTCAAGCATGAGCATCGCCGACCTGGCTCAATGGTTGAGCGCACGTATTGTATTCTCACAGAGCTGGCCGACATCCGGTGTCCATCCGCACGGTCCTCAAGACCAGCTACTCACCGCAGCCACCCCGGGCGTCCTCGACAGCTCCTCTCATGGCCGTTGGGCTGGCAAGAACCGTCGCCCACGAAAGCCACGCGCAGCGGCCAGAAAAGAGGTGAGCCACGATTTCCGCTCGTGGCTGCTAGAAAGCTGGGGGGGAACGCCGCTCGCCGACCACTGCCTTTGCGTCGCAAGTGCAAACGATAGTGGCGCCGCCCGTGAGTGACCACCGCTTGGGCGCCATCGCAGTCTCCCTCACCGTGGCGCAAACGCGCCCCAGTGGGTTGATGGCCAAGCGCCCCGGCCGACCGCATCAGGCGCGCCCGTGGCATGGACGGCGACCGAAGCAGGGTTCGCCCCGTACACACCTCCTTTCTGCTGCGGACGCCTCAACTGACGCGCCAGGCGGCTGCGTGGTTGCGGCAACGTGGTACCCGTGTCGCACCGGCAAGGCCTCCTGCGATACCCGAGACGACGACCGCAGCGGCGGCCGCAGCGGCGATCGACGCGCCGCCAGCAGCGTCTGTGGGAAGTTGCTGTGTCGACGCGGGGGGGAGGGTGGTGGGAGTGTCTGTGTCTTTCAAGGGACAGCGACAATGGCTGCTCGAAAGCGCCGATGTCGCGGGAGCGGCACACGTACCAGTGGCACCCTGGCTGCCAACTTGACGAGTGCCGCTGCCCACTCGCACAGCTGAGCGACTTTCTGGCGCTATGAGCAAGCTTCAGCCTGCCATTCACCGGCATTCGACAGAGCACCTCGACGCTTCGTTCTGACAGAGGTGAATGCCTGGTGACCGAGGTGCCCAGCCAGCGGCCGCACTTCCCGTCTGCGGGAGACCCAGCCGCGTTTCGGCAGTGGGCCCTTTGCTTCCGGGGGCACAATGGCCTCAGCTGCCGACTGAGCGCCTGCGTCGAGGGAAGAAGGGCGCAACCTGGGAGTTGACCCCCCGCGGACACTTGTCTGGGGAACCCCCTCCGTCAATGACGCTGGGGGGGTCGGGCGAGAGGGGTGCGGATAACTCCCGCTGAGGGAGAGGGGGGATGCGCCCGTGCGCGATGCGCACGAGGAACAGGATAGATGCTCGAAAGCTCTTCCCGGTGAGCTGGGGGGAGGAACACGGCCCTCCGTTTGCGAGGGAGGTAGGGACAACCCCGGCAACTCCTTGTGTGTTAATCATATCATGGGAAGGGGGGAGGGAGGGGGTGGTGCCAGGTGCGCAGCCAATCGCGCGGCGGGACCCGACGTCCCGGGTTGGGCACCGCGTCCGACACCGTGACCAGTCGCGCCACGTGGCTGAAAGTGGAGTGGTCGGCCATCACCATCTCTCAGCGGTACAGTACGGTCACCTGCACGTCCACGCAGGTTTGTTGCTGGAGTTGTAGAGAGCTCCCGTTTTGAAAGCGGGCGCTCGGCAGCGTGCCTGGCAATCCGATGGCACGACAGCCAGTGCGTGGCCACGCGTGGAGCCACCCGTACTGTTCGGGCACCCACCGTGAACCCCCCCCCTTGACAGTGCGCACGACGCAGGTCATAGCTACGGTTGCATTGCTGCGAAGAAGCCCTCAAGACGTCCCCCGCCCGGGAGCAAAGAGTCGTAGCTCCATGCGCTTCTGTAGGCTGCCGGGGAGCAGCCACGCGCGGTGTGTGCTGCACCCCAGCTCAGCTGCTTTCCTGCCTTTTCCGTTTCCCGCTGTCGGCGCGTGCTGCTGCCGCCGTTGCCTCCCTTTGCCGCATCGGCCTGCCAGAGGTGTCGGCAGTCGCGGTCCCGTTGAGGAGGGGCGTCATGGCGGCCACGTCGCCCTCCCTGCTCATGTTGCTGCTACTCGCCACCGCCCTCTGCGGCGGCGGGGGTGTCGCCCCGGCGGCGGCAACGCCCGAAGCGTACGTCTTCCCCCCCGCCGCCCCGTCGGCCTACCCCATGGAGCGGGTCGCCTTCCTCACCCGCCGCCAGCTGGCGGCGGCGCTCGCCAACGACACGCCGACGGTGGACCCGACGGGCACCCTCCGGCCCGAGGAGATCCCGCCGCCCACCCCCGTCACGTGTGGGGGCACCCTCCCGGCGACGGCGCATCGGGTGGTGTGCGCGGCGTCGCCGCCAGTGGGCGGGTGGGTGCTCGAGCCCCCCACCCGACGCCGGCCGGCGGGCACCCTGGTCCTCCTCCACGGCTACGTCAACGACCCGCAGCGGTACACCACGGCAGTGGGGGCGCTGCTGCGCTCTGCCCCCGACCTGTTCCGCTCCCTCCGGGTGGTCGTGCCGTTTGCGCCGCGCTACACCAAGCAGCTGGAGCCTGGCTTTCTGTCAGACCCCCACTCGTGGTTTGATGGCAACGCGCTGGCGGCCAAGCTGTTTCCAGAGGTCGCCACCAACCTCACCACCGTTGAGGCGGTCGAGGCGCGGATGGAGGGCGCCCCCGAGGACGCAGACCGCCTCGGCCTCTTCCTCTCCACCCGCCGCATCGAGTCGATTGTCCACGCTGAGCGGCGGGTGCTCCGCCGTGCCACGGGCGGCGGCGGCGGCGGCGACGGCGGCGGCCGGGTGGTGCTCCTCGGCCACAGCATTGGGGGGGCCATGGCCGCGCACGTGGCGCTGGTCAGTACCGCGCCCATCGACGGCGTCGTTGTGCTGCAGGGCTTTGTGCCCGCCCCGCGATCGATGGCACGCCTGGCCGCCGCGGGGGCCGTCTCCCGCGCCCGCCGGGCCTACACCCTGAGCTTTGTGGCGGGGTCGGCCGACACGGTTGTGCTGCCCGTGCTGGTGGAGGCCTCCTCCCGCATTGTCAGGCGCGCCCTGCGCAAGGCCGGGCGGGTAACGTACGAGTCCCTCCGGGGGGTGACGCACTCGAGCTTCTTCTTTCCAGGCGCCGATGCGTCGGCGGTGGCCGGGGTGCTGCGGCGCCACTTTGCGTGAGGGCGCTCCCCCCCCCCCCTTCCCCTGCAGGCGCACGGAAAGGCAAGGGTGAGCACCAGGTAGACCGTCGCGACGGGGGCGCCGCCGACATGGTGGTGACCGCGTCCGCCACTGGGCTGTGGGGCTGAGGTGCAAAAGGGGTGGCACACGTGTATCGTTTCTTGTTTGCTTTGTGTGCATGCTTCCACCAAAGCAGCAGCAGCAATTGCAAGAAAAAAAAACAAGGTGGGGCTTTGGTGTGCTTTCTCGAGTACATCTCTCTGGCATTCCTCCCGCATCGTCCAGCGGCGGCGTGGCCGGCTGTGACAGCCGCGGATGGCGCGTCGGGGCGGTGCTCGCGCGCCGCCTCGGCCGCGCCTGACCACGCCAGCCAAGCGGGGGTGACGGTGGTGGTGGCGGCGGCCGCCGCGGCGGCGGAGGCGGTCGCAACCCGCCGCCGTCCTCTACGCGTCTACTCGCAGCAGCGGCGGTTGGAAGGTACGGTGGGGTAGGCGGCAATGGCGGCTTGCTCCGACCTGCGGGAGCGCCTCGCCGCCGTCCGTCGAGGTGGCGATGTGGCAACCCCCCCCCCCCCCCCCGCCCGCAGGTCGGTCGCCGAGCGGTGGCCCGCGCCGTTGTGTGTGGCCGCGTCATGGTGCGCGGCGGGTGCCGCCGCGTGGCTGCGGGCGGTCTGGCCGGTGGGACTGGTGGTGGTCTCGGTGGCGGCGGCGGCGGCGGCGGCAGGGGAGGGAACGGGGGGGATCAAGCCGCCACGGCAACGCCGCGGGGGAGGAAGTGTTGCAGAGCGCGGAGGAGCCGGTCCCCCCCCCCCCCCCCCCGCGGGCAACGGCGCCGCCCAATTCCGTCGGGGGCCACGGCCGCGTCGCCAGCGCCGCCCCCATGCGCGCCGCCGTGGCGCACGGTCACCGCGCGCCGTCGTGGCGGGGCGTGCAACAAAAAGCAGGCTGGCGATCGCCGCTGGGGGCCACACGACCACCATCACTGCCCGCGGCCTGGGGGAGGGGGGGAGAGCGGGGGGCGAGATCGGGGCGGGAGCGGGGCGATTGACCGGCCGGTCTCCCGGCCGGGAAGAAAGATGGGGGGGGAAGGAGCGTGCGGGTGCAGTGCAGGAACCTGGGGGAGGGGGCACACGCGTTTGACCTCACGACACCCACCCCTCGCGACGCGCCTGATCCCGTAGGTGTGTACCATGTCAGTATGACAATACACATGTCTGTATGACAATACACGTTGACGCGGTGTCGGGCAGCATGTCTGTTTGACAATACACACGTCTGTATCGCGCCATGTCAGTATGACAATACACATGTCTGTATGACAATACACGTTGACGCGGTGTCGGGCAGCATGTCTGTATGACAATAGAGGCGGTGTCGGACTACATATAGTGCGTCCCACAAAAAGTGGACGTGCTCGTGTCGTGATCATGTCGAATATCGGCCACTGGACCAATCAAACCCACACTGCACGACCCGTGCACGTCCACTTTTTACGGGACGCACAATAAGCTGAGGGATATTGGGTGTAGGTGCGCATGTTGGAGGCGGAGCCGAGGGGGTCGACTGGAATGGCTCTGTTAACGTGCCCCGGGACGGCGGAAGTGCTGGGCGTGCCGCCGCCGTCGGCGGCACCGTTCTCGCCCGTGGCAGTCGTTGGAGGTGGCGGTGGTCGGATCAGGAACAAGCATTCTCTCTTTGCCCCACACCAGCTCCCCCCACCCCCCTCTCCCACTTTCTGCGCATGCGTCGTCGGGCAAAGGGGGGTGTGATTTTCAGGCACTCAGAGAAAGCCGTATGGGCTTGCTGTCGCACCGGGGAAGAGTGTGTAGGGGGCCAATATTGTGCGTCCCGTAAAAAGTGGACGTGCACAGGTCGTGCAGTGTGGGTTTGATTGGTCCAGTGGCCGATATTTGACATGATCACGACACGAGCACGTCTACTTTTTACGGGACGCACTATAGCATCGGGTCGAGTCGGGTTGTGAGTTCTTTGCGAGGGGGGCTGGCGGGCGTAGCTGGTCTTGCGAGTTCTCCTTGCTTCATTGTTCTGTCCTTGCGGCTCATTTTTTCCTTCTATTGAGGGGTGCGCTAGGTGGTCCGGGAGGGGGGGGGGCCCAGGGGGGGGGGTGCTGGGAGGGGGGGGCCGGCTCCAGCCAATGGCGGGGTTGCTGGGAAGGAGAGGGGCCGGGGGGGTGGTGGGAGCCGCTTCCCCATCCGCGCGAGGCCACAACCATCCCCCCCCCCCCCCCCCCGCCTCGGCCGGCCGCCGCCATCCCCGTCACCACCACCACCGCCGACGCACTGCCCGCCACCAAGACGGCGGGCGGCCTGGTGACTGCCGCCGTGGGCGGGCCCGTGCCGGATGGGAGGCGGGAGGCGGCGGGTGGCGGGCGGCGGACGGGGAGGGGGGGGGCGGCCCACCGTGCGGCGCCCCCCACTGACCGCGATGGTGAACCCCGTGACGGTGGGCGACAGCGGAGGCGGCGGTGGCCGCGACGGCGACGACGGCAGCGGCGACGGCAATGGCGACGGCGACGACGACAGGGGCGGCGGCGGCAACGGCAACGGCGACGGTAACGGCGGCGGCGGCGGCGGCGCCCGCCCGCGGCGGGCTGGCGGGCGGTAGCGGCAGCACAGGCGGCGGCGGCTGCGACCGCCGCCGACGCCGCGGACAGTTTGACATGCGCCACGCAATCCCTTTGACCATCCTGGTGGTGGTGCTGCTGGGCATCTGGGCGGTCGCCTTGTGGGCGGCGTGGGACCTGCCCCAGGACGTGCGGGTGCCCATTGACGCGGCGGGTTGGCGGCGGGTGGTGCTGCAGGAGCGGGGCTCCCCCGCCGGACCGGGGGACGATGCCGGCGCGGCGGTGGCGGTGGAGGCTGCGGCTGCGACGGCCAAGGCCAAGGCGGCCGGTAGCTCCCCCACGTGGGGTGGGGTGGCGGTGGAAATCAGCGAGGCGTTTCCACTGCGCCTTGCGAGCGGCAGAGCGACAGGTGGGGTTGCCGCCTTCGGGGGGGCTGGCGGCGGCGGCGGCGGCGACCGCAACGACGCCGGCGGCCACGGTCGCTGCGTCCGTGACGGCGACCGCGACTGCGATCACGACCGCGACCGTGGCCGCCGCCGCGGCCGCGACGCCAGCGGCAGCTGCGGCCAGAGTCCAGCGGCAGACAACTCTTCTTCGTCTAGCTCGCGGGTGCTCCCGCTGCCGCGGGCCATCCTGGACGTGGTGGCGAGTGGCGATGGCGGCGGCGGCGACGGTGGGGGTGACGCGGCCAAGCACAGGCGGGTCTGGGGGACGGAGCTCGCCGGCCGCCGCATGGTGGTGGCGTCGCCCGTCACCAACGGCGCCGTCTACCTGACCTTTTCGCCAAAGCCGTCGGCGGTGGAGCGTGGCGACTTTGGCGGCGGCCGCTAAACGCAGCAACGAATACGCAAGGCGCCGGCAGAAAGGGGGGGGGGGGGGGGGGGGGTGGTAGGGGTGTTGTGGGGGGGGGCAGGACTGTGAGGGGGAAGGGTGGCCCCTCCTCTGCATGGGTGCGCAGTGCGGCGAGCATAGGGTGTGGTGAACGAGGGGGAGCCCGAGAGGGAGGTTGCGCCACGGCGACCCCCGCGCGAGCGCCGGTGGGAATGGCAGCCGCCAGCAAGGCGGTATTGTATCAAAGGTCATACAGCACACCCGTGTGGGGCGGCACCTACTGTACATATGTATGTGACTTGAACAAGCCCTTTGCCCCGCCCACCCTCACCGCGCACTGCCGGCGGGCACGGCCAGCGCGGGCGGCGCCCGCCTTCCCCCCCACGTCGACCTGTCCACTCGGGCGGCGTCGGCAGGCGCAGCAAAGCAACGGTACCATCCCCCCCGCCCCCCCCCTCCCCCCCCTTCCCTTTCCCCCCTCCCCGCCGGCACCCGCGATGGCCCCCCCCCCGCGGCGCCCCCCCCCCCCGCCCCCCACCCCCGACGAGGTGGCGCTGCTCCGGGCGACCACCCCCGCCCTCCGCGCGTCGGGGGTGGCGCTCGTCCACCGCTTTGCCGACCTCCTCTTCACCCAGTACCCCGCCGTGGCTGCCCACTTTGATGTTGTGGACCCCCGCGGCGGCGGCGGCGGCGGCGGCGGCGGCGGCGGCGGCAGCGCGGCGGTTGCGGGGCAGGTCGCGCGCCTCGTGGCGGCCTTCCTCGCCGCCGCCGACGCGGCCGACGACCCGCCCACGCTGCACCCGCTGCTCGACCGCATCGCCGCCCGCCACGCCGGGCGGGACATCCACCGGGGGCTCTTCCCCCCCGTCGGCGACGCGCTGCTGCAGGCGGTGGGGGAGGTCCTCGGCGACGCCGCCCCGCAGCCCGTCCTCGACGCGTGGGACGGGGCGTACGCGTGGCTGGGGGGGGCGCTCGCGGCGCGGCAGGCGGAGCTCGGCGCCGCCGCGGCGGGGGGGGGCGGCGGGGAGGGGGCGCGGGGGGGGGGGGGGGGGGGGGGGTGGCCGGGCTACGCCCCGTTTGTCGTGGCCGCCCGGGTGGTGGAGCCCGCCGCGACCGTCGCCGCCGTGTCGCTGTGGCTGGTGCCCGACGGCGGCGGGGGTGGCCACGGCGGCAGCGGCGGCGGCGGCGGCGGGGGGGGGGCACCGACGGCGGCGGCGGCGGCGGCGGTGGAGGCGGCGGCGGCACCCCACTGGGAGCCTGGCCAGTACGTGGGCCTGCGGCTGCCCGCCGCCGTGGAGGGGGCCCCCCCGACGCGGCGGACCGCCCACCTGACCTCCCCCCCGCCGGGGTCGGCCGGGACGGTGGCGCCGCCCGACGGCGCCGCCCCCTCCGCCTGGCGGGTGACGCTGGTGACGGGCCTCGCGGCTGGCGGCGGCGGCGGCGGCGGCGGCGGCGACGGCGGCGGCAGCGGCAGCGGCAGCAGCGGCAGCAGCAGCAGCAGCAGCAGCGGCGGCGGCGGCGGCGGCGGCGGTGGGGACGCCGACGGCGGGGGGCGCTCCCGGCTGGCCACCCTCGCCGTGGGAGACCGCCTGGGCGTGACCACCGCCGTGTGCGGGACACCACCTCCACGACCACGTCACCGCGCGCTATGTACCGCGGACTGATGTGGCGTACTGACACGGGAAGGAGCCGCCACTCCCTATCGCGGCGACGTCGAGGTCCTGAAAGTGACAGCCGCGGGGCACGTGACGGTCCTTCCCGAGTCTGGCCCGCCAGCGGAGGATGCCCCACGCGCTGTCGTGCAACTGATTCCGCGTCGTCGGTCGCGCCGGACGTTGCCCTACAGGCTGTGGCTGCCTACCTTGGCGACGGCTCCGAGGCGTCCGCCGCATCAGCCGTCGCCGCCCGACGATGAAGGCGCCGCGGACGGCCGCGGGCTGCCGTGGACGGCCGCCACCAGTGATGCGCCGCTGGCGGCGGCCGCGGCCGTGCGGGCCGCCCACACGTCCTTTCCCCTGGCGACACCGTTGACGGGGCCTGCGTGGTGTCCCGCCTCTGGCCATTTTTTTCCATCTGTCCACGGCTACACGCGGCCGTCGTTTGGCACAGACGCCCAGCCAGCTCCACGCGTCGTATGGCGCAGGGAGGCTGTCCTCGCTGTCCGCGGTGAGCGTCCCTTCCCCCCACCGGGCATAGCTGCTCAGAAACCCGCGCATGTCGTCCTGCCGGACCTTTCGCCGCCGCCGCCGCCCCCGGCCGCCGCCGTCACCATTGTCCTTGCCGTGCGCCGGGCGGCCGTCGCCCTCGGTCGGGGCGCCGCTGCTGGCCTGGCCACTGACGGCGGTGGCGGCGGGCCGCGGTCGGCTGCGGGCTTCGCCGCGCCGCACACGCTGCCGATTGCTCTGCAAGGTACTGCATAGCGCGAAGCCGAGATCCGCGGTGAGAGCCTTACAGAGGATTCGCCATCGGTCCGACGCCATCCTCTATGGAGGCGCGGTCTGCAAATGGCCCCGCAGACCGCCACTGCACCATCCCCGACCCAGCTGTCTCCACGCACCCCCACGGACCTGTGACTGCGCAGGCCTGTCGACTTGGCCTCCAGGCGCTGGGAGGGGCATCAGGCGCCCTGTCCTCCCCCCCCCCCCCCCACTGTCCTGCACCCTATAAAGCCGGTCGGTCCAGGTCTTGACTCCCCCAGCCCGCCCGTCAAGTCCCCACTGCCCCCCCTCCCCCCCCCACCGCTCTGTGCCTCCTCCCTCCCCATCCCCCCCCCCGCGACGCCCGTCGCGGCCAACGTCCCCCCACTCGCCCCCCCCCGCGCGCCACCCCCCCCCTCCACGATGGTGCGCGCCCTCGCCTGCTTGGCCGCCGCCACCGCCGCCGTGACCGCCCTGGCTACCACCGCGGCGGGCGCCCCCCCCTCGATCATCCGGCTGCCCCGTGGCTTCCGCCCTGAAGGCATCGTCGCCCTCACCCCCCCCTACTTTGCCGTCGGCTCCCTGGCCGGGGACGGCCGCATTTATACCTTCAACGCCGCGTCTGGGACGGGCGCCGAGGTGTTTAACACGCCTAACCAGACCATCGTGGGCATGTCCTACGACCCCTTCTCGGGGGTGCTGTGGGTGGCGGGCGGGCCGGTTGGGGGGAACGTGCTCGCGCTGAGCGACGGTGGCGCCACCCTCCTCGCGACCATCGACGTTCCAACAGACGGCAACACCGCGCCCGCCTTCCTCAACGACGCCATTGTCGTGCCACGGGCGGGCGCGGTGGCGGTGACCGACTCGGTCAACGCGGCCCTGTACGTGGTGCCGACGGCGGCGGCGTGCGGGCCGCCCGCGAGGGGGTTGGCCGCCGCCGTCGCCACGCGTGCTCGGCGGGTGCCCCTCACCGGTGACTGGGTGCAGGTGGAGGGCTTCAACGCCAACGGGATTGAGTACAGCCGGCGGGCGCGGTCCCTGGTGGTCGTCCAGTCCGTCACGGGGCTGCTGTTTGCGGTCGACTGGGACGGGGCGGCCAAGACCATCCCCGTCAAGGGGGGACCCCTGACGTTTGGCGACGGCCTCCTCTTTGACGCCGTCGACCCGGCGGTGCTGTACGTTGTCCGCAACCGCCTGCAGGTCATTGCGGTGGTGCGGTTTGAGGATGCGGCCACGCTGACAGACGGCGCCCGGGTCGAACGCAACATCACCAACGCCGACTGGGCAACGCCCACGACGGTGGCGCAGGCCGCCGACGGCAGCCTGCTGACGGTGGACTCGCAGTTTGGGGCGGCCGACCCGGCCGAGGCCGACTATTTTGTGTACCGGACGCCCGCGGCGACCGGGGGGGAGTCAAAGAAGGGGGACCCCCGCGTGTGTGGCCGCCGCCGCCACGGCTGGCGTGGTGGGCGCGGCGGCTATGGCGGCCACGGGTACTAGATGGCGTGCGCTCGAGTCTGAGAGAGAGTAAAACACGTTACCGCAGGAGCACACGGAACGATGGGCACGCAGGCGTGTGGGGTGGGCAAAGCGCCCGTCGCCTGCAGCGGGCGGCTCGGAGCGTGCCCCCTCGTCCGTGCCTCACGCGACCAAACCCGCGCACGTTGTCAGCCCCATTGGCGGCGCAAAGTCCGCCGTGCGCCAGTGCCGGTGACGGGGACACAGTACGCACCCGCGGCAGCCAAGGCGTCTCCTCCGTCGTGGCGGCCTCCATCTCCGCTGATGCAGTCAACACGCCCGGCTGGTGCCACCGGCGGCAGGCTCGGGTCTGGGAGCCTCACGAAGCGCCAGAGGTGGGAGAATCGAGCGGAGTGGTGCGCTTGACCTTGAGGATTCTGTTGATGGTATCGAGTACGGCGAGGGAGGTGAAGAGGAGGTGGGAGAGGGCGGTCCCAAAGGCGGTCTAGACACATTGTGTCAACGTCAGTCTGCAGAGCTTGTAGCAGAGCAAGAGGAGGGGGCCAGAGAAGCTGCTCATGTGGGGGCGCTCGTCACCGCCGTTGGGCCGGCGCTGTCGCCGGCGCTCGCGCTGGGCGTGCTTCCCGTCGCGTGCTGCCCCGGGGGGGGCGGCGTCCAATCGGGTGCTCCCGTCGCGGGGGCACGTGCCCGTGGCGCTGTCGGTGCTCATGACGCTGGCCACAACGGCTCGCCGCCGCCGCGGCGGGCGTCACCGCCGCCCGCACCCGCCTCAGCGCCGGCACGCTCGTGCCCCGTCCCCGCGGGGGGCGCGCCGCTGCCGTCCACCGCGCAGGTGAGGCTGGCGCCGCTGGCGGTAGGCGTCCCCACCGCCCTGCGCGAGGCGGCCGCCGCGGTGCGGGCGCTCCTCCCCGCCACCGCCCCCGCCTCCGTGGGTGGGGGTGGGCCGCGATTCGTTGGGACGTCGTCGTGGCGACCGCCGTACCGTCGGCGGGCGCCCTCCCCGCGGGCGTCCTCCCGGTGCTGGCGGGCGTCCTTGCCGCCCTCTTCGGGGGGGGGGGGCTGGTGGCGGGGTACGCCGTCGCCCGGCGGGTGGGGCGGCTGACCCGCTGCGCCGCCTGAGCAGGCGGTGGCTGGGGAGGTGCGCATGCAGAGTACCGGTAGTGGGCTCGCCGCCGCGCTGGCGGGGGCGCCCTTTGGGGGGGGTCCCCGCCCTGCCGGCCGCCATCACCGCGTCGCTGCCCAGTGTGATGGGCGCGGCGACCGCTACGTGGTGGCGCTGGCGGGACCACGAAGAGGCGGCCGCGGGGGGGGGGGGGGGGGGGGGGGCCCGCACAGGGAAGGAGGGAACCAAAGTGGGGGAGGCGTGTTAAGCGGGGGGGGTGGGGGGGCTCCCCTGCGGCGCAGCTCGCCCATGGACGCGGCCCGCGCCAAAAGTGGGCCCCCGGGCGGGTGCCCGCGGGTCCATGTGTCTGTGGGGGAGGGACGGGGACGCTCAGCACGCACGGGCGAGCACGGTGTGTGGCGGCCACCGCATGCGCATTGGCCGCAACCGCATGCGCATTGGCGGCTGCCCAGCGCGCGCGGCAGGGAGTGTGTGGGGTGGCAAGGAAAGGGGCATGTGGCCTCCTCAGGCAAATGGAAGACGCTGCTCCCCGCACTGGTGGCCAGTCCGCATTGGCCAGCCCCATGGCCGTCGCCTTTAGCTCGGGTCGCCCCTTTGGGCGAGCGCGGCCGCCGCCGCCGTCGCAGCGGCCGAGCTCCACCCGTCTGTGGCACCCGCCGCCGTCGCGGCCGACGTTGCCGACGCCGCGGCCGACGCATCCGCCGACGCTGACTCTGCCGCCGCCGCCGCCGCCGCCGCCTTCGCCGCCGCCGTCGCTGCCGCCGCGTCGGCATACGCCGCGTCCTCTGCCGCCTGCGCCGCGAGCCGCGCCGTCCGCCGCCGCGCGTTGGCCACAGCCGCCGCCGCCCGGTTGCGCACAATCCGCGCCGCCACCGCGGGGTCGGTCACGGTCCCGAGGTCCACCCGCGGCCGCCGCCGCGCCTTGCGCCGCACCCCAGAGGGGGGCGGCGGCGTCCCAGCGCCGCCACCGCTGCAGCCGCGTCCACCCCCGCCGCCGCCGTTGCCACCGCCGTGTCGGCCTTCCCCGCCAGCCCCCACGGCCGGCGCCGCGGCCGCGACCGCGACCGACGCAGCGGCGGCGGGGGGGGCGCGCCGCGCGGCGCCCGGCGGCGGGGGGGGCAGGCACAGGCGCGTCGGCGCCACCCCCCGGCCCCCCACCGCCAAGGCCATGGCCGACAGCCGGTGGAGGACGGAGCGGCTCGCCCGCTCCCGCCGGGTGACGGTCATGGCCACCCCCCCGGGGGGGGCACCCCCCCAGGCGGCGCGCCTGTCGCCGGCCAGCTGGGAGGCGGCGCCGCCAAAGGTGCTCTCCATCTCCATGGCCGCGCGAAAAATGGCCAGGGGGCTGCCCCCCAACCGGGGGAAGGCGTGCGTGCGGGACAAGAGGTACGAGGTGCGCGCGAGGAGGGCAGCGGTGGGGGGGGGGGCGACCCGCTGCTGCTGCACGTCAAGGGACCGCTGCCGCTGCCGCTGCCACTGCCATTGCTGCTGGCGCTGTCGACAAGGACGTCCGAGGCGGAGAAGAGCACGCCGCTGGGGCCCCCGCGGCGGTCGCGGCCGGCCGTGGACGGCCCGTCGGGGCGCAGCCAGGTGGAAGACAGGGTGGTCAGCCCCCCCCGGTCGGGGTCCACCCCCACAGACGCGATACTCACTGCCCGCCCGTCGTCGCGAGTGGACACGGTCAGCATCTCGCCCGTGGCGGTGTCCATGGCCCACCGGGAGAGGCGCGGGTAAAAGGAGGTCCCCCGGGAGAGGGGCGACAGGCGGTCCAGCGCGGCGTCACACACCGCCCAGCCCAGCACCACCGACCCGTCCACGGCGGCGGGCACGTACAGGGTGGTGAGGAGGAGCGCCCGGCTGCCGGGGGAGCCCCCATCATCGCGTTCGCCCACCTCCCAGGGGGCGGCAGCCGCCCCCACCGCCTCGGCGGCCGCGGCGGCTGCCGTGGCACCCGCGGCGGCGGCGGCGGCGGCGGTGGCGGCGGCGGCGTCCGCTGCCCCCGCCGACGCACGCCCGCCGCCGCCGGGCGTGCCAGGCGCGGTGGCCACCAACGGCGTCGACGGTGGCGGCGGGGGCGGCGGCGGCGGCGGCGGCAGCACCGCCGACGTGCGGACTTCCAAATCCGCACACGCCGCCGCACGGAGCGACGGGGGCACCAGCGCCGCGGCGGCGGCGGCGGCTTCCGCCGCCGCCCCCGGCGGCGGGCTGAAGGGCGACAGGTGGGCGGTCCACGCGGCGACGGACGGGAGGCGGCGGGGGAGGGCGAGCTCGGGGAGCGCCGCCCACTCGGCCGCGGAGGTGGGGGTGCCCAGCAGGGGCGTGTCGGCGGTCGCAGCGGGGGGGGATGGTGGGGGACGGGGGGGGCGGGAGGGGAGGGTGGCCCGCCCGTCCATGCGCGGGGTGGGGAGTGACCGGAGAGAAGGGGGGGACAGAGGGGGGGTGAGGGCACGCGAAAGGCAGGGGAGACCGGCGGCTTCGTCGTCGACGTAAGCTCCAATACAGTAGCGGCTGCGGGGCGGATATCCCGCACAGCCGAGGAGGAATGGAGGTGCCGGACGGCTTGACGCGCGCGAGGCCCGCGACGGGCCAGCGCACGCTGACGCGGTGCGTCAGCGTGACACACAGCAACTGTGCAGGTGCGCGCCCATACACAGCATGTAGCCCCCCTGCCAACCATCTCTCTTGACAGGCTCGTCACGGATGCTTGCCTCCAACCTCGAAGCATCCCGCTCAGAGAAAGAGGGAAGAGGGAGAGCTGCTGGGAGAGGAGGAGGGAAAGCGCAGCGCAGCAAAAGTGGAAAGAGGGCAGGGAAGCCGCAGACCAGCCGCAGAAACGGAGAAGACCGATCATGGCAAACGGGGGGGAGTCAGGAGAATGGCAACGGGGGTGCGCCTGAGTTGGGACGGGCAATGAAGGCCGCCCACGGGGATGACACAAAGCACGACGGGCGGACAAGCAACGCAAATGAAAGGGGGTTACGTGAAGAAGACGCTGGGCGTTGTTGGTCGTGGGCACAGCATAGAGCGCACCGACGGCATGGGAGGACCGTGTTCCCCGCGTGTTCTACGCTTCGTGCTGCTCAGGATGCGGTTTCAGATCGGGACGCTCACGCCAAACTACGACTGAAGCCAGTACAGAGGTCAAGCAGGTATTATAGGTAGCCGCCGAGTCCCGTGCGCACCTCGTGCGGCTTGAACTGGAACCAGTGCGGGGCGGTATGACTGTGTAGTAGTGCGTTTGAGGATTGGCCGGGAGTCCGGTCTTTGGCGCATACCCTCAGAGACAACTTTCAGAGACAATTGTCATACAACTAACTGAGACAAGACCAGCCTCACACACACTGTTGTGCTGCGCCAGCGTCGTATGCATGTATCCTCGGCCCTGCGAAGTGACCTGGTCATCGCGCGGCAAGCGTAACGCGACTCGGAATACATAGCGCCATTGCTCACTGGTGAACTACATTGAGGATGTGCGTATTTATGTTGAAACTCTGCACATAGAGCGGACGATGGAGAGTAGACGATGGATGCCACGGCGCTGAGCTCGTCGTCAACGACACGGCCGCCACGACGGTCCTTTAACCCCGACGTCACGCCCCTCTCCCTCCCGGCCGAGTGCCTACGCCCGACGGGCGTACCCCCCCCCCCCCGTCGCTCACCATGACCGCGTTTGTAACCCCCGCCGTGACGGCGGGAGCTGCCGTCGGCGCCGCCCCCCGGGGGCGGTGGCGGCTCACCCGCGGGCGCCGCCCCACGCGCCCCCCCCCCGAGCAGCGGCGGCGGTGGCGGGCGCCAACGGCGCGGACCCCCCCCACCTCCCCCCGAGAAGGCAGGGCGGCGTCGCCGTCGCGGTACCACCCCCCCCCCCCCCCCCCCCCCCCCCCCACCCGCCCATCGTGTCTGCCGCCCTGGCCACCGCCATTGCCGCTGCGGTCCCAGCCGGCAGCCCCCGGGTGACGGCGCTGACCGACGCGAGCCTCTTCCCCGGCGCCAGCCACACCCACCTCCGCGTGCACACCGCGTCGGCGGGGGTGGCGTACCTGGCCAAGGTCAACACCCGGCCTGGGTCAGCAGCGGTGCTGGCGGGGGAGGCGGCCAGCCTGGGGGCGTTTTGCGGCGCGCCCCTGCGCATGCCGACGCCCGTCGCGGTGGGCACCGTGCCTGCCGCCAATGGCGGCGACGGCGGCGACGGCGGCGACGGCGGCGGCGCCTTCCTGCTGATGGAGTGGGTGGAGCTGCTGCCGTTTGGGGCGTCCATCCCGTCGGTGCAGGCGGCGCTGGGCGCCGCGCTCGCCCGCACGCACGCGGACGTGACCTCCCCCGACGGCGGGTACGGGTTTGGGGTGCCCACCTACCTGGGCGCGACCGCCCTGGACAACCGCCCGTCGGACGACTGGGCCGACTTTTTCCTCACCCGCCGCCTGCGGCCGGCGCTCGCGGCGGCGACGGCCGCCCACGGCGGGGGGGTGACGGGCACCAACGCCGAGTCAGCGGCCGCCCTCTCCCGCCACGCGGCTGCGCTGCTCGCCGCCGACGGCGCGGCGGTGCGGGCGGTGGTGGGGGCGGGGCGGGGCGGCGTGCCGCCGCCGCCGGCGCTCCTCCACGGCGACCTGTGGGCGGGCAACGTAGGCGCCACGGCGGCGCCGTCCGTCGGTGCGGCGGCGGCGACGGCGGCGGCGGGGGCGGCGGCGGCGGTCGCCGCCGCCGGCGGCCGGCAGCCCGTTGCGGTGGACCCGGCGTCGTGGTATGGGGATGCCGAGTTTGACCTGGCCGTCAGCCGGCTGTACGGCGCGCTCGGCACGCCGTTTGCGGCGGCCTACGCAGCCGCCGCCGGCTGGGGCGGCCGCGGCGAGGCCGCCGCCGTGACGGGCGGCCGCGCCCTCCGCGGCCGCCTGTACACGGCCTACCAGTCGGTCAACCAGCTCAACCTGCACGGCGCGGGGTATGGGCGGGAGGGGGGGTCGGGGGGGGGGGAGTACGAGCGGGCCGTGCGGCTGCTGGGGGAGGTGGTCAGGGGCGCGCGGGACGTGATGTGAGGGGCCTGGGGCGGGGGGGGGGCGTGGCGGAAGGGCCGGGTGTGGCGGGGTAGGGGGCGGGATGGGGGGGGGGGTACATATGTCGGTAGCAGCGCCAGTGGGCGCGCCTGCGTCGCCCCGTTTTCGTGCTATCCCCTTGATGGGCAGCCGCCGCCGCCCCGCGGCGGCTGTTCTGTGGCGACAGCGCCGCTCGGTGTGCGGGGGCGGGGGAGGCGGCGCGGCCGCGCGACAGGGGCGGCGGCAGTCGCCCGCCCCGGCGGTCGGCGACCGGTGCCGCCGCACCCCGCCCCCCCTCCCCCTATGCTCTGGCGTCCGCCACGCAGGGGGGCACGCCGGGGGCCCCCTCCCCCTATGCTCTGGCGTCCGCCACGCCGGGGGGCACGCCGGGGGCCCCGCCGCCGCCAATGCCGCCATCGCCGCCGCTCCCGCCACCGCCGCCGCCGCTGTTCCAACACATTGGAAGCGGAGGGGGGAACGGCTGCCAGAGCGAACCACCCCCCCCCCCTCCGCCCTCCAGCGAGCCGACCCGCCGCGCCGCCCGCCGCCCGCCGCGAGGGTGGGGGGTGGCGTCGCGGACTCCCCCCCCCCCCCCCCCCTCACTCTGGCTCCCTCTGCCCGCCTCGTCGCCCCTGTGCTGGCGCGCCGCCCCTCCCCCGCGACGACCCGCGGGGCGGCGGGCCGTGGGCGGGAGGGGGCGGCGGGCCGGCCGGCCGGCGACGCCGCCCGCCGCCCCCCCCCATCGACACGCGCGCCACCCGCTGCGTCGGCGGCGCGGGCACCCCCCCCCCCCGCCCCCCTGCGTCCCCCCCCCCAGCCACCCACCCCGCCCGCGGCGGACGGCCGCTGCCCCGACCGGGGCGACAGCCGCCGCCGCCGCCGCCAGCGTTGCGAGTGCCACCCCCGCCGCCGGTGGCGGAGCGTCGCTGGGGGGGGGGGGGGGGGGGGGGGGGGGGGCGGCGGGGAGAGAAAAAACGCGGGTCCTTTTGTTTGGTTGGGACGGCGGGCCGGGGGGGCCGGAGCGGAGAGGCGCGGCGGGCCTCGCCCCTACGCCCCGCCTCCCTCCCCGCCCACGCCACACATGGGTGGCGGACGTTGTCGAGAGGCCCGTCTCCCCCGCCCGCGCGCGAAAGGGGGGGGGCGGCGCGCAGGGGTGCGGTCGAGTGGCGGGGCTACCCGCGCCCCTCCCACCGCGTTCCCCTCCCCCCACGCCCCCCCCCCCGCCCCCCCCCCTCTTCCCCCGCCCACGCCCACTCGCCCCCCACCAACCCGCGTTACGGTCTCCTCGCCGCCGCCGCCGCCGCCGCCGCCGCGGTTGCCGCCGCCACCGGCGCGTGGCCGTCGGCGGGCGGGGCGGGGGTGTCCGCCGCCCCCCCGTCGGGGGGTCCGCCCCCCCCCTCCCGGCCGCCCCCTTCCATGCGCGCCCGCTTCTCCCCGCGGCCGTTGGCCGCCTCGTCGTCGAGCGCCGCCTGCATGGACGTTGCGCCGCAGCCGCCATTCGGCGTGCCGCCCCGGGCGGCGGCGGGGGGGGGCTCACCCCCACCCCCGTTCCCACCACCGCCGCCGGCCGCACCCCGCGGCCCACCGCCGCCGCCACCGCCGCCGCCGCCGCCACCCCCGCCACCCCCACCACCGCCACCACCACCGCCGCCGCCGCCGCCGCCGGTGGAGGTGCCAGAAGGCGGCCGGCGGGGCGACGCGCCGGCCACGACCGCAGAATAGGATAAGAGCGGCCGGCCGGGCGCCGGCGGGGGCGGGGATGCGGCGCCCGCTGCGCTGGGCGGCGGCGGGGGTGGCGGCGGGGGTGCCCCTCCGCCCGGCCCTGTCGCCGTAGCGGCGGGGACGACACCCGCCGCCGGGGGGGCAGGAGGGGCGACCCCTGGGGAGGGGGGCGGGGCGGTTACCGACGCGGCCGCCGTCGCTGGCGCCGCCGCTGGCGCCGTCAAGGCGCCGCCTCGGGTTGGCGCTAATCCCCCACCCCCACCGATGGCGCCCCCACCGGCAATGCCGCTACCCCCAGGCGGCGCGGCGGGTGGCGCGATTGGAGGTCGCGCGCCGCCCGCACCACCCCCCCCCGCCAGGGGAGGCGGCGGGATGCCCGGCATCCCCCCCCCCCCCGGCGTGGCCGCCGCGTAGGCGGCCACCGCGGCCGCGGCGGCTGCCGATGCGGTGGCGGCGGCGTAGAGCGGGGGCACGCCCCCCCCGGCGGGTACGGCGGTGGCACCACCGCCGCCGCCCCCCGCAGCGCCGCTGGCAGCGGCGCCGCCTCTGAGTGGCGGCGCTGCCAGGCTGCCACCGCCGCCGCCGCCACCACCGGTGCGAGGAACTCCCGGCGCTTGTGGCGGTGCCGCAAAAGGTGGGAGGAGGTAGGACCCCAGCGCAAGCGGCAGCGGCGAGTGGTGACCGGCGTGCGGCGGCGGCGGCGGTGGGGGGCCACCACCCCGGGCCGCCGCCCCACGCGCGGTGGACGGGTGGGTGGGCGGCAGCGGCGGGGGCAGCGGCGAGACCGCCCGGCCGCCGCCGGCCGCCGTGGCCGCGGCCACCGCCGCTGCGACCGCGGCACGCGACACGGCCGCCGAGTGCGTCGCGGCCGCCGCAGAGGCGGCTGCTGCCGACGCGGCGGCCAGGGAGGGGGCAAGCGCCACGCCAGCGCCGAGCGGTGGGACGCCGTCACCGGGCTGCGGGGTAGCGCCGCCGCCGGTACCGGCCAAGCTCGTGGCTAAAGTGGCACCTGCGCCTGCGCCCGCCACCCCTCCTCCAAGGCCCCCAGTCGCCGGTGCACCCGGCGACACGGCCAAAAGGCTCCGCCGTCGCAACTCCTTCTTGCGCTTCTTGGATGCAGAGACAGCCTTGAGCCCCCGCCCATAGACGCTCTCGGTCGCTGCCGCCGGCAGGTCCTTGCGCTTGACGTGCGCGACCGACACGGCCATGGCGTCGGTGCGCTCTGGCCACGCCGTCACTATTCCAATCCAATCGTCCACCGGCCGCGTAATATCCACCGACCGGTGAAGCTCCGGGAGGGCGGGCCCACCGCCGAGGGGCCCCCCCACACTTCCATCGGGGCGGGTCACCTTGGATACGTAAAAGTCTAGGCCAAAAAAGAAGGTGTGCCCGCAGCCCGGCGGATAGGCCGACGTACACACAAACTCCGAGGGGAAGGGATAGACAGCCACGCGAGGCACCGCCTCGAGACGTTGGACAAAAAGGCGGAGCTTGGCCTCCACCCACCCCCGCCACCGCGTCTGGGCAGCGGGCTCGGCGGCGAAGACGTCGATCTGCAGGAAGTGCTGGTGCTGAGAGAAAAAGTCGACAGGCTCAAACAGCTTTTGCCACGCAATGACCGCCGCCGACGCAGGGACTGCAGAGGGGGACAATGGAGGGAGAGGTGGGGGGAGGAGGGGTACGGCGGAGGGGGCATCTGGCTGTGGTAGGGGGCCGCCAGAGGGTGGCTGCCCCAGAGGTAGCCCCGGCGGAGAGACCACACCAGCGGGGAGGGCCATACCCACCGCCTCTGGGGGGGGAGGGACGCCGGGAGGGACGCCGGGCACCACCCCATTGACGCTCATTCCACCAACACTGCTGTTGCCGCCGCCCCCACCACCCCCGCCGGAGCCGTTGCCGCAAACGCCGCCTGGGTCGTAGAGGGCAGGGGAGGCGCCCGGTACAGAGATGGCCATTGGGTCGTTGTTGCCGTCTGCCGGCGGCGACACCGGTACGCCGCCGACTGGGGTCGCGGCGGCGGCAGCAGCGGCGGCGGTGGTGGAGGCAGCGGCGGCGGCGGCGGCGGCAGCAGAAGCAGCAGTGGCGGTGGCGGCGGCGGCGGCGCCCCCCCCCCCGGCACTTCCCCCTCCCAGCGCCGACGCAGCGGCCGCCTCATAAATGGCATCCATAAACCGGTTCCCCCGCGCAATCTCATTCTGTACCACCCGCAGCGTTGACAACGACACGTTGTGCGTCGTGTTCATCGACGGGTAGGAAGGGGTGACAACCGGCATCAGGTGGCGAGCGTCTTGGATGTTCAGCCGCGGGTTCCACAGCTTGTAGCCGAGCGCCGGGGAGCCCGGCGAGATGGCCACCAGTAGCACCGGGTTGGGCCACCGCCACTGCTCATACACACGGAAGAATCGGGAGAGGAGGGTGGCAGGCGCGGCGCGGGGGTAGAGCTGGCATACCCGCGCGACGAGGATGGCCCACGCCACCCCGCCCAGGTAGCCGAGGACGTTAGAGTAAACGGCCCGCCGCTTGGCCCAGTGCTTCACCGCCCGGAGGGTGGTGCGGAAGTTAGGGATGTGGGGCACGAGGCGGAGGATGGCGTCGGTGACACGGACGCCATTGATGGAGCGCTGGGTGCCATCGTCCAAGTTGCGAAGGATCCCATCGTCGAGGATGTCCAGCGATGGCGGCAGCACCTCGAGCTGCAAGCACGCCACCAGCAGGTCAATCTCCACGCCCCCATACACAAACTTGATGACCGGCACGTACGCCTCGGCAACGGCGACAATTTCGCTCGCGTCGGGGTCGTCGCGGAGCATCTCCACCAGCACATTCTCCCGTGGCGGCGGCACTACCCCGGCCTCGTACATGCCAAATACGTCCCGCCGCCGGTCCACGTGGCGGGGAGCAACCGCGAGCGTGTCAATGTCCGCGCCGGGGCCACTGACGCCCAGCCGGTAGCTCCCAAACGTCAGGATGCGGGCGCCCGTCGTGGCGGCCGCGTCGGGGGACAGCCCCTGCGCCAGCGACACACGGTACACCCACGTGGAGACAAGGCGGGAGAGCTTGGCCAGCACCGTCTCCCGGTAGGCCGTCTCGGCGGGGCACTCGTACAGGTGGGCAGCGCGGAGCGCCACGTCTAGGTCCACCGACAGCTGCGCGTCGAGGGGCTCGGGGGGGGCCAGCGAGATGGGCTCCGTCACCCCATACGTGGGGTGGGTGGCAGCGGTGGCCGCCGCGGCAGCCGCGGCAGCCGCGGCAGCCTCCATAACGAAAGAAAGAGAGGGGGCGGGGGGAGGGTAAGGAGGGGCAAAGCGGGGGAGGGGGTGACGGCCCGCCTGCGCCACACGCGCGAGGGAAGAAACAACACCGCAAGAGAGAAAAGGGGGGGTTCCGCGAGAGGGGGGGGGGGGTGAGGGTCACCAGGGCGGGCGCGTGGCGCAGCCACCAACCGCCGCTGTCAAGTCGCACGCGGAGCTCCTAGCGCGCGCCTTGGGGACCACGGCGCAGAGGGGCACCACGTCGATGGCGGCGGCGGGGACAGTGGCGGCGGCGGCAGCCGCGGCAGCGGCGACCAGCGGGTCCGCCCAACCTAGCGCCGCCAACCCCGCGGCAGCGATCGTATTGGCAATGACTCACTCACCGCCACAGCACAAGACAGCTCCCCCGCTGTCGCACAAGCAAAAAAAAAAAAAAGAAAAAAAAAAAAAGCGGGCGTAGAGAGGTGCACACCGAACAGGGGGCGAGCGGTCTCGTCGCGCGCCGGTCGTGGGCCTCCTTCTCCCTGCCGCCCCCCCCCCCCCCCCCCCCCCCCCCCCCCCTGTCGCAAAAAGGCGAGGCGTCGCCAGGCTGGCAACGTCCCCGCCCCGCCGCCACGCCCACCACCGTCGACGCGCGGCTGGCACGGCGCTGGCGCGGCGGGGCGCGGGCGGGGCGGCGGATGGCCCAACGCACGGGGGGGCGGCTTTGGTGGCCGGCGCCTGCCCCCACCGACCCGAGGCCCACCAGCGACCTGCACGACCAATTCAGTCTTGAGCAGACGAGGAATGGGGTGGTACAATCCGCGTGAGGCGGCGCCACGTCCAAAATGGTGCGCTTCGCACCCATCGCCCCCTCCAAGCACTCCCCACAAGTTGATGACAATAAATGCACCATCAATTTCTCTCATTGTCCTTCAAAACCAGGCTACGTGTTCTTCAATGTGAGCCGATTCATTGGCGAACGCCATAGGTAGGTACAGTACAGTACATGAATGTTCCAAAGATCATTTTGTTGGGACGGCAGAGCGCCAGGGGGCGCGACCGCCGCTTCGCATCACCAAGTCTCGGGTGAGAGGAGGTCGTGGCGCTGGCGCTCACCCCAGCCCCCCCTTCCCCCCCCCTTCTGCCCCGTCGACCCCCCATGTAGAGACGGGGGGGGAAGGGGGGAAGCGCGCCCGCCCAGCGCCACGCATTGCGGGCGCACAGCGCACACCAAAAGAGCGCGGCGGGACCGGGGGGCGGGGCGGGGGCGCGCCGCGGCCGCTCACCAAAGGGGCGCCGCCACTGCCAGCCCGCCGTCCCGCCTGCACCGTGATGACCTAGACGGGTGCCACATCACTAGCAGGGGGGGGGGGGGGGGGGGGGGCGGTGAGGGGAGGTTGCGCCGGCGGGGAGCGCCGGCCGGTGCGTATAGTGGCCGACCGACGGCGTCGTCGCCGACCGCTGACACGCGGCGTTGCGGGTCGGTGCGGCCGCCGGCCTAGACAGGCAGCCAACGACGGTGGCGCCACCGGCAACGGCGGCCGCTGCTCTCGGCGAAACGGCAGGGCGCGTCGGCGGGCGGCGCCCTACGCAGCCCGGCGCGCGCGCGCCCGGCGTTCCCCCCGGTCCCACCTCCCACCCCCGTGCAGCGCGTGGGCGGGAGCAGCGCACGGGCGGGGGCGCCCAGCGCGCTGTGAGCGGGGGCGGCACCCGCAGGCGCGCGGGCGTCCACCGGTTCACCCACCCTCCCCCCCCCCCCCCCCCTTCCCTGCTCCACCCCCCTGAACACCCCGTACGTAGCGCTACGGAGGAGGGGGCTGGACTGGAGAGCGGGGGGCGAGCCGGGAAGGGAGGGGCGGAGGGGGGAGGGGGAGCGAGCGGAGCGCGGCGGCGGTGGGCCCTCCCGGCCTGGGGGGGGGGGGGCATGCCCGCCACCGCGCCGGCGGCGAGCGGGAGCCGCCGGGGCGGGCGTCGGCGGCCCATCCCATGGGCCGCGCGTGGCGACCGCCGCCGCCAGACGACGGCGGCGGCGGCGGCGGCGGCGGCAGAGGCGGCGGCGGCGGCGGTGGCGGCGGGGGCGCCCCCCGAAGGCGCGGCCGACCGCCAGGCAGCCGGGCGCCATCCCCGCCGGCAGGGGCGGCAGGCGTGCCTGGCGGGCGGGCGGGCACCTGGCGGCGGCGGGTGCCGTCGCCGCCGCCGCGGTCGCCAGAGGCGGCGGCCGCCCCCCCCGCGGACACCCGCGCTCCCCCCGCGGGCGTTGTGCACAGGCGGGCGGCGGCGGCGGCGGCGGCGGCGGCGGCTGCGGCGGCGGCCGCCGCCGCCGCTGCCCCCCGCCGCCGCCAGTCCCCCCCCCCCTCCCCCACCCCCTCTGCAGACACCGTCGGCACGCCCACCACCGGCACCCTGTCGGACGGCGGCTCCACCGTCTACTTTGGGCGGGTCACCACCACCGGCGCCACCCCCCCCGGCATCCATACAACAACAACGTCGACGACGGCGGCCGCAGGGGGGGGGCGCCTGGCGAGGGGGGGGGGGACCTGGGCCAAGGCCCTCATCGGGAGCGTCGCCGACGTGCGCGTCGTCGACGATGGCGAGGACGAGGACAGCGAGCGTGGGAGCAGCCCGGGGAGCGGCGGCAGCCTCGCCACCGGCGCATTCGACAGCAGCAGCGGGAGGGGGGCGGCCGTGGCAGCGGCAACGGCAACGGTCGGCCGGCGGGGGCATGGCGCGGGGGGGGCGAGCCCCCGCCGCCGCCCCCGGGGCGGCGCCGGCGGCTCCCCGCCCGCCCCCACCGCCTTTGGCACCTTTGCGGTCACCGTGTGGGGCCGTACCACCACCGATGGGAACGGCGGCGGCGACGGCCGCGGCAGCGGCGCGTCGAGCGGAGGCTGGTGGGCGGCCGCCCTCCGCACCCCGTCGCCGGCGGCCCGCTTTGGCGGCGGCGGCGGCGGCGGCGGCGGTGGCGGCGGCGATAGTGGCCGCGGCCGCGGCGGTGGCAGCGGCGGTGGGAGTGCAGACCGTGAGAGTGTCAGCGGCTGGGGCAGCGGCGGCGGCTGGGACGACGCCGCCGCCGGCACAGACGGCAGCCGGTGGGACACCGCCGCCCCTTACGCAGGCGGGTGGGATGACGCGGCCGCCGACACGGGCGCCGATGGGGGGGGGGGTGGGATGACGCTGCGGGCGGCGGTAGCGGCGGCGACGGTGGGTGGGGGAACGCCGCCACGGGGGCCACCCCCACCGGCGGCGGCGGCGGCGGCGGCGGTGCCAACCCGTGGGGCGCCGCCGCCTCCCCACCCCGCCAGCGGGACGGCAACGGCGGCGGCGGCGGGTACCGCCGCCGCCGGGACCGTGTCCGCGACGCGGCCGCGTCGACCGCCTGGTGGTTGTGCTGTGGGGGGTGCGGCGGCGGCGGCAGCGACGATGGGAATGGGGGGTGGGGGGCGCCCCCGCCGCGCCGACCCGGGGGGAGTGGCGGCGCAGCCGGCGCCGTGACGCTGCTATCCCCCGTGACGGCCGACACGCTGTCGCCGGCGGCCGCAGCGGCGGCAGATGGGGGAGGGGCGGGTGGGCGGTGGCCTGCCGGGGGGGGGTGGCCGCCGCCGCCACCCCCGCCACCCGCGACGCGGTGGCCATTTATGCCACCCTCAGAGGGGGCGTCGGCGGCCTCCCCCTCCCCCTCCCCCTCCCCGTCCCTTTCCCCATCGACCGGCGGGTGGCGCCACCGGCGGTCACGCCCGCGGCCGTCGTCGCCGTCCCGGTCACGATCCCCTGCCCCCGGGTGGGCGCCCGCCGGCGGGTGGCGGTCCCCGTCCACCTGGTCGGGCTCGTCCGTGACGCCGCTGGGGAGCCCCGCGTCCGCGGCGTACGCCACGGGGGGGGCGCTGGCTGAAGCGTCGGATGGGCGGTGGGAGGCGCCGGCAGCAGCGCCGCCCGACGGCCACCGCCGTGGCCGCCGCGGCGGCGGCAATGGCGGCAGCAGCAGCAGCGGCAGTAGCGGCGGCGGCGGCGGCGGCGGTCGCCGCGTCGGCTACAGCAGCATGGACAACGACCGGGTCGGCCTCGACGGCAGCGTCAGCGATGGCGGCGGCGGCGGCAGGGCGCTGCCGCCGCCGGCGGTATCCCCTCAGACGGACCGGCCACAGGTGTGGCCGGGCGCCCGTCGCCCCCCCCCCACCGCCACCCCCCAGTGGCCCGACCTCCCCGACAACCACGGCGACAGCGGTGGCGACGGCGGCGGCGGCGGGGGCGACCTCGACGCCGCCTTCCCATCGGCGCTGACCGTCGGGACGGTGGTGACGATTGACACGGTAGGGTCCCCCTCCCCCCCCGCGACGCCACCGCCGCCGTCGCAGTCCCCGTCCCCGTCGCCGCCCCCGCCACCGCCACCGCCACGCCCGTCGCCGCCGCCGCCGCTGCCACCACCACCGCCGCCGCTGCCGACGCCGCCGCCGCTGTCCCCGCCGCCGCCGTCGCCGTCGCTGTCGCCGCCGCCGGCGCGGCCACGACGCCGGCCTGGGCGGGCGCGGTCGCGCGGGCGCCGTCGGCCTGCCGCCGCCGCTGTCGCCGACGGGGCGCTGGAGGTGGTAGCCGCGACGGCGGCTTCAGCGGCAGCCGCGGAGGAGGAGGGGGAGGAGGTGGTGTCGGTGTGGTGAGCGAGTGGGGGGGAGGAAGAAGTTGGGGGGGGGGGGGGGGTGTTGAATGCTGATTGTGGCGATGGAGAGAGAGGAGAGAGTGAGGGGCGTGGGCCGGGGGGGAGGGGGCGGCTCTGGCGCCCGCCTCATGACAGGCAGGGCGCGGCCCGTACTCTACAGCGCCCGGACACGGCTCCCTCCCCCCCACCCCCCGCCCCCCCCCACCCCACCTTCTCCCGTCTGCGCCGGCCATACATAGAAGCGCCACGCCCCACCACCGCGGTTGTGTACATACATGGCTGCGACGCCCCTTTGCTCCCCCGCCTCGCCAGTCGCGCGGCTGACGCCATCGCCACGCCCCCCCCCCCCACCTTGGTTCACCCAGCGGGGCCGCCTGCCGCCTGTCGCCAGCCGCCGGGTGAGTGCCCCAAGCGCCCGCTGGGGACAAGGCCACACCCGCGCGGCCGGCGCAACGCGGCGCGCCGTACCCGGCCATCCCCTCCCGCACCCGCACGACCCGCCCCCCAGCCCAGCCCACCCTACCCCACACCCCACCGCACCGCACCGCACCGCATCCGACCGCACTGCCCACCCACCGCACCAGCGCAGCTCGTGTCCCTAGACGGCACCACCCCACCTCCCTCGCACATCACCGGGATGACCACCCCCCCCAACGACCGCCGTGATCCGCCAGCCCCTCACGCCCGCTTCCGCTGCACCCCCACCTCGGCGGCCCGCAGCACCCGGTCGCCCAGCCGCCAGCCGACCTTTTGGACAGCCAACACCCCGCCGGGGGGCACCTCCCCCCCAGGCACGTCCGCCTCAAACACAGCCGCGTGGAGGTTGGGGTCAAACGTGTCGCCAACGGCACCGTACCGCTCCAGGCCGTGCTGCCCAAACACCTTGACCAGCTCCGCCTCTGTCGCACGGACGCCCTCCACCAGCGACGCCAGCGCCGTGTCGCCGCCGCCGCCGCCGTCCCCGCCGTCCCTGCTGTCCCCGCCGTCGGCACCATCGTCGTGGGGCGCATCCGCTTTTCCATCCGTGGTGGTGGCGGCGGCGGCGGCAGCCTTCTTCTTGGCCGCCGCGTCCTCAGCGGCAGCGAGCGCCAGGCCCAGCGTGTCGGCGACGGGGAGGAGCCCCCGCGCAAACGGCACCAGCGCGTAGGCGCGAGCGTCGGCCACGTCGCGGGCCGCGATGCGCCGTGCATTCTCCGTGTCTGCCAGTGCCCGGAGGAGGCGGTCCGAGGCGGTAGCGAGGGCGGTGCGGGTCGTCGCCAGCTGCGCCGCCAGCGCCGCGGCGTCGCCGTTGGCGGCGGGGGCGCCAGGGGTGGTGGCAGCGGCGCCGGGCGGGGGGGCCGCCGCCGCCGCCGCGCCATTCGCAGAGGGGGAGGGGGGGGTCCCAGCGGCGGGGGTGGCGGCGGGCGTGTCAGCGTCGGCGCCGCCAGTCGGGGTGCCCGCCGGGGCGCCGCCTGTCGGGGTGCCCGCCGGGGCGCCGTTGCCGGCGGAGGCGGCGGGATCGGCGGCCGCCGCGGTCGCATCTGACGCCAGGCCCGCGCGGCCCCCAAAGCGGGCAGCCGCCACCGACGTGGCTGCGGCGGCAATCGCCCGCGGCGGCGGCGGCGGCGCCACGCCTGGCGGGCGTGCCGCCACCGCCACGCCGCGGCCGCCGGCGGCGACAGCAGCGGCGCGGCGCAGCGCCGCGCCGGCAGTGGTAATTATGAGGCCCCGCATGAAGAGGGGGGTGTGGGGAACGCGAGGGATGGGGGCTTGGGGAGGATGTAGGGGAGATGAGGGGAACGGGTGTGGCGTGTGAAGGGGGGGGAAGAAGGGGAAGGGCGAACCGAGGCTTGCGTCAGCGTGACGGCGGGCGAGCCGACGGCGTCGTCGGAGGCAGTGTGGATCAAAGGCGGCGTTGCGGGCAAGTCTCCAGTCAGGGCGTGACGTGGGCTCTCGCCTGTATTTTGCTTCGGAGACTATACCAACTTCAGAGTAAGTATTGTGTAGAAGTGTAGCGAACGTATACTGTAGCTCGGCAATCAATTAAATTTGAAAGTAGAAAACGGTACACAACGACGTTTTCATCAGTGAGCTCTTCAGTTCTTCAAGTAGCACCCCATATACATCTATCTCGGTCAGCCCGCCATTTTGGCAGTCACCCCCGCGGGACGCCTCGTCGTCAATGTTGGCCGCCTTGCCTGGCCCTCTTCCCTCGATGTCCTGCCCCTCCTCACCAGTCCCGACCTTCGCCCGCTGTCCCTCTTCTTTTTTCCAGGCCTTTATCCTGCTTTTCTTGGCTTAAACCTGTCCCCTTTTCTGGTACGCTTGTCCCCTCCTCCTTTTCCTTTCTCCCTCCGCTCTTTTCCTCCCTTCACCCCTCGGCGCACCTTCCTCCATCCCCTAACGATGCAGACCCCCGCCGCCGCAGGCCGCTGGCGCCGCATGTCCTCCCCCCCCTCTTCTGGTCTGGGTGGTGGTACCACTGGCACCGGGAGTCCTTCCCCTGGCTCGGCCGGCGGCGGTGGCGGCAGGTGGGCGCCCTCTAGTGGGCGCCCGTCGGCCGGCCGCACGTCGCGGTCATCGTGGTCGGTCGGGGGCACGACGCCCGGGTCACCAGCCCCCCCCGGTACACCTTCTGCGTGGGGGGAGCAGCCCCCTCCTCTGGCCTCTGCCGCCGCTATTACCACCGCCGCCGCCGAGCTCCGCGCTGCCGCCGCCGCCGCCGCCGCTCGTGGCCTGGTGTCGTCGGCCAAGTGGGCGGTGGAGATGCTAGTGGCGCTTCCATCGCCGCCCCCGTCGGCCGTCGCCGCTGCCACAGAGCCGCCGCTGCCGGCGGTGGGCCCAGACGGGTTGTCTACCCCCGACCCCGCCCCCCCCCCCGCGTCGGAGCAGCTGCTGCTGGCGCGGGCCTACTTTGACGCCCGCGAGTACCGCCGCGTGGCAGGCGTCCTTGCGGGTGAGGTGCGCTACGGCCCGCGGGCTGTGGTGGCGGCTGACGCGGCGTGGCCGGCTGCACCGCCGCCGCGCCTTGACGGCGCCGAGAGGGGGGCCGGGGAGGGCCCCCGGCGGGACCGCCACCGGGCCGATGAGTACCCCGTGGTGCGCTTTCTGTGGGCCTACGCCCTCTACCTGGCGGGGGAGAAGCGCAAGGAGGAGGCGCGCCGGGAAGACCCTGGCGGCGTCGCCCCGGACAATGAGCACCTGCCGCTGCTGGTGCGCTGCCTGGCAGAGGATGTGGCGGAGGGAGTGGCCGCCGCGTCGGCGGCAGCGGCAGCGGCGACGGCGGCGGCAGAGGCGGCGGCGGCGGTCGGGGGCGCTCCGCCGCCGCCACCGCCTCCCCCCGCCACCCCCCCCCCAGACCCGTACCTCGCCTACCTCTACGGCGTCGTCCTTCGCGCGTCGGACCGTCCCGTCGAGGCGACGGCCGCCCTCTCCGTCGCGGTAACTTTGGCGCCGTGCTTTTGGGGCGCCTGGACGGAACTCGCGCGGGGCCTCCCGGATGGCCCTGCCGCCGAAGCGGCCACCCCCCCCCCGCACCACTGGGTGCGGGGCCTTTTCCTCGCGACCGTCTATGCCGATGCGGATGACTGTGGTGCAGGGGTGGGCCTCGCGACGGAACTCCTCGCCGCCCTCCCCGCCGCCCGCCCCGTGCGCCTGGCGGCGGCCGCGGCCGCCTACAACGCCGCCGACTATGATGGCGCCGAGGCGGCGGTGGCGAGCCTCCGTGCCGATGACCCCTACTCCCTCGACGGCACGGAGGTGCTGTCCAACGCGCTGTACGTGCGGGAGGACCGGCCGGGGCTGGCCGACCTTGCCGCCACCGTCGTTGCCGTCGACGCGGTGCGGCCCGAGACGTGCGTGGTGCTCGGCAACTACTACTCGCTGCGGGGCAACCACGGGCTGGCGGCGGCGCACTTTCGGCGGGCGCTCGCCCTCAACCGCTCCTTCCTGGCCGCGTGGACGCTCCTTGGCCACGAGTACGTCGAGGTGAAGAATACGGGCGCGGCGGCCGCTGCCTACTCGGCGGCGACGGCGCTCAACGCGCGGGATTTTCGGGCATGGTACGGGCTGGGGCAGGTGTACGAGCTCCTCGGCGCGCCCGCCCATACGCTCCACTATTACAAGCGCGCGGCGGCGCTGCGGCCGCGGGACGGGCGCATGTGGGCGGGCCTGGCGGCGGCGTACGAGGAGCTCGGCCGCCTCCCGGACGCCGCCCGCTGCTACGAGCGGGTGGTGGCGTCGGGGGGGGGCGACGAGGGCCTCGCCCTCGACCGCCTGGCGGGCGTCTACGAGCGCCTCGCGGCGGCCGCGTCGGGTGCCGGTGCGGGGGGCGCCGGCGGCTCCGCCTCCGCCGCCGAGGCGGCGGCGCTTATGGACTTGGCGGCTCGCAACCACGGCGCCGCCCTCTCCCGCCGGGACGCGCTGGGCGACGGCGTCGGCGCCGCGGCGGCCGCGTCGCTCCTCTTCCTCGCCCGCGCGGCGCTCGCGGGCGGGCGGCTGCGCGACGCCGAGGGCCTCGCGGGGCGGCTGCTGGAGGTGGGGCCCGGCGCCGAGCGCGACGCTGCCGCGGGGCTCCTCCGCGACGTCCACGCGCGGCGGCGGGCGGGGGCGGGCGGCCGCGCGGTCGTGGCGGCGGGGGACACGCCCGTGCGGCGGCGGCTGGGGCTGGTGGCCGCCGCTGCGCCGGGGGGGGGGGGGGAGCCCAGTCCGGGGGGCAGCGCCCGGCGGCGTTGAGGAAAGGGGGGGGGGGGGGGGGGGGGGGGGGAGAAGGGGGCATCTCTTCCCTGGTTTTTCCCGGTTCGCGATCCCCATCCGCCTGTCCGTGCCGCCATGGTCAGCGCCCTGAGCGCCACGCGGCCGGCGCGGCCCATCGCGCCCGCCGGACCAGCAGTGGAAGAGGCGCATGACGGCAATGACGATGGCTGGGGGAGGGGCGGCGGGTCGGTGGTGACCGTGGTAGGAAAGGCCCTTGGGGAGGGGTGTCTTTGAGCGCCGTGCATCGTCCATCGCACGGCGCGGTAGTAGGAGAGGACATGACGCGCCTCAGAGTGGGGGCCACTTTAGGTGTTTGAATTTCAAAGCCTCTCCGTGCAGCCGCGCAGTCTCCCTGCATGCGCTGCGGGCATGCATGCGAGAGGGGCCGTAGGGTCGCTCTTCTGCACCTGTTCCAGTTCACGAAAAATGCACTGCGACCGCCCCCGCGCCCCTGTGGCGCACCCTCGCCCTTTCCTCTCCCCTGCTGCCCCCGTCGTCCACGGTCACCCCGTCGATCTTTCTTCTTTGCTGCTTCTAGCCCGCCCCCAATTTCCCCCATTCCTTGCTTCTTCCTCTGTTGACCCCTCTTCCCCCTTTGTCTGTTCTCCCCACCCTCTGGCCCCTCCTCGACGGCGTCGAATGCTATGTCCTCCTCGCTGGGCGCCCTCCCGTTGGCCAACACAGATGCGGCCGTGCGGACGCTTGGGTCCACCCTCGAGTCGGTCTTTTCCACCCTCGACTACGCTGCCAAGACGCTCGAGGCAGAGTTCAACGCCGCCTACCCGGCGCCGTCCCCGTCGACGGCGGCCACAGGTCGCCCGGGCGGACGCCGCGGGGAAGGGGGGGGCGGAGGTGGGAATGGTGGCGGTGGCGGCGGCCGGGGTGGCCCCCGTGGCGGCAGCCGTGGGGTGTCTGCAGCGGCGGTACCACACCCGCCAGATGCCGCCGCCGCCGCCGCCGCGGGCGGCCTTGACGGCGGCGGTGTCCCCCGCCTCCCACGCGGTGGCGGCGGCGGCGGCGGCGGCGGCGGCAACGGCGCGGCGGCGGCGCCGCGGGTGCTCCCCCCCCCGGTCCTCCTCCGGCGGCTCGCCGCGGCGGGCGCGGCGCTCCCCCCCCTGGTGTCCGCCCTGCGGGCCGCCCACGCGCGCACCGCCGCGGCGACGCGGCGCTCCGCCACCGCCGCCGCGGCGGTGCACGCGGCGGTGCGGGCGCTCGCGGAAGCCACCGACGCGGACGCGGATGAGCGCGGCGCGAGCAGCCGCGCCGCCCGCACCGAGACGGTGGCCGCCCTGGGCGACGCCCTCGGCGGGTGGGAGGCGGAACTGGCAGCGTGGGCGGTGGAGGGGGGGGGGGGCGCCGCCGCCGCCGCCGCCGCCGCCGCCGACGCTGATGCGGCCGCGACAGAGGCGGCCGGCGAGGTGGTTGCAGCGGCGGCAGACGCGGCAGACGCGGCTTTGTCGGCGGCGGCGGCGGCGGCGGTGGCAGCACCAGCATCGGCCGACGCGGCGGCGGCAGCGACGCCGCTGGGGGGTTGGGACGAGGTCGCCGCCGCGATTGACGCTGCCGCCGCGGCGCCGCCGCCGCCTCTGCCGGCAGAGGCGCCGCCGCTGGCGCGTCCGACGTCCCGTGCGGGGGCGCCCCCGCGGGGGGGGGGGGGGCGTCCACCGGCCGACGGAAGCACCGACGATGGTGGTGGTGGTGGTGGTGGTGGTGGTGGCGGCGGCGGCGGCGGCGGCGGTGGCGGTGGCGCGGGTGCTGGCCGCCCCCGTGGCGCGCCAGTGGGGGGAGGCGGCGGCCGCCCTGTCGGTCGCGCCCCCGCCGCCGCCGTGGGGGGCGGTGCGCTGCCGAGGGGCGCCGCCCCGCGGCGCGGGCCGGGCGCCCCCCCCCCCCGAGGTGGGGCTGCCGCCGCCGCCCACGCCGCCGCCCCCCCTCCCGGTGGTGGCGCCGCCGCCGCCGCCGCTGTTGGCGGGGCGGGCTCGTTTGTGCCCATTGCAAAGGCGGACTTTAATCGCCTGCCGCGGAACCTGCGTACGCTCGCCAAGCTTGACGCCCTCAACGCAATGTACGGGCGCATCTGGGCGGGCGTAGTGCCGGCGGGCGGCGCGACGCGTGTCTTTACCGACGGGGAGATGGAGGCGCTGGCGGGGCCTGGGGGAGGGGAGCTCCTCAAGGTTCTCCGGGGGGCGTCGGTGCTGCGGGCGGCGCCCGGGGGAGGGTGGACCCTGGTGCTGGGCCGTGGTTGACGGTTGTGGGGGGGGGAAGAGGGCCGGGGGGTTGTCTTGCCTGCCCTTGCGCCCTTGCACCCTAAAGAGCAATGCAGTCGACGTGAGAGCTGCTGACTATTCTTAGAACCCGGAAACCTATGTATAGCACTGTACATGTATTGGGCATGAACTCATTTGACTTCTTGGTTCCATCGTAGGGAACACCCTTCGGGACGGTCCGCGTCCTCGGCGAGAACGGTGTTGATGGGGCGAAAATGGTGTTGATGGGGCGAGAATGGTGTTGATGGAGCGAGAATGGTGCTGATGGGGCGAGAATGTTTCAGGGATGACCGGATGCATGGCGATGAGCACCTCCTAGTCGCCCAGGTCGGTTACCAGGCTATGGAGCTGTGGGCAGCCGCTGCCCCCCGTTTCCCCCCTTCGCGGCATGAGCCAACCAGGCCTCCCCGGGCCGCGTCCAGCCGGCCACACGCCTTGGCCTGCCAGTGCCGCCACGGAACATGTGCCGGCCGCGCCTGCTGTTCCATCGGCCACCACGGGGGCGTCCACCCAGCGGTCGACGTTGCAGCAACGCCGGGGCCTACTGGGAGCACGGGTGGTCGTCGAGCGGTCACGACGGCCTCCTTGGCGGCGACGGACCCCACCCCCGCGCGCACAGACGTCACCGCAGACACGGAAAAAAAAAAAGAGCTACAAACGCGGCCGAGACACGGGGGCGTGACGCGCAGGGGCGCGCAGGGCTGCAGGGAAAAAGGGGTGAAGGGACGGGCGCGTGAAGGGGACGCTGCCACCACAATCGACGCTGCCGTTTCAGGTGGAGGTGTGTGCCATCTATGCACAACCGCGCACCTGGCGTCCGACGCAGTGTGTGGCCTGCGCGCCAACCAGAGTGACACGCCTGCGTCAACCAATGAAAGTATCTGGCGCGATGTCTCACCCAATAGAGCACAAGCAGCCGCCGCTCCTCGCCCGGCCGGGCCAGGAGGCTCTCTCCCCACTGAGCATCACCAACACCGCCCTTGGCCGAGAGAAAAAAAAAAGAAAAAAACGGGCCCCACCGCTGCAGCGCGTGTGGGTGTGGGTGACCGCCGGGTCGGTCGCGGCCCCCCCGGATCTTACCGCGGTGGCCGCACGGCAGCGGGCCACTCCTCGCCCGCCCCGCGCGCCGTCACTTCACACTGTTGTGGGTGTGTCGTACCCACCCGCCGCCCCCCGCCCGCCCGTCAACTGTGTCTCCCGGCGCGGGCACCAGCGCAGCTGCTGCAGCTGGCAGCGGGGTCTTCGCGGGCTGGCTTGGTGCCGCGTGTGCGGCCGGGGTGTGGCCCGCCACCTGGCTGGGACCCAGCCGCTGGGTGCCGTCGCTGCCGCGCCGCTTCTCCGTCCCCCCAAGACGGTCCCCCCCGCCTCCGCCCTCATTCCTCTGCCGCCCGCGTCGACACCGCGGTGGCGGCGGCGACACCCGGTTAGTCTGCCGTTGGCGTGGCCGTCGCGGCACAGCTGTTTCGGGGTTTCCCCCTGAACCCTGCTTCTCCCAGCAGCGGCGGCCGCCCCTGTTCAATAACAGCGTTTTCCGTTGGGGGTGGCGGCGGCGCGGTCCACGCCGCCACCCCCCTCCTCCCCCGCCTCCTTCCCACGCTCCCTTGCGGCACCCATCCTCCTTCCTCATTCTGCCGTGCTCCGTAATCCTCCCCCCCCTCACCCCCTCCCCCCCCACCCTGTCCCCCCGTTCTCACGCACCCGCCCCTGGGTTCCCCCCAACAATGGGTCTTGTTGCCCGCTCTGGTGTCCTGCCCCGGGTACCCAACCCCGACGAAGGCGTCGGCGACGAGGTGAGCGGCCGGGACGCCCGGCGGCTGCCCATCCAGACTCTCGTCGCGTCCCTGCTGGGCACCCTCGTAGTGGTGGGGGGGGTGGGGCTCCTCGGCTGGCGCCGCTGGGCCCGCCGGCGCGCGCTGCTGCTGGGTAGGGGGGAAGGGGCGGCGGGCGGTAGCCCCGCGTGGGAGGTGGATGAGGAGGGCGACGACGATGACGGCCCGCTGTCGGTGGGGGGCGACGGCGTGTATTTGGCTGCTCCCGCCGGCGGTGGTGGTGGTGGCGGCGGCGGCAGCAGCAGCAGCAGCAGCAGCCTAGGCGGCGGTGATATCGGCGCTGCCCCACAGCTGCCGGGGGGGGGGCGCCGCATTGGCGGCGGCGGCGGCGGTGACGGGCCCCGCCCGCCCGAGCCGCCTGGCGTGTGGCGGCCTGGTGACGGGAGGGGGGTGGCGGGCGGTGCCGGCGGGGGAGGGGCGGGCGCGTTTGGCACCGCAGACGCTGACGACGAGGATGGGGACGAGGCGGCACGCCTGGCGCTGCCCGACGTTGCCCTCGGGGGGGGCTGGCGGTGGTCGTCTGGGTGGGGGCTCCCCGCCGAGGGGGGTGTCGTGGCGCCACCCGCGCGGGGGGTCGGGGGTGGGGGGGAGGGGGCTGTGTCGATGGTGTGAGCGGGCTGGGCAATGAATATTGTGGAGGGGGGTTGGTTGGGTGGGTTGGGGTGGGGGGGGGGGATGGTGGCAGACAACGACGCCTGCTCCATTTGCGTCTGTGGGCGGAGGGGTGGGGTGGGCGGGCAGACCAACGGCGGGCCCGTGGGGAGGGAGGGTTGGCGCACTGGGCCAGGAGCGGTGGCGCGACACGGGGGGGGCAGGGAGGTTAGGCAAGCGGTCGGGGTGGGAGGGGAGGGTGGTGGGCGGGCGGTGGTAGGGCGCATGCGGCTGCCGGGGTGCCCCCATCGTCGCCTCTGGGTGGGGGGGGGACACGCTCAGATGGGCGGCGGCTGCCTGCATCGCCCGTGAGGGACCCTCCCCCTGCCAGCAATGGGCGGCCCGCCGGCGTGCAGCGGGCGCTGCGGCCGCCAGGTGGGTGGCGGCGGCCCACGGCGGCGGTTGTGGGCGGTGGTCTGGTGGGCGGCCACCCCGACGACGGCGGGTGGTCGCTTGTATGTACATATGTTGACGGGCGGCGGCGGCTACGTCGCCGGGCGGCCGCCGCTCCCCCGGGGTGGCGGCAGTGTGGCCTTCGTGTGGCCCGTCGTCTTTGACTCTCGACGCTACTCGTCCCGTTCCCGTTCCCGTTCTATTGTGCGCCCTTACTGGTCCCCCCGTCTGTCCCTTGCCTGTTACCACCGCCCCCTCCCGCGGGCTCTCCTCTCCCCCTCGCCATCCCCGCATCGCTGTTCTGCGCCAAAGGTTTTCTTTTTTCCCGTTTTTTCCGCCTTGACCAGGAGCACCACCCCGTGACCCCGTCCCATGCCCAGAGTGGCAGGCGGAGACGCAGACGGGCTTTTACAGGGCCGCCCCTATCCCCCGACCCCCCCAGCCTCCCCTACCCCACCTAAATGTCCGACTGTCCACGGCACCTCGTCCGCGGTCTGCCTCGTCGGCGTCAGCACCACCCCCACGCCGCTGCCGCCACCGAAGCCGCCCATCGGGCGGCGGCCCCCCCGCCAACCACCCCCACCGCACCCAGCACAATGCCCAGCGCCAGCGCGCGGCGGGCGACGAGCTCCACCATGGCCCCGTCTGCCACAACAGCGGCAGTGGCGGCGGCGGCGGCCGCTGCCGACGACGTTGACGACGAGCCACCCGTCGAGGGAAAGCGTGGCGACCGACGGCGGCGGGGAGACGCCTCCCGCCGGACGCCCACCGACGTCACCTCGGTGGGGGCGGCCGCGGCCGCCGCTGCTGCGGCCGCCGCCGCTGCTGCAGCCACCTCTGTACGCCGCTGTTGCCTCAGGCGTGCACGGCGGGCGCAGCGTCCACACCCGTCGCCGACGGCGCCGTCGAGCCCGACGGCGGGAAGTGCCGAGGCCGTCGCCCCCAGGGGAGGGCACGCCGCAGTGGATTCCCCGCCGGCTGCAGCGGCCGCCGCCACAGGGGCTGCCGCCGGCACCGCCAAGGACGGCAGCGGCGTACGGGGGCTCGTAGGCAGCTCGGTGGCAAACGCATCGTCGGCCATCATGAGTGCCGACAGCTCCTCCTCCAGCGACGAGGCGCTGACGTCCGAGGCAGCAGCTTCCAAGGCGCCCGCGGCCTCGCCAACGTCGGCGTCCTGCGGTGTGGCAACCGCATGGGGGGCCACCGCCGCCGCCGACGTGGCGGTGGCGGCTGCCAAGGGGCCGCCCCCCCCTGACTGGCCCCCCGTGGCAGTCCACGGCCGCTGGCTGCGGCGGCGGCGACGGCGAGCGGGCGCCGCATCGGCGCGGAGGGACAGCCGCGGGTCGGCCCTCCACGAGGCGCTGTCGCCCGCCCCACCATCCGACAGCGTCACCGAGCTGCCCGGCTCGGCCGTCGCCTCGTCACTGTCCGTCGCCGACGCGCCCACCGCCGCCGCCCCTTCCTCCCCATCCGACCACCAGACCGACGGGCGTTCACCCGCGCGGGGGCGCTGCGGCCACGTCGACTGCGCCGGCAAAGGCGGGGGAGGGGACGGTGGCGGCTGTACCGGCAGCAGCACCGCCCGTCCGTCCCACTCCCGAGCAAAGCCGGCGGCGGCGGCGGCGTCGGCGGCAGAAGCAGCAGCAGCAGCGGCGGCAGCGTCATCGTCGTTTGCATGGATGAGGTCCACGTCCTCGTCAGGGAGGAGCAAACGGCAGCGACGGCGGCGCTGCGGTCCCGCCGCGGCCGCCACTGCCGTTGGTGGCAGCATCACCGTCACGGTGCTGTCCACGCCGAGCAGGTCGGTGATGAGGGCGCGTGCCGACGCGGCACACACCACGCCCTCGTCCATCAGCAGTGGGAGGGAGAAGCGAGGAGAAAACGGTACAGCAGTCTTGGAGGGACAAGGGAGAGCGCAGCGGGGGGGTTAGGGGGGGGGCGGGGGGGGATGAGGAAAAGTGTGCTGACGTAGACGGGGGGGGGGATGAGGAGGATGGGAAGAGCGAGGGACGCAGAGGAACCCGCGCGGTGACGGCAGGGGTGGGGTGTGGGGATGAGCAGCGCACCCGGCAGGCCCCGTGCGCAATGGCAATGCCGGCACGGCGCGCTGCCGTCTGACGCGGGCGCACAGAGTGGGACTGCCGCCCGGTCAGCGAGCGGGGGTGGGCCGCTTGAAGTACTCGGGGGGGCGGGGAGGGGGGGGCGAGAGCGAACGCAGCACGACGGGCCACGCAGCGGCGTGGCCCACGCCCCCCCCCCCCCCCCCCCCAGAAACCCCCCCCGCACCCCCCCCGGCCCGCCGGCCCCCGGGGGGGGGGGGGGGGGGGGGGGGGGGGGCCCCCCGCCGCGCGCCTGCAGGGCCCCCGGGGGGGGGGGGGGGGGGGGGGGGGCCGCCCCATTGCCCCAGCGTGCTTGGCGGTACCTCGAGAGGCCCTAGGGGCAGAGGGGGGGGGAGGTGGGCCCACCTGCCCCATGGGGCGGGGTGGCGGGGGCGGCCCAAAACACACGCGAGATTCGCTGTGCCGCGGTGCGGATGGGGGGGGGGCCAGGTGGAAGCCCCGTCGGCGAGGGCGGGGGCCGCCCCGGCCGGCCCCCCCGCCGCCGCCCCGGCCCGCGACCTGGCGGCAGCGTGAGCGTGTGGTTGCGTGGAAGCGGTGGAGGGGGGGTGGGGGGGGGGGCTGTGGACACCCGCCGCCACGCGTTGTCGCCGGGGTGTGGAGGCGCCGGGCAGCAGAGGCGGTTTGAAACAAAAAAAAAGAAAAGAGAACTAGACTGGGAACGCGCGCGGAACAAGGGAGTGGGGTGCGGGTGCCGCTGGGTGGGAGGGAGGCCGACAGAGGCGAGTACACACACTATACAGTACAGTAGGGCCGGCTCAAGGGGCGGTGGGCAGCGAGAGAGGATGGTGGAGGGGGGGGGGGGGGGGGGGGGGGGTGGTCCACTCCCACCCACCGTCCACTTCCCGCCATATCAATCGGCCGTCGGGCCCGCGAAGCTCACTCGTCCGCTCCCCCCGCTGCTATGCCCACGTCGAGGCCTGCGGCCGGACTTGGCGGGAGGATACGGGGGCCGTGCGCGGAGAGCCGCCCCGCCACCCCCCCCCCCGTCAAGGACAGAAAAAGACCTCGAACCGCCGCCGTAAACGTCCGCGCTGGGGTCTGCGCGCACGGCCCCAGCGCGGATGCCGTCATAGCCTATGATGCTGGGATGGTTCCAGCGCGGAGGCCCCCCCAACAGCCCTCTCCGCGGGACTCCAAAAGATACTGCTCTGGGGCTGCCACGCCTCCATACGGCACCCATCGGGGCCAAGTCGGCGTGCATTCTCGACGCTGATTGGTCGAGAAAGCATAAATATCTTATGTGCTTGGGAGCTTCCACGTGCAGGCACGACAGTCGTCTGCTTCCCTGCAGAAGGATGCCGCTGTCGAGTCATCCCCAGCGTCCCGATGGATACTGTACTGTTCAGTACTTATGTACGGCCCGTCGATGCAACAGAATAGATTCTGGACAGTGGGGATAACGAGAGCGGGTGCAACACGCCTGGAGGGTCCCTGGATGGTGTGGCGCGGCGCAACGCGACGGGGGGGGTGCGCACACGGGCCGACACGCCACTGGGCCCCCCTCCCGTGTCAGCCCCCTCCTTGTGTGGGCCACTGTCGAGTTATCCTGGTGGGGAAAGGATGGTTGAGCCCCCGGGAAACACTATATCATTCTATGCATGTATTAGGCACAAGTCTTTCCCTAAGCATGACGTTTAAGTCAGCTCCCGCCCCAGTCTATAGGAGTTAGAATCGTCCCATTCGTGGATATACTGGACAGGAAAGGTAGTCTCATCTACATGAAGTTCATGACGAAGAGAGGTGCCTACAAGTCATCCTGTCCATTGAACTATTTACTGTCAACCAGACGCATGCTGGATGCTCCTGCCGCTTCGCCTGCAGCTTCTCGTCGGATCTGAACCTGACGAAAGCCCGAGCCCGGAACGCCCGGGTGTCTGCTCGACATATGCGCGTCCCGCCGCGTTCGGACAGCCCGGCGTCGAGTCGGGGCGTTTCTCGGGAGCGCATCCGAGACGTTCTGTGCAACCGAACCGTCAGTGCTGGATAGTGGCGTCACTGCCGCGTTCTTTCATTACAGATGCTCCCGAGGACAGCATACGTCATGTTCTCTGCTCTGGTGTACTCTCAACGGCGTTCCGTTATCGATTCGTTGTCTCATTGAGAGGGTTTCCTGGGCGTTTCCTGGCCTACAATGTGTATTTCCTGGGCCAAATAACCAGCATAAAAACCGGGTTATTGTCCGCAGGAAACGGTCCGCGGCCGACGCCGCCGACGCGGTGCCGACCGCGATCGCCAGCTCAGGCTGAAAAGTTGCGCACCAGCTGGCACCGCGTGGCGGCGTGGCGGCGCCGCGCCGCAGTGGCGGCGTGGCGGCGTGGCGGCGTGGCGGCGTGGCGGCGTGGCGGCGTGGCGGCAGCGGTGGCTGTGGAGGCGGCAACGGAGTCGGCTGGCTTCCGCCCCCACCCATCAGCAGCAGCACCACCCCCACCTCCACCACCACCACCACCAACCCCACCACCGACCACTGCCGACGGCGCGCCGCCGCCGCCGCCGCCGCCGCCACGGCGTCGGCCGCCCCCCCCACACGTTGCGGACGGCGGTGGCAGCGGTAGCGTCGGCGGGGCGTGTCGCGACGGCACCGCGGCCCGCGCCGGCCTCCCCCGGCTGCGTGGCCGCGGCGGGCGGCCGCCCCCCCCCCCCACCAGTGGTGGTGGCGGCGGCGGCGGCGGCGGGCGTGGGGAAGGCCCGGGAGAAGGCGGGGGCGGGGGGCGCCCGTCGATGCGGCCCAGTGGATTGGGCCACCCGCACGGAATCTCTCCACGCCTCGCTCCGCGCAGTGTTCCTCAGGAACGAATTCCGGCACCTGCCGCACACCTGTGGGAAGTCTGGTCGCTACAGGTGAAGCGTCAAGAAGGCGTGACAGCCCGTATCTCAGAGGCAAACAATACTATATGTATGTGTACTTCTGAGATATGGCCTGTCCAAAGGCCGGCCGACTGCCCGCGGCGGTCTGTCGGGTCATTCATAAAGCACACAGGATCCGCCACCCCTCTCTCGTGCGCACTCGTGGGAGTCCCCCTCCCAGCAGCCCCGCACAGGGCAGTGCACGGTGGCGGGCCAATGTCAGCACGGCACTGCGGTATCTACCGTGCACTGGCACGAACCTAGGCAGGCTGGCGCCACCAGAATCACCTCCCGTTTGACCACGCCGGCAAGGATTAGATATCCTGCCGCTCGTCCCGCCAGGAAATCGCCTTGGCCGTCACACCAACAGATGTGACGGCCAGAGGCACGTGCGGGCGGTCTCACACTCCCCCCGGCCCCGTGGTCGGACGGGGCGTGGAGGCCAGCGGGGCACGGATGATCCACTGCTCCACTGGCGTGTCGTCGACGCCAGTGTCCAGGAAGCGTTCGAGGGCATCGTTAGACTTGGCCTTGGGTCGGGGACGGGGGGGAGGCATGGGGCGGTTTTGGGTGCGAGGACTGGCGCGGGGTATGAAAGTCGTCGCGTGGGCCGGGCTCCTGTACGGGTATGCGCCGGTGAGACGGGGCAAGGCACGCGAGTCACGCGAGTGGGGGGGCAAAAGGATCGCTGTCGAGGACGGCACGGCTCAGTGGCCCTCCTCAACCCCGTATCTTTCGTACACACACGCAAACAAAACCCGCGATTGAGACGACGGCACGGCTCGGTGGCCCGCCTCAACCCCGTATCCTTCGTATACACACGCAAACAAAACCCGCGATTGACAAACGCTACAACGAGAAATCCGTCACTCTTCGCACTCGTTGGCGGCAAATGCAGCACGCCTGTGCATCAGAGCACTAGCAGGAGTGCGAAGAAGCGGCGGTACCCATTGACGACCATCCAGTGCTGCTCGCGGCGGCCATCTCCGTCGCCGTCGCGTGCTGCGTCGATGGGGTGTCCACGCCCCACGTGGCGACGGCGGGGAGCCACCTCCGAAAGTGCACGTGCACCTACCGTGGCAGGCAGAGGCCCACGACGACGAGGGGCGATACCGTACGGCCCCCACACGACGCTGCTGCTTGTGGTGGCGGCGTCCATGTCAAGCACCACGCGCACGGAGCGCGGATGCCAACAGTAGCCCGGCTGGTGAAACTTTTCGTGGTAGGCTGGGTCGGCGGGCTGCCTGGCGGCAGCATCCACTTGAGTGGTGATCGGCAACGTCCCCAGCGTAACGTCTTGGAGCACCAGCGACGAGCGCGCCAGGTGATGGGGAACCCGTGCGGTGGCGGCTCCGTCGGCACCCGTCGACGGTGTCGCGTTGACCCCGTTCTCCACCACCACCTCTTCAGTACCCTGCGCGTCAGTGCGCCCGCGTTCCTCGAGGGACGCACCGCTGTCGTCCACGATCATATCACCAACGTGGACGGCGCTCGCCCGCACGTCATGGTCGTCGTCTGTCAAGTCGGAGGGGCACGGATCGGCCACGCTGGCGGGGCGGGGAAAAGCGCGATCTGATCTGTCCATGGCGGACGTCCGCGGCAGCACAACTGGAATGGAAGGCAAACGATGATCGGGTCGGGTGGCCTGAGCGGGGGGTGGTCGTCAACAACGCCCGGTCGGGCGAGGAGGGGGGTGGGGGAAGGGGGGCAAGGCGGAGTGTCGGTGGGTGGGTGGTGGTGGGTGTGGAGCGTGGCGCGGGGGGTCCGGGGGGGTCTGGGCGAGTGCGGAAAAAACCGCGCGCCGACTGTCACACTGACAGTCACGCGTGAGGCGGCTCAGGCCTGTGCCTGTGTAGTGACAACAACTCTTAAACGCCGTGAAGTGCATGGTACTTTAAAGTCCATATTGGACCAATTCCAGAGGCCCTCCCTGGCGCTGCACGTGTTGCTCGCGCTGCTCGTGTTGCTCGTGCTGTTTGCGTTGACGGGGTTGCCCCCCCCCGCCGACCCCCCCACCCCGGGGGCCGAACCGTCTTACGGTCGCGAGACTGAACTATCAGTGGAACTATCATTGATAGAGGGATTGCCGAATTTCTAATTGATATAAGTTTTGTCGCCACCACTGACTGCCACGTCCCGGGCGGCCGGTGCACGCATAATGCATATGCGGCGATCCGGCACGGGCGGGATCCGGCCAGCCCCGCCCGCGAAAGACTTTGCCGTGGGCGACTCCGCAAGCGGCCGCGCGGCCGCAATGCGGGCAAGGGGTGGCAGAACACGCACAGGCGCCATGCGCGTGGGAAATAGGGCGACGCGGTAGGGAAGGTGTCGGGCGAACCGCCCCTCTCTCTAAAGAGCAAAGGCGCTAAAGTGGACACCTGGCACACAGGGCGGGTGGACGCCTCTGCCCTGCCACCCCGATCCATCGCCGCATACTGCCGCGCGCGGACGGAGGTGGCACACCCCGTCACCGGCATTGCTACGGGAGAGAGGGGCCACGCCAGGGACAGCGCCGCCGGCAGGGGCACCCGGCAGCCCCCACCACAGCTGTGATCGTGCAGCGGTACGGAGGCGCCATGTGCCGACCACGCGCCAGCACATCGCCAAGAAACGAGAAAGAGGGGGCGGCTGCCGCCACTGGCTTTTTCGGGGCGCGTGGTTGGCGTAGCAGGTCCGCGACCGTACCCGGTAGATAGGGGCTGGAAGGCCGCGGCCGCCATGCCAAGCGCTGACCCGCGGGGGAGCAGTGGGGCCACGTCCCCCTCCCCCCCCCCCCCCCCCCCACCCCCGCCCCCCCCCCCCTCCCGCGCCGTCCCCTCTCCCTTCTTCCTACTCAAAAGTCAAAGGAGTCGAGGGTGCTCTCCCCCAACGCGCCGGCCCCGCTCGGTGCCGCAACGGTGACGCCCGCGACGGCACCAGCGTCGCCGCGGCCTCCACGGCCTTCGCCTCCACCGCCACCACCGTTGAGTAGCCAACCACGCTGAGTAGCCCTCTGGCGGGTTGTGTACTGCATGGGGTGCCTGGTGGGGCGGCGGGTAGCCACCCACCGCCACGGAACCCGCTGCCCTCAGCAAGGCGCTCGGGCATAACTGGCAGAGCACACGCGCCGCTGCTGATGTTAGTCGCGACGCAATGCGGAGCGAGGGGAGGGGGGCGCGCGCGAAGAGTCTGCCACGGCGTCCCCTGCCGTGGCACCCGTCACGGGGACGAAGCGGGGCATGACGGAGCAACAGCGCGCGGTCGAGACAGGACAGCAGCAGGGGGCGCCACACTGGCGAGGGGGGAAGCGGAGGTGGGGGGGGCGTTCGAAGTGGGGCGGGTGCGGGCGCATCCCCAGCGCTACTCCCCCCCCCCCCCCCCCCCCCCCCCCGTCAACGCAGCACATTAAAAAAAAAAAAAGGGTGCTGGGGATGGAGGGAGAGAAAGGGGGGTGTATGGAACGGAGGCGGCGGCCAAGGCGGCCGCGGCCCAGTCATCAATGGCAGGACGCAGCCGTCAAATGTCTTGCATGGGAGGGGGGACAACAAAGTGCGCAAGGGTGCCATACAAGTGGATATTGACTGTACAGCGTATACATAGCCGGCAACAGGGCGAGCGCGGGACGGCCATGTAGAATGGTGCAGCAAGTAGTCGTCCGCGGTCAGGCTACAAGCACCCTCTGTGGAAAATTGGGCCAAGGAGACTGCGGCTGGGATTGGTGGGGCGACTGCCAGTCCGGTGCTCTATTCAGCCGATGGGAATACAAACTCTGACGTGGCTCTGAATGGATGAATTCTTGGCGAAGGAGTCGACCGGCGACTGGCGTGCCAACAGGTTGCAAGGCGAGACGACGGACGCGATCATCCTGCTGGATTATCCCTCTTGGCATTGTAGCCTTGTCCCCTGTCCCTCGTACCCTTCTTTGTGTGCACTGTTCCTGCGCGGCGGGCGGGCGGTTCTCGTCGTGACCATGCCGCGTCGGTCCATGCAAACCGCCAATGGCGGCGCTTTGCACGGGGCCGTCGAGTCTTTCATGCTCGTCCTGCGGTTTTTTGGCCTGCTGACGGGCGCCCCCGGCGCCGCGTCCTCCCGCGTCAACGACCTCACGGCAGGGAGGAGCCGCAGCGGAATGGCTGCAGCGGCGATCTTTATTGCGCTTGAATGGGACAACACGTACTCCGTTCCTGGCCGTCTCAACCACCCCTGGCCGGCGGCGCGGCCAGAGCCTGTGGCCGCCCAGTTTGTACCGACTGCCATGCTCATTGCCTGTAGGGCCGCTTGTGGCTGCCTGCAGGGATCGGGCCTGACACCCCGAGGGGCGGCCGCCGACGAAGAGCCCCTGCGGCTGATCTCCTCTGTGGTGGCACTCAACGCGGCCGACGGACTCGCTGTTGCGGTTGCAGAGCTCGCCCTCCGGGCGGTGTGGCAAGACGCTCACCCGCCAGTGGCACACGTGGCACCGGCGTTTGCGGCGGACGTCTCTGCAATGCGACACTGTGTGGACGCTGCCAAGGCCCCTATCGGAGACAATGGGGACCGGCCCGCGTCGGCGCTGGACCCCCCCGCCGGCTTGTTCAGTGCGAGTGGATATCCCGAGGGGGATTATTTTTCGAACCTCTCTCCGTAGGTGGTCCACGGAGCCAGCGTTTTGTGGGCGTTTTGTCTGCACGACGGGTGCCGGATGGCCGCGGGGATTGTGTGGGTGGTTCTTGTACAAATTGTTTTTCATCGCGTGTCGGCTGCTGTACGCCATGGCCTCGTCGGGGTCCCCGGCCTCTCGTCTGTAGTCCATGGGGGGTGCGCACACGTGCACCCCAGACGCCCTCGGCCCGTGGGGAGCTCCCATGCCAAATCGCACGAGGGCAGTGACGGCCAATCGGGTCACCACGGGCACGTGCGCGTAGGCCGACGTGTCTACCGCGTCGCCCTGTGCGGCGCGGCAGCTCGCGTAGCTGCGCGAGGACAAGAAGGTTAAAAGTACGTGTCTTCCGGCCCTCCCCGCGCATTGGTGAGTAGGGGGCGCGGCCGATACGGTCTTTAGTAAAGGTGGTGGGCCGGGTGGTGGGCCGGGGGCACGCTGCACAACGCCGACGCGCGGTCGGCCTAGGAAATGACCAAGAGAAAGCGGCGTCTAGAAGCATGGAAATGATCTACCCAAGCCCCAAGACAAGACACGCCTCCTACCCGCCCACATCTTTCACCATGTACAGAAAACGTTGTCACGTGTTGGCAGAGAGGCGTTCCACACTCGAAAAAGCAGCTCTGAGTGGCAGGACATGGGAAATCGCCCCCCCCCCCCCCCCCCCCCCCCCCAGAGGTCTTTTCGACCCTCTCTTCTACTATCGCCCCCGTGTGTTGCGCATGGCCTGGCGCAGACTCCGGCGACGGGACGGCGAGGTGGCTTCCGGGACCGCCGCAGCCTCGACGTGCTGCCCAGTAGCCACTTCCGTGGCAGCGGCCGCTGTCGCGGTGGTGCCAGCTCCAAAGACGAGGTGCATGTCCGGATACTTACTGGCAACGGCTAGGTCCGACGGAATACAAACAGCAGACGGCCGTGCACCCGTGCCCGTGCCTGTGGGAGCCATTGCCGCGTCCACGCAGCGCCGCATGGACGCAGCGTCTGCGACGGAAACGAGCGAGGCAGCGCGCACGGTGGGATGGGCGTCCTGCCACACCGCGCGGAGGGCCAGCTCGGCCAGCGCGACGGACAGCCCCTCGGCCTCGTTAAACGCCATCAGAGAGTAGATCAGCCGCACGGGCTCTTGGTCGGCTTCCGCCGTGTCCGCTGCCAGGCCACAACTCTGCAGCCGCAGACAGACAGCACGACACGCAATGAGCAAGGCCGTGGGAACGTGCTCGCAGGCCACCGGCCGCTCCCGAGCCGGAGGGCGCCGGCACTCGCACGGGCAGCGACACAGTACGAGTTTTCCCACTGGACGGCCACGGCCACTGCTGCTAGGGCCATTCCGCCGTGACACATTGCCGCGCCGACCTCGCTGATACGGGAGGCGGCGGCGCCGGGGGCACCCGTGAGCAAGCCAAAAAAGCGCAAGTAGTCTACAAAGACCTCGACAGTAAAGTGAGCTGCCCCACCATGAAGGCTGTGCGCCGCATGCCCCGGCATGACCGCAACGCTCTCCGGGGGGCTACTGCTCTCGACAGCTTGTCGCACGAGGGGCTGCCGTCCGGTTGCCAGGAAAAGTCGTCGGCGGCGAGGAGGGGGACGGGGGGCAAGGCGGGGCGTCGGTGGGTGGGTGGGTGAGGAGGGTGGCGGGGGGAGGGCCGGGTCCGGGCGAGTACGAGAAAAACGGCGCCGACACTCGTGCGTGACGCGGCCCAGGCCGGTGGCTGTGCTCTGACGGCCAGGCTTGGTCTAATATGGACTCGGGACTTGAGCGATTTCAAGTCCAATTTGAGGGGCCCACGCCGGCGCTGCACGTGTCGGACGTGGTGCTCGTGTTGCTCGTGTTGTTCGTGTTAACGGGAATACCCCCACGCCCACCCCCCCACGCTCTCCCCTCACGATCCGTCCTACAGTAACGAGACTTGACAATCATTGAAGAAAGGACTGCTGTAATGTTAATTGATACAACTACCGTCGCCACCACCGACTGCCACGTCCGTCGCCTCCACCGACTGCCACGTCCCGGGTGGCCGGTGCACGCATATTGGATATGCGGCGACCCAGCCGGGTGGGGATCCGGCCAGCCGGGTCCGTGAAAGACTTTGCCGTGGACGGCTCCCCGCATGCGCCCGCGAGCGTGGATTCCGCGCCGTGTGGCAATGCGCCCATCCCACCGTGTGCGTCGCCTCCTCCCTCTGGGGAGGGGGGCGCCCGCCCGCACTGCCGGTGCGGTTTTTCCAGCCGTGCCGGTGCGGTTTTTCCAGCCGTGCCGGTGCCGCTGTTGGCGCGTCGCCCCCCCCCCCCCCCCCCCCCCCCCCCTGAGTCGCGCCCACCCCTCGCGACCGCAGATCCCCTGCCCTGCTCTGCCCGCCCCCCCCCCACCATTTCCCAGGTGATGTACCGTCAGGGTGGTCTACCCGCCTACAGGTCTTCACGACGGCCATTCTCAGTCCCACAGCTCTTTGCTGACAACAGTATGAATGCATACTTGCAGATTTAAGACAGCTGCCCCCGGTGGCGTGCAAGGACTGCGCGCCGGCCGCTGGTGGAGGGGGTGTGTTCGGCGTTCGCGCGCGGATGTGGCTCGCCAGTGTTCCTCGACGTCATCCCCGTCGGGCGGACTCGTCGCGGCTACTCGTCCACCACAAGCGGGTCCTTCCGATGCTGTGCGACGGCGTGCGGTGGTCGCCGCGGGGCCTATTTGCCGACCGTCGGCGGCCGCTGCCCGACGAGCGGCTGTCCGCCCATGCCATGCGGAAGCGGCAGCAGCCGCGGGGCGGGGCATGGATACCAAAAACGCGCGCATTTGCACGGCGCAGCTGTGGGCGATGCTGTCCGCCCTGGTCAACCGCGGCCGCGACACAGGGGAGCTGCCGTCCGTGGCCGCCGCCGCCCTCTCTGTGCCGGCCAACGCTGTCCGTGCCGCCACGGTTGAGGTGCGCGTCAGTGGCGTGCGGGCGTTGCGGAAGCTGGCCGCGACGCTCAAGGGGTCCACTGCGGGGTTGGGACGGCTGAGGCGGCGGCGGCCGACAACTCCGACGCGAATGCGGAAGAGGGCGCGACAACAACCGGCAAGGACGCGGTGGCGACGCGAGCGCCCCCCCTCCCATCGCTTCACATGCACGGCGCTGCTGTTGGCGCCTTCTGGCTAGGGTGGGGAGCCTGGGCGCCCCGGCCGGCACCATCCGAATGGAACGCTCCATTGGGTCTCGCCAGACGACGGCCCAGAGGAGCATCGCCGTAGCGTATTTGTTGGCCGCCCTCGCCGTCGCCCACCGCTGCGCCGCCGAGGCCCCTGAGGGGGTGGCGCACAATGCCCCTGCCAGGACCGGGCATGGGAGGTCGTGACGCTGATACTCGACCGCCCGCCCCCGTCTGCCGTGGTCGCCATCGCAGAAGTGGGCGCGGGGGAAGGAGCAGGCGGAAGGGGGGGGGGCGGGGGGGGGGGGGGGGGACCCTGCAAGGGACGTTCAGCGCAGCGGTGGAAAGCGGGTACCAGAGCAGGGGGAGGGCGCGGCTGTGGGAAAAGCACCGTCACCCCGGGCGCTGACGCCGCCCGAAGAAAACCCCGCCGCCCCTTCCGCTCTGCCCCCACCGTCGCCGCAACCAAATCCTCGGCCTTGTCCCCGCTGTCCTCCTCCGCCCCACTACATTCCTTGCCACTGCGTTTTCGGCATCTCAACAATCATGCCCAAAAGCCCCTCCATTCGCACCTGCTTCCTTCTCCCCACCCACGTTGTCGGCTCTGCGCCCCTCGCCGTTCCAACCTTCCTCGCCGTCTGCACCCCCACGCGCCCCCCTCGATCCGACGAGCCATGAGCCCCTCGGCCCAGTCAGAGTGCCTGAACAGGGCCGACGACTGCTCTGCCCCTGCACATGTGACGGCTTTCTCGTGCCGTTGCGAGCAACACGCTTGTTGAGGCGCTGCGTGACGCTGCCTCGAGCACGGCGTGGGCCCTTTCCCCGGGCACAAGGTCGTACTGCCCCCCCCCCCCGCACCCTCCTGCCACCACGCCACGGGACTTGCGCTCACTGCCCCTCAAACAGCCCTCAGGACACACATCACCCGGGCAGTGGTTCGCCTGTGCCCTGCACGCGGTGGCTTGGTCTCCGATGAGAATTATTTTTGACCGCCAGAAGGAGAATGAAGGCTAGAAGAGGAGTGGCTGCTTGGAACGCGGTGACCGCGGCCACGATGGGGGACAGTGCCCAGCACGCGGTGGCTTGGTCTCCGATGAGAATTATTTTTGACCGCCAGAAGGAGAATGAAGGCCAGAAGAGGAGTGGCTGCTTGGAACGCGGTGACCGCCGCCACGATGGGGGAAGTCGCCGTCAGGGGGGTGCCCGCCGGGAGGGGGGTGACCGCCGCCACGAGGGGGGGGGAACGCCGCAAGGGTGGTGGTCACCGCCGCCGCCAGGGGGGGTGTAAGCGCCTGTAGGGGGCTGACCGCCAGCAGGAGGGGGCTGACCGCCAGCAGGAGGGCAGCCGCGGTCAGGGGGGAAGCAGCGGGCAGCGGGCAGGGGCAGCCGCGGGCGGAGGGGGTGCCGACAGGGGGGGCGTGACGGCGGCTACCAGTATGAGGGGGGGGGGGGTCCATCGAGTACAGGTACATACGGCTGAAAACAGCAGGTAACCTTATTGCCATCCTCACATGAGTTCCAACCTTACTACCATCAACAGTTACTTACTTCCTTCCAGCGCTCACCCCGTCCCTAATGACGGGAATACCCCCCCGCCAACCCCCCCCTCCCCCCACCCCTCACAAACCGTTCTACAGTAACGAGACTTGACAATCATTGAAGAAAGGACTGCTGTAATGTTAATTGATACAACTACCGTCGCCACCACCGACTGCCACGTCCGTCGCCTCCACCGACTGCCACGTCCCGGGTGGCCGGTGCACGCATATTGGATATGCGGCGACCCGGCCGGGTGGGGATCCGGCCAGCCGGGTCCGTGAAAGACTTTGCCGTGGACGGCTCCCTGCATGCGCCCGCGAGCGGGGATTCCGCGCGGTGCGGCGATACGCCCATCCCACCGTGCGCGCCTGTGGGGGTGGGATGGGCGGCTGGCCGCACGGGAGGCGGCCGCCGACGCTGCCGACGCCTCCGCCGCTGCCGCGGCCGACGCTGTAGCCGCCGCGCCCGACGGTGAGCGGGGCGGCGGCGGCGGCGGCGGCGGGGAAAGTGCGGGGGGGGGGGGGCGCCAGCACCGGTGGCGTGTCGACGGGTGCCGGCGGGGGGGGGGTGGGCCGATGCTGTAGCCGCCGCGCCCGACGGTGAGCGGGGCGGCGGGGGGGGGGTGGGCGTCGGCCCCCGCCCCCCCCCCGGCGAGGCGGGTGGCGCCGCCACCGTGGCCGCCACGGGAATACCCCCCCGCCAACTCCCCCACCCCCCACCCCTCACGAACCGTTCTACAGTAACGAGGCTTCACAATTATTGAAAAAATGACTGCTGTAATGTTAATTGATACAACTACCGTCGCCACCACCGACTGCCACGTTCGTCGCCGACTGCCACGTCCCGGGTGGCCGGTGCACGCATAATGGATATGCGGCGACCCGGCCGGGTGGGGATCCGGCCAGCCGGGTCCGTGAAAGACTTTGCCGTGGACGGCTCCCTGCATGCGCCCGCGAGCGGGGATTCCGCGCGGTGTGGCGATACGCCCATCCCACCGTGCGCGCCTGTGGGGGTGGGATGGGCGGCTGGCCGCACGGGAGGCGGCCGCCGACGCTGCCGACGCCTCCGCCGCTGCCGCGGCCGACGCTGTAGCCGCCGCGCCCGACGGTGAGCGGGGCGGCGGCGGGGGGGGGGGGGGGGGAGGGGGGGGGGGGGAGGTGGCGCCAGCACCGGTGGCGTGCCGACGGGTGCCGGCGGGGGGGGGTGGGCGTCGGCCCCCCACCCCCCCTCCCGGCGTGCCCTCCCCAGCCTCCCTCACACCTTGCCATCGTAATCCCCCCCCGCCTTTCACGCGGCAACCAGCCCCTTGAAGAGCTCCTTGCGGTCGGCGGGCAACGCCGCCAGCACCCCCCGCGCGTCGCCCCCCACCCCCGCCCCCCCAACCCCCCCCCCCCCCCACGCCGAGCACCGCCTCGACCACCCCCACCAGCGCCGCCGCCACCCCCGCGTCGGCCGCCGCGGCCGTCGCCCCCGTCGCGTCCGCGGCGAGCGCCGCCTGGATGTGCGGGGCGGCGGCCGCCGCCGCCGTCCGCTCCCTGCCCCCGCCCCCCGCCGCCGCCGGCAGTGCCCCCCCCACCACCCGCAGACCGGGCGGCCACGGCCGCACCGCCGGTCGCGTCGCCTGCCACCGTCGCCGCACGGCCGCGGCCGCGGGGGCGTGCCCACGGCGGGCGGCGGCGGCGCCCAGCGTGCGGGCAATGGCCGCGAGCTCGAGGCCCGCGGCGGGGGCGGCGGCGGCGGCTGGGGCACCGCCCTCCCCCTAGGCGGGGGGCGGCGGCGGTCCCGCTGGGGAGCCCACCGCACTACCCGCTCGTGCACCCGCCCCGCCCTGCCTGCCTCCTCCGCGCCCCCCCCGCCCCGCCCGCATCTCTCCTGGGGGCTGTTTTTGCTTGCGCCACCCAAGAGCACCCCGCCAGCCCGAGACAGCCGCGCAACGTCCCACTCCCTGGGGAGGTCAGGGGCACGTGCCCCCCACCACAACCCGCAACGCCCCCCTTCCCACCCAATCCTCGTCGCCCCTTGTGCGGCAGACAGAGGAACGTGTGTGTGCGGAGGTGGTGTGGTGCGCGTGCGGGAGACGCTAGGGTACCTCCCCCGCCCACCCTCCCTCACCTCCCTCATCCCCGGGATCGCCCTCCCTGCACGCCCCCCGCCCCTCCCCTTCCCCTCCATCCCCCCCTCCCCCCCCTCCCCCCCCACCCCCCCCCGCCCGCCGCCGCCGCCACCGCAACCGCCCACCAATGCCGCCACAGCCCGGGCGGCGGCGGCCGCCCCCGCCGCCGCGGCCCGCCAGGCCGCCTAGCGAGACTTGAAAATCAGGACTGCTGTAATGGTAATTGATACAACTACCGACGCCTCCACCGACTGCCACGTCCGTCGCCTCCACCAACTGCCACGTCCCGGGTGGCCGGTGCACGCATAATGGATATGCGGCGACCCGGCCGGGTGGGGATCCGGCCAGCCGGGTCCGTGAAAGACTTTGCCGTGGACGGCTCCCCTGCATGCGCCCGCGAGCGGGGATTCCGCGCGGTGTGGCGATACGTCCATCCCACCGTGTGCGCCGCCTCCTCCCTCTGGGGAGGGGGGCGCCCGCCCGCACCGCCGGTGCGGTTTTTCCAGCCGTGCTGGTGCCGCTGTTGACGCGTCGCCCCCCCCCCCCCCACCCCCCCGAGCCGCGCCCACCCCTTGCGACCGCAGGTCCCCTGCCCTGCTTTGCCCGCTCCACCCCCCCCCGCCCCCCCCCCCCCTCCCCATTTCCCAGGTGGTGTGGGTTGTGACGGCTGCTGGGTTGCGTGCATGTCAGTGGGGGGGTGCTTGCATTTGGCGTGGAGGTGTGGAGCGTTGCGGTGCAGACGGAGTGGACGGTCGGCGGTTGGGCGGGCGGAGTACGGGCGCGGCGGTCTTTTATGGAGGAAAGGGGTGGGTAGCGCCATCATCGCCAGTGTAGTTTTCCGTCGGCGGCACGGGCGTCGCCGGTGGCTGCGCCATCCCCCGAGCCCACCCCTCGCGGCCATCCACCTTCCTGTTTCTCCTCCCCTCCCGACGGGTGGGGACACCCAAAAGCCCACTTTCAGCTCAAACTCCTTTGCCATGACGTACTCAGAGACCCCCCCCCGGCAGCGACGCGCTTCCTTCCGCCGCCCCCATCCCAGCAGATGCCCAGGCAATCGCAGGCCGCAGCCCCCCCCCCCCCCCCCCCGGGCAGCCCACACGAGCAGCCGCCACAGCCGGCACAGCCACCTGAAAAAGTCAACTGCCGCTCCTCAGCAGCCGCCGCCACCCACGCGCCCCCACCGCGCACAAACGCCACCAGCCCGCTATCGGCTGCCACAGAAGGATGCACATAGTCAGCGACCACGATGGTGTCCCCTAGGTCCCCGCTACCGCTGCCATGGTCGCCCGCGCCAATGCCAATGCCGGCGCGGAGGCCACCACCTCTGCCACCGCCGCCGACATCGCCGCCGCCGCCGCCGCCGGCCATGCCAGGTACGCTTGCCAGGCCTGAGAAGGGACCCGCCAGGAAGCCTCACGGGAAGCCCCCTGGGGAGGCGGTCCAGAACCCCCCCGGGAAGCCGACAGGAAGCCCAGCCGGGAGTCCAGGGGCGAGTCCGGCAGGGAAGCCACTGGGAGAGCCCGCCGGCGACCCCGGGGGGAGCTCTCCCTGCATAGCCTCAATCGCTGCCGCCATCCCCATCCGAGGGTCGGCGCGCCACGCGGCAAGCGCAGCCCGCGCCGCCGCAGCCGCAGTGGGAGTAGCACTACGTGACGCAGCTGTGGCGGCTGCCGCCGCTGCTGCAGCCGCCGCCAGCGTTGTGGACGTTGACAGCGACGGCATGGGCGGCAGGGGGGGGCAGCTGTGGCATTGGGGGAAAGGGCGGCGGCAGCTGAGGCGTTGGCGGGAAGGGCGGCAGCGCTAGGCAGGCGACCAGGCGCCGGGCATCGCAGCTGCATCCGGGCGCCGCAGCCGGCGAGGGCCAGCGCAGCGGGTCTTACACCATGTCCCTAACAGACGGCCGATTTGACTGGCAACGCGGCTTGCGCGGCCCGTTGCACGTACGACTGTCGACACCAAATGGCCCGTCGGCAAAACTGGTACATACTCGCTTGTCAAATCATTCACGAGGACCATCACGACAAAGGCGTTGCTCAAAAAGTGCATTTAATTGAACCGACGGTGCACGCGTTGGACGGGCCGCACCGTCCTGGTGGCAAACCATTCTTTCCATTTTGTATATCCAACTGGCGCGTGCCTGCGGACTCCACACACACACACTGGCAGCGCACGTGCCCCGCTTGCTGTCACCGGCGCCGGCAGCAACAAACGCACGAACCCGAGGGCTTCTGACGTGGCACGACCCCGCCCGCCCCCCTCCCCCCACCCCCCCCCTTCCTGTGCGTGTGCGCCGAGGCACGCGGCTCCTCGTCCTCGCCCCGCTCCCCTCTTCCGGGGGGTGCTTCCTGCCACCATCGGCGTGACGTCCCGCCCCCCCCCCCCCCTGCTCTAATTCTCGTGTCTGGGCCGCGGTCGCGTTGCGGGATCGAGACGCGACCCATTTCACTGCCACCGGCCCAATCTCCCCTATTCACACACCCTCCCCGCCCCCTCTCCCTTTCGGGCACCGCCCTCCCCACCCCCCCCGCACCCATCTGTCGACCCCCCGACGCCGCCTCCCGGGTTGCCTTTCTTTTTCAACCTTTTTTGCCCCCACCCCCGAGGACAAACAACCTCCCCGCCCCCCCCCCCCCCCCCGCCAACGACGCCTGCCTCCGTCGCCCCCCGTGCGGCACGGACGACCGAGTGCCCTTGTTATACGCTGGGCTCTGCGCCGGGGTCAGGTATGGAGTGTTCTGACCCCCCGCCATCCCCTCCGCCTTCCGTTGGGGCGGCCAGTCCGCCCCTCGCGGACGACATGGACGTCGAGGACAACGGCCGGGAGGCCACACCGTCGCTGAGCTACCACGACGCTCTGCTGGACTTTGGCGACCTCGACGGTCGTGACGACTCGACTTCGGTACCGGTACCGCCGTTGACGCAGCCGCAGCCCGGTGGGGTGGACGAGCCGGAGCCGGACGGGATGAGCAGCTCCTGTTTGGGCGGCGACGACGGAGCCGGTACGTCCAAGGTGACGAATGTCCGGGGACTCCCCCGGATGATCGTCCGCCACTGTGGCGGATCACGGACCGGCCCGACGCCGCGCCCGCCGACGGCCCTATATCCCCGTTCTGCACGGTTCAAGAGTCGGTGTCCCTTCGAGACATTGACATGCTTGGCGAGGGTGTGCGCGCGTCACGGGCCTACATCATCGGCTTGTACTACGAACAGTTTAAGCAGACGGGCTACTGCTGGGAAACAGGCTCCCTACGCGTGTGCGAACAAGGCGGGGATGACTTTGATAAGGACCCGCACGGCGGCGGCGGCGGCGGCGGCGGCGGCGGCGGCGGCGGCGGCGGCGGCGGCGGCGGCGGCGGCGGCGACGGCGGTTAACGCCGAAATCGGTACTGGCTCATTGATGGTTACCAGCGGTTAACTGCCTTGATGCGTCACCTGAACGAGCGTCACCCACTCTTGCGAGCGTCGGAGCTCTTTGCGGTCGTATCCCGTCGTGACGGGCGGCCACTGTCCAGGACGGACATTATCGTCCTGGGCGGCGCCGCCAACTTTGTCACGGTGCGCACAGAGCCGATGAGTGCGCGTGACCAGCTCACCTGGGCCAATGGGTGGGTGACGGCGCCCAACGACGCCACTCTGGCCAGCGCGTACCACTGCATCACACCGGGCATGCCGCCAGCGTACCTGGCGAAGGCTGTTGGCTTGCTCATCAAGGGAGCACGCTGGCATGGGGCGGTGCCCCGTAGCATCACAACACAAAAGGAGTTGGGAGAAGAGTCCCTGCGTAAGCTGCTCAGCTTGGGTGCCGCTGCCGTGACAGAGCGCGAGTCCATCGAGCACATTGTCACCAAGCTGCAGGAGAAAGCCGCCGCCAACGACAGGAACAGAGCCGCCGGGGGTGTTGCTGCGGCTCGCTCTCGTGAGCCCCGCGGTGTGCGACGTCGTGCCGCGCGTGTCGCCGGCGGCCCTGTCGGTGGCGGGGACGACAACGACGACGATGAAGACGACGACGACTGTTACGATTCCGACGATCACGATGGCATCGACGGCGTCGATGGCGTTTCACGTGACTGTGGCAAGGGACCCGCCCGTGACGGCCGAGGCAAGCTACTGCGCCAGCGCGCGAACAGGACGCTCGCGTTTGGGGCACTTGGGTCCATCCCGTTCCTCCATCTTCCCGGAGTGCCGCCAGCTGAGAGGAACTCTGCACGTGTGCTGATGGTCGATACGTCTTGGGCGTGGTCCGCGGGGTTTACAGCAGACGGCCACATGAACCGTCTGACTCGGGGCGCGGACAGCCCGTTTTACTGGTGCGTATTGATTTTCATCATGCACGTCATCAACACGGTCACGGCTGATCGCTTGTATCGGATCACCCGTGGTGGATTGGAGCAGCATAACCAGCACGAGCCACACACCACGGGGGAGGGGGAGGGGAAGGATGGGCGCGTGCAGTCTGCGACGGTCGCCAAGGTGCAGACGACCTCGGCGACGGCGGAGGCAAAGTCGTTTCCTGCACGCCACGCACAACTCGCCCTCGACGACAAGGCGGCGTCGGCGTTGCAAGTGCTGCAGCAGCGCCGGCCAGGCCCGCTCGCGGACGCTTCGGCACGAGTTGATCGGCGTTTTCGTACGCCACTAAACGTGCGAAGAAATGATGGCCACGGTGGAGAGAGTAAATAAGGTCACTGGCCAGCGCAAGACTGTCATACAACACGAAAACGGGAGGGATGGTGCCCAAGTTCGTCATCGGCCGTTTATGACTGTCCACTTTGCTGCGCGGGCCAAGGACTTTGACGCGTTTGTCAAGACAGAGCCGCCGCCACCACCACCGCCGCCGCCGACGAGCACAATTGCAGAGGACATTGTGGCGACCGCTGCCGCTGCGGCCGCTGCCACAGCAACTGCAGGCAAGGTGCGGCCGGTACAGCAGCAGCAGCCCCAGGTCACTGTCATTCCCCGCTGTGAATGCTGACGTCGGCGGCAACAAGAGGGCCGCCAATGACACCCAGCGGTACGACGGCGACGCCAGAGATCGTGACGAGGCGGACTGTGGCGGTGGTGGACACAACAAGAGCCACGGCTCCGGCGACCGCCGCGGCCTCGCGGTCGGACTGTTTTTAGACGCCCGTGGAGACGGTGCGGCGGCAGCTCGTTCCCGCCGTTTTGACGCAGGTAGACGACCAGTTGCGGTCATCACCGTCCTCACCGCCGCCGGCCCAGTCGCCGACACAGGGTCTGTCGGCCAAACCGCCGGAGGCACCTGCAAATCCCGAGGATGCGCCCGCAGCACCAGCAGCAGCACCGGCAGCAGCACCGGGCAGAAGCGCCGCAGCAGTACCGACACCGTACCGGAGGCAACAACAGAAACAGCATCATCGCCTGCAGCCGAGGCAGAAGCCAGAGGAACAGCTGCGAGCGCCTTGGCGGGTACTGCGGCTGCGGCTACGGCTGCTGCTGCCGATTCCGGTGGCCAATGCCGGGTGCAGGTGCCCCGTTCTGGTCCGGCGAGTGAGGGTGCTGGTTCTGGTGCAGGTGTGCGTGCAGCAGCAGCAGCAGCGGCAGCAGCGCCCGAACCAGCACCTGCAGCACCCGAACCAGCACCTGCAGCACCAACACCAGCACCTGCAGCACCAGCACCAGCGGCACCAGAACCAACACCGGCAGCGCCTGCACCAGCAGCACCCGCACCAGCATCACCAGCACCGGCAGCACCCGCACCAGCAGCACCCGCACCAGCAGCACCCGCACCAGCAGCGCCGGCAGCGCCGGCAGCAGCCGTCGCAGAAGTCACGGATACAGCAGCGAGCGCTTTGGCGGCTGCTGCGGCTGCGGCTGAGGGCTGTCGGTGCCGGTCCCGTGCAGGTGCTCGTGCCGCTGCCGCTGCCGCCGCCGCTGCCGCTGCCGCTGCCGCTGCCGCTGCCGCTGCCCCTGTTGCTGTCGCTGCCGCTGCCGCCGCTGTGGGTGGCAGTGGTGGGCCGGCGGATGGCTCGACGTCGGCCACCCCATTTCGGAGGTGCCACGCCCGCAGCGCCGTTAATCGGGCGACGCGACAAGCGTCCGTGGCGGGGGCGGCACACGGCGGCGGTGGTGGGTCCAGACCACTGACCAGGAAGAAAGCGCGCTCCAACCGTGCGCGCCGCCCTCAGGCCAAGGCGACCGCCAACGCGGCCGACAAGAACGACGGGGAGTCCAAGCGCACGCCGCGCGGATCCAGCAAGGCCACGCGTGGCGTGGGCAAGAACCAAGTGGGTGGAAGCCTCGAAGAAGCAGGGCGTGCTCCCTCGGGCGGCGGTGGGGTAGACCCTTCGACGCGGCCGTACACCGATACGGTGCCGCCAGTGGCGGCTTCCCGAGCACTCGACGCTACTGAGAGGCGGGCGGCGCTTGGTTGCCCTCTACCACCGCCGCGCTTGGCGGTGGCTGCAACTGGTGCTGCTGCTGCTGACGAGGAGGAGCAGGAGGACGCGTGCGTGGCGCCACCGCCGGCGCCGCGGGGAGAGGTACTGCCTCCATTTGCGGCGCTGTTGCCGCTGGAGCACTAGGCGCGGGACGTTCTGGAGCTGGGCGTCTGGTACGACGCGGACGCCCGGGCGAAGGCGTACATGGTCAACGCGGGCGCACGGGTTGCGCTGGGCGCAAAGGCCGACGCAAACGTCATGTCGTCGGGCTGGCCCGAGGAAGTCTTGTCCATTTTGGAGACGACGGCCGCGTCAGTGCTTGCGACCGAGCGTTTTGAGCGCGGCTGGGCGATTCTCCAGGGCGCCACGGCCGTAGGTATGCCTGTCATGCACATGGCCGACGACGACGGCGGGGGCGGCGGTGGGGGTGGCGGCGGTATCCATGCGGCGGCGGGGCAGCCCTCGCGGCTGCAAGCCCGCCTAGAGCGGAGTCGGGCACGGGGACGGCGGGACGGGTTTGGAGCGTTGTGGACGCGACGGCTGCACGAGCTCATGCGCAGGGTTCCTGGGGAGGCAGAGCTGGCGAGACGGGCCAAGCAGGGGCAGCGGCGGGGTGCCAGTGCAAGGCGCAGTCGGAAGGGCGACACACAGGTCGCGTCGCTGCTGGGGGTCGCGGTACTGTCGCGGGTGATACACCCCTGCGAGACGACGGGGGCACGTGGATGACCTGTGGTCATAACAAAATGAACACAACAGCAAGACGCCCAAGCCCCGTAGGGGTGGACGAGCTCTGCAGCTCAGACGACGCACAGTGTTGGTGCAAGTTGGCGGCCGATGTGGGTATGGTGGCCCTGGCGTACAAGGTCCTTCGCGGCCTTCAGAGGGTTGAAGCTGCACGCCGCGAGCACTCGCAGCTGCCCTACGCCCGGCCCGGTCGGAACCTGATTCCCGCCACGTCCACGCGGCCCGTCCCCGGGCCTACCGAGCAGCACTTTGTCGGCAGCCGAGACGACGCACTGCCACCGCTTCGCGTTCGTGCTCCTCGGACGGGCTCGAGGGTGCTGCTGACGACTGCCGGCGCAGTGCCACAGGTCCCGCACGCGGACTTGCCCGATTGGTCGTCCGCCGAGTGTCGACAGCGTCGCCGCGGTGGCGGCGGTGGTGGTGGGCCGGGCGGAGCGAGCGTCGCAAGGGCTCCTCCTCGCACGGGGCGCTTGGTGCCAGCGGCACTATGGACGATGATGGCAAATACGCCGATGACGACGAGGACACTGGCATTGACGTGCAGGTGGTCTCTGATCCTGTGTACGAGATGCCTCTGACGAGAAGCTTTTTTGCTCTTGCGTCTGGGGCAGCGCGTAAGCGTGCCGACGTTTACCCGCGGATGGTACCTTTGGCCGTGCGCGCCCTCATCATTTGTTCGCAGTGACTTGTGCACGGCGGCACAGGCGCCAAGGATTGCGAGCGCACAAGGCCCCGCGCGTGGCGCCCCGCCGACTGTACCTGCAGTGTACGATGCAGTGTTTCTGCCTCTACGTGCAGGCGTGTTTCTCTCCCTGGATGACGTGGCAGCCCGCCGCCGTCTCCGTGAGCGCGGCCGGTGCACCGACTGCGGCCAGCGTGTCTCCGAAAACAAGGGTGGCGACGGTGACGGCGACGGTGACGGCGACAGCGGCGGGGACGTCGGCAGCGACTTCGGCAGCGACAGCGGCAGCGACAGCGGCAGTGGCGTCGGCAGCAACGTCGGCAGCGACAGCGGCAGCGACAGCGGCAGTGGCGTCGGCAGCGACGTTGGCAGCGACGTCGGCAGCGACAGCGGCAGCGACAGCGGCAGTGGCGTCGGCAGCGACGTCGGCAGCGACGTCGGCAGGGACAGCGGCAGTGGCGTCAGCAGCGACAGCGACAACAACAGGGGCGGCGGCAGCCGCAGCGGCAGCGCAGCGGCAGCGGCAGCGGCAGCGACAGCAACAGGGGCGGCGGCAGCGGCAGTCGCAGCGGCAGCAACAGCGACGGCGGCAGTGACGGCGGCAGTGGCGTCAGCAGCGACAGCGGCAGCGGCAGCGGCAGCGACAGCGACGGTGGCAGTGACGGCGACAGTGGCGGCGACAGTGACGGCGACAGTGACGGCGACAGCGGCAGCGACGACGGCAGCAACAGTGACAGCGTAAGCGAGTACGTCCTCGGCGCCGCTGACGGAAGAGGCGGGCGTGTCGGCGACAGGAGTCCTGGCGCCCAACGTGTTACCTCAGCTGTTGGTCGTGCCAAGGGCATGGGGCGAACAGCAGCGCCGACGCAATCATCCCGCGCCGTCAGCGGCGGCGGTGGCCGCGGCGGCGGCGGCGGCGGCGGTAGAGCCAGAGACAGCAGCCAGCCGGCCGTCGAGGTGCAGTCGAGTGTAGCACGGCGGCGGACCCCACGGCCCGGGCCCGAGGCCCGCGCACTGGAAGCTCAACGACACCCCGGCGAGCAGCAACGTCCACGTCTGTGACCGGGACGACGCCGGCAACGGGCCACCGCAGCGTCCCGGACTCCCCGGACGACGGCCTTCGCCGGCATCCGCCCTCACCCCTTCAACGAGAACACCATTGCGACCACCACAAAGCCGACGGGGTGCCACAAAGCCACCGAGTCGTGCCCCGCCGCTGGACGCCGCCGCACTCTCTGCGAGCCTTGCCGCCAGAATTGCCGACGACCGAGACAGAGTTGGGCGTCGCCCCCCTCCTCTTGCTCAGAGGCACCCGCCTGGGAGTGGCGGAGGTCCCCGTGGCAGCCGCGCGGCGGCGGCGGTGGCGGCGGCGGCGGCGGCCGCGGTGGTAGCTCCCGCTCCGATGGTGGTGGCACCGGCCCGGCGACTAGAGTCGCTCGTCTGGCGTCTGGAGGTGTCAGTCACGGTAGCGTGCGCGCCAGTGCCGGCCGTGGCCGCGGCGGTGGAGGCAGCGGTGCGAGTAGCCTGGCCGGTCGCCCTGGGCATGGTGCCCGATTGCGACCCGGCGTCCGGGGGGACGGCCTCGACAAAGGGGAAGGCCGGAGCGCGAGTGCTGGTGGCGACAGCGCCCGAGGAGGTGGTGGTCGCCGCACCGAGGATGGTGGTCGTCGACTCGGTGGTGGTAGTGGCGGAAGGAAGCGCCCACGTGAGGACGATGAGACGGACGTGGACACGGGGCGGCCTCTGTCACGGACCGGCTCCGGCCGGCCGGCGGATGGAGGTCCTTCCAAGAGGCGCCCGATTTGAAAAAGGCGACCGCATGGGCCTCAGGCGGTCGCGCAAGGAGTGTGTCTGTTGACATGGGGGATGCCAGGGGAAGCTAGTTTGTGTGGCAGTGGTGGTCGTGGGAGTGGTGCTGTTTTTCTGTTTTGCATTTGTTTGTTTCCTGTGTTTGAACGACGGTGCGGGGGATGACGGGGGGGTGTGTGGGTGGCAGGGTCGCCGAGGGCGCAAACCTGGGAACATCACACAGCTGCTCTGTACGTACTCGTCGGTTTCAATTCCCATTCAGTACACATATGGACATCTTTCTTGATACAGTGACGCCGCACAGGATAGATATCGATTGACAAGTGCATTCCATTTTGAATGTATGAACTTGCGGCTACACAGAAGCGCGCCAAATGTCGGTCGAACCCGACACTCTGTCCGTGGGTGGCTGCGGTGCGCACGACCCACCGCACTGCGACGCGGATCCGGCGGCACACGACCCACCGCACTGCGACGCGGAGCTTGCCGCGATCGTTTGCGGAGCTTCACCCGCGCCGTGTCTCCGAGTACAAGCCCGGCTGCCCGCATGGCAGACCTTTTGCCACCCTCGTGGCTCGTCTTCAGCGTCACGCGCATCGTCACCGCTTGCGCTGAGGCCGTGGTGGACGCCGCCGGTGACGGGGCGGACGCCCCCGCCGCTGACACCGCCGCCACTGCAATTGGCGGCGCCACCGCCACCGGGACCGAATGCGGTGCCGGCGGCAAAGAGGTCAGGGCCTGTGGAGGATCGTGGCAACCAGCCCGCTACCGCGGGGAGGCGCTCGACAAAGCGGCGCGCCGGGGCGCCAAACGCTGTCCGAGACGATGAGCGGCGCGGGACAAGCGGCGGCGGCGGCGGCGGCGTCGGCGGCGGCGGCGGCGGCGGCGGCGGTGGCGG
>CM020618.1:3359718-3458806 GCA_009829735.1 Pyropia yezoensis | reverse complement strand
TCCTGTTTCTCCTCCCCTCCCGACGGGTGGGGACACCCAAAAGCCCACTTTCAGCTCAAACTCCTTTGCCATGACGTACTCAGAGACCCCCCCCGGCAGCGACGCGCTTCCTTCCGCCGCCCCCATCCCAGCAGATGCCCAGGCAATCGCAGGCCGCAGCCCCCCCCCCCCCCCCCCGGGCAGCCCACACGAGCAGCCGCCACAGCCGGCACAGCCACCTGAAAAAGTCAACTGCCGCTCCTCAGCAGCCGCCGCCACCCACGCGCCCCCACCGCGCACAAACGCCACCAGCCCGCTATCGGCTGCCACAGAAGGATGCACATAGTCAGCGACCACGATGGTGTCCCCTAGGTCCCCGCTACCGCTGCCATGGTCGCCCGCGCCAATGCCAATGCCGGCGCGGAGGCCACCACCTCTGCCACCGCCGCCGACATCGCCGCCGCCGCCGCCGCCGGCCATGCCAGGTACGCTTGCCAGGCCTGAGAAGGGACCCGCCAGGAAGCCTCACGGGAAGCCCCCTGGGGAGGCGGTCCAGAACCCCCCCGGGAAGCCGACAGGAAGCCCAGCCGGGAGTCCAGGGGCGAGTCCGGCAGGGAAGCCACTGGGAGAGCCCGCCGGCGACCCCGGGGGGAGCTCTCCCTGCATAGCCTCAATCGCTGCCGCCATCCCCATCCGAGGGTCGGCGCGCCACGCGGCAAGCGCAGCCCGCGCCGCCGCAGCCGCAGTGGGAGTAGCACTACGTGACGCAGCTGTGGCGGCTGCCGCCGCTGCTGCAGCCGCCGCCAGCGTTGTGGACGTTGACAGCGACGGCATGGGCGGCAGGGGGGGGCAGCTGTGGCATTGGGGGAAAGGGCGGCGGCAGCTGAGGCGTTGGCGGGAAGGGCGGCAGCGCTAGGCAGGCGACCAGGCGCCGGGCATCGCAGCTGCATCCGGGCGCCGCAGCCGGCGAGGGCCAGCGCAGCGGGTCTTACACCATGTCCCTAACAGACGGCCGATTTGACTGGCAACGCGGCTTGCGCGGCCCGTTGCACGTACGACTGTCGACACCAAATGGCCCGTCGGCAAAACTGGTACATACTCGCTTGTCAAATCATTCACGAGGACCATCACGACAAAGGCGTTGCTCAAAAAGTGCATTTAATTGAACCGACGGTGCACGCGTTGGACGGGCCGCACCGTCCTGGTGGCAAACCATTCTTTCCATTTTGTATATCCAACTGGCGCGTGCCTGCGGACTCCACACACACACACTGGCAGCGCACGTGCCCCGCTTGCTGTCACCGGCGCCGGCAGCAACAAACGCACGAACCCGAGGGCTTCTGACGTGGCACGACCCCGCCCGCCCCCCTCCCCCCACCCCCCCCCTTCCTGTGCGTGTGCGCCGAGGCACGCGGCTCCTCGTCCTCGCCCCGCTCCCCTCTTCCGGGGGGTGCTTCCTGCCACCATCGGCGTGACGTCCCGCCCCCCCCCCCCCCTGCTCTAATTCTCGTGTCTGGGCCGCGGTCGCGTTGCGGGATCGAGACGCGACCCATTTCACTGCCACCGGCCCAATCTCCCCTATTCACACACCCTCCCCGCCCCCTCTCCCTTTCGGGCACCGCCCTCCCCACCCCCCCCGCACCCATCTGTCGACCCCCCGACGCCGCCTCCCGGGTTGCCTTTCTTTTTCAACCTTTTTTGCCCCCACCCCCGAGGACAAACAACCTCCCCGCCCCCCCCCCCCCCCCCGCCAACGACGCCTGCCTCCGTCGCCCCCCGTGCGGCACGGACGACCGAGTGCCCTTGTTATACGCTGGGCTCTGCGCCGGGGTCAGGTATGGAGTGTTCTGACCCCCCGCCATCCCCTCCGCCTTCCGTTGGGGCGGCCAGTCCGCCCCTCGCGGACGACATGGACGTCGAGGACAACGGCCGGGAGGCCACACCGTCGCTGAGCTACCACGACGCTCTGCTGGACTTTGGCGACCTCGACGGTCGTGACGACTCGACTTCGGTACCGGTACCGCCGTTGACGCAGCCGCAGCCCGGTGGGGTGGACGAGCCGGAGCCGGACGGGATGAGCAGCTCCTGTTTGGGCGGCGACGACGGAGCCGGTACCGTCCAAGGTGACGAATGTCCGGGGACTCCCCCGGATGATCGTCCGCCACTGTGGCGGATCACGGACCGGCCCGACGCCGCGCCCGCCGACGGCCCTATATCCCCGTTCTGCACGGTTCAAGAGTCGGTGTCCCTTCGAGACATTGACATGCTTGGCGAGGGTGTGCGCGCGTCACGGGCCTACATCATCGGCTTGTACTACGAACAGTTTAAGCAGACGGGCTACTGCTGGGAAACAGGCTCCCTACGCGTGTGCGAACAAGGCGGGGATGACTTTGATAAGGACCCGCACGGCGGCGGCGGCGGCGGCGGCGGCGGCGGCGGCGGCGGCGGCGGCGGCGGCGGCGGCGGCGGCGGCGACGGCGGTTAACGCCGAAATCGGTACTGGCTCATTGATGGTTACCAGCGGTTAACTGCCTTGATGCGTCACCTGAACGAGCGTCACCCACTCTTGCGAGCGTCGGAGCTCTTTGCGGTCGTATCCCGTCGTGACGGGCGGCCACTGTCCAGGACGGACATTATCGTCCTGGGCGGCGCCGCCAACTTTGTCACGGTGCGCACAGAGCCGATGAGTGCGCGTGACCAGCTCACCTGGGCCAATGGGTGGGTGACGGCGCCCAACGACGCCACTCTGGCCAGCGCGTACCACTGCATCACACCGGGCATGCCGCCAGCGTACCTGGCGAAGGCTGTTGGCTTGCTCATCAAGGGAGCACGCTGGCATGGGGCGGTGCCCCGTAGCATCACAACACAAAAGGAGTTGGGAGAAGAGTCCCTGCGTAAGCTGCTCAGCTTGGGTGCCGCTGCCGTGACAGAGCGCGAGTCCATCGAGCACATTGTCACCAAGCTGCAGGAGAAAGCCGCCGCCAACGACAGGAACAGAGCCGCCGGGGGTGTTGCTGCGGCTCGCTCTCGTGAGCCCCGCGGTGTGCGACGTCGTGCCGCGCGTGTCGCCGGCGGCCCTGTCGGTGGCGGGGACGACAACGACGACGATGAAGACGACGACGACTGTTACGATTCCGACGATCACGATGGCATCGACGGCGTCGATGGCGTTTCACGTGACTGTGGCAAGGGACCCGCCCGTGACGGCCGAGGCAAGCTACTGCGCCAGCGCGCGAACAGGACGCTCGCGTTTGGGGCACTTGGGTCCATCCCGTTCCTCCATCTTCCCGGAGTGCCGCCAGCTGAGAGGAACTCTGCACGTGTGCTGATGGTCGATACGTCTTGGGCGTGGTCCGCGGGGTTTACAGCAGACGGCCACATGAACCGTCTGACTCGGGGCGCGGACAGCCCGTTTTACTGGTGCGTATTGATTTTCATCATGCACGTCATCAACACGGTCACGGCTGATCGCTTGTATCGGATCACCCGTGGTGGATTGGAGCAGCATAACCAGCACGAGCCACACACCACGGGGGAGGGGGAGGGGAAGGATGGGCGCGTGCAGTCTGCGACGGTCGCCAAGGTGCAGACGACCTCGGCGACGGCGGAGGCAAAGTCGTTTCCTGCACGCCACGCACAACTCGCCCTCGACGACAAGGCGGCGTCGGCGTTGCAAGTGCTGCAGCAGCGCCGGCCAGGCCGCTCGCGGACGCTTCGGCACGAGTTGATCGGCGTTTTCGTACGCCACTAAACGTGCGAAGAAATGATGGCCACGGTGGAGAGAGTAAATAAGGTCACTGGCCAGCGCAAGACTGTCATACAACACGAAAACGGGAGGGATGGTGCCCAAGTTCGTCATCGGCCGTTTATGACTGTCCACTTTGCTGCGCGGGCCAAGGACTTTGACGCGTTTGTCAAGACAGAGCCGCCGCCACCACCACCGCCGCCGCCGACGAGCACAATTGCAGAGGACATTGTGGCGACCGCTGCCGCTGCGGCCGCTGCCACAGCAACTGCAGGCAAGGTGCGGCCGGTACAGCAGCAGCAGCCCCAGGTCACTGTCATTCCCGCTGTGAATGCTGACGTCGGCGGCAACAAGAGGGCCGCCAATGACACCCAGCGGTACGACGGCGACGCCAGAGATCGTGACGAGGCGGACTGTGGCGGTGGTGGACACAACAAGAGCCACGGCTCCGGCGACGCCGCGGCCTCGCGGTCGGACTGTTTTTAGACGCCCGTGGAGACGGTGCGGCGGCAGCTCGTTCCCGCCGTTTTGACGCAGGTAGACGACCAGTTGCGGTCATCACCGTCCTCACCGCCGCCGGCCCAGTCGCCGACACAGGGTCTGTCGGCCAAACCGCCGGAGGCACCTGCAAATCCCGAGGATGCGCCCGCAGCACCAGCAGCAGCACCGGCAGCAGCACCGGCAGAAGCGCCGGCAGCAGTACCGACAACCGTACCGGAGGCAACAACAGAAACAGCATCATCGCCTGCAGCCGAGGCAGAAGCCAGAGGAACAGCTGCGAGCGCCTTGGCGGGTACTGCGGCTGCGGCTACGGCTGCTGCTGCCGATTCCGGTGCCAATGCCGGTGCAGGTGCCCGTTCTGGTCCGGCGAGTGAGGGTGCTGGTTCTGGTGCAGGTGTGCGTGCAGCAGCAGCAGCAGCGGCAGCAGCGCCCGAACCAGCACCTGCAGCACCCGAACCAGCACCTGCAGCACCAACACCAGCACCTGCAGCACCAGCACCAGCGGCACCAGAACCAACACCGGCAGCGCCTGCACCAGCAGCACCCGCACCAGCATCACCAGCACCGGCAGCACCCGCACCAGCAGCACCCGCACCAGCAGCACCCGCACCAGCAGCGCCGGCAGCGCCGGCAGCAGCCGTCGCAGAAGTCACGGATACAGCAGCGAGCGCTTTGGCGGCTGCTGCGGCTGCGGCTGAGGCTGTCGGTGCCGGTCCCCGTGCAGGTGCTCGTGCCGCTGCCGCTGCCGCCGCCGCTGCCGCTGCCGCTGCCGCTGCCGCTGCCGCTGCCCCTGTTGCTGTCGCTGCCGCTGCCGCCGCTGTGGGTGGCAGTGGTGGGCCGGCGGATGGCTCGACGTCGGCCACCCCATTTCGGAGGTGCCACGCCCGCAGCGCCGTTAATCGGGCGACGCGACAAGCGTCCGTGGCGGGGGCGGCACACGGCGGCGGTGGTGGGTCCAGACCACTGACCAGGAAGAAAGCGCGCTCCAACCGTGCGCGCCGCCCTCAGGCCAAGGCGACCGCCAACGCGGCCGACAAGAACGACGGGGAGTCCAAGCGCACGCCGCGCGGATCCAGCAAGGCCACGCGTGGCGTGGGCAAGAACCAAGTGGGTGGAAGCCTCGAAGAAGCAGGGCGTGCTCCCTCGGGCGGCGGTGGGGTAGACCCTTCGACGCGGCCGTACACCGATACGGTGCCGCCAGTGGCGGCTTCCCGAGCACTCGACGCTACTGAGAGGCGGGCGGCGCTTGGTTGCCCTCTACCACCGCCGCGCTTGGCGGTGGCTGCAACTGGTGCTGCTGCTGCTGACGAGGAGGAGCAGGAGGACGCGTGCGTGGCGCCACCGCCGGCGCCGCGGGGAGAGGTACTGCCTCCATTTGCGGCGCTGTTGCCGCTGGAGCACTAGGCGCGGGACGTTCTGGAGCTGGGCGTCTGGTACGACGCGGACGCCCGGGCGAAGGCGTACATGGTCAACGCGGGCGCACGGGTTGCGCTGGGCGCAAAGGCCGACGCAAACGTCATGTCGTCGGGCTGGCCCGAGGAAGTCTTGTCCATTTTGGAGACGACGGCCGCGTCAGTGCTTGCGACCGAGCGTTTTGAGCGCGGCTGGGCGATTCTCCAGGGCGCCACGGCCGTAGGTATGCCTGTCATGCACATGGCCGACGACGACGGCGGGGGCGGCGGTGGGGGTGGCGGCGGTATCCATGCGGCGGCGGGGCAGCCCTCGCGGCTGCAAGCCCGCCCTAGAGCGGAGTCGGGCACGGGGACGGCGGGACGGGTTTGGAGCGTTGTGGACGCGACGCTGCACGAGCTCATGCGCAGGGTTCCTGGGGAGGCAGAGCTGGCGAGACGGGCCAAGCAGGGGCAGCGGCGGGGTGCCAGTGCAAGGCGCAGTCGGAAGGGCGACACAGGTCGCGTCGCTGCTGGGGGTCGCGGTACTGTCGCGGGTGATACACCCCCCGGTGCAGACGACGGGGGGCTGCACGTGGATGACCTGTGGTCGCCCATCATCAACACCAACACTGATTCGCTGGACCGCAAGTTCACGAGCAAAGGGCAAGGCCGGCAAGCCGTAGGGGTGGACGAGCTCTGCAGCTCAGACGACAACGAGCGTCACAGCCTGTACCTGTGCAAGTTGGCGGCCGATGTGGGTATGGTGGCCCTGGCGTACAAGGTCCTTCGCGGCCTTCAGAGGGTTGAAGCTGCACGCCGCGAGCACTCGCAGCTGCCCTACGCCCGGCCCGGTCGGAACCTGATTCCCGCCACGTCCACGCGGCCCGTCCCCGGGCCTACCGAGCAGCACTTTGTCGGCAGCCGAGACGACGCACTGCCACCGCTTCGCGTTCGTGCTCCTCGGACGGGCTCGAGGGTGCTGCTGACGACTGCCGGCGCAGTGCCACAGGTCCCGCACGCGGACTTGCCCGATTGGTCGTCCGCCGAGTGTCGACAGCGTCGCCGCGGTGGCGGCGGTGGTGGTGGGCCGGGCGGGAGCGAGCGTCGCAAGGGCTCCTCCTCGCACGGGGCGCTTGGTGCCAGCGGCACTATGGACGATGATGGCAAATACGCCGATGACGACGAGGACACTGGCATTGACGTGCAGGTGGTCTCTGATCCTGTGTACGAGATGCCTCTGACGAGAAGCTTTTTTGCTCTTGCGTCTGGGGCAGACGCGTTTTCTCTGCGCGTCTGGCCGGGAAGCGTGCTGGCCTTGCAGCGGGAAGCCGACGACCCCACCTGACGCGACCAATTGGTAATGCCCATGACGTTGGTCGTGCCGCCCAACTCTTTCATCATTTGTTCGCAGTGAACTTGTGCACGGCGGCACAGGCGCCAAGGATGACGTGTGGCGAGCGCACAAGGCCCTCGCGGAAGTGAGTTACCCGCGCAGCATCCGCCTCCACATGTACCTGCAGCACGAGGGCGACCCGCTGTACGATGCAGTGTTTCTGCCTCTACGTGCAGGCGTGTTTCTCTCCCTGGATGACGTGGCAGCCCGCCGCCGTCTCCGTGAGCGCGGCCGGTGCACCGACTGCGGCCAGCGTGTCTCCGAAAACAAGGGTGGCGACGGTGACGGCGACGGTGACGGCGACAGCGGCGGGGACGTCGGCAGCGACTTCGGCAGCGACAGCGGCAGCGACAGCGGCAGTGGCGTCGGCAGCAACGTCGGCAGCGACAGCGGCAGCGACAGCGGCAGTGGCGTCGGCAGCGACGTTGGCAGCGACGTCGGCAGCGACAGCGGCAGCGACAGCGGCAGTGGCGTCGGCAGCGACGTCGGCAGCGACGTCGGCAGGGACAGCGGCAGTGGCGTCAGCAGCGACAGCGACAACAACAGGGGCGGCGGCAGCCGCAGCGGCAGCGGCAGCGGCAGCGGCAGCGGCAGCGACAGCAACAGGGGCGGCGGCAGCGGCAGTCGCAGCGGCAGCAACAGCGACGGCGGCAGTGACGGCGGCAGTGGCGTCAGCAGCGACAGCGGCAGCGGCAGCGGCAGCGACAGCGACGGTGGCAGTGACGGCGACAGTGGCGGCGACAGTGACGGCGACAGTGACGGCGACAGCGGCAGCGACGACGGCAGCAACAGTGACAGCGTAAGCGAGTACGTCCTCGGCGCCGCTGACGGAAGAGGCGGGCGTGTCGGCGACAGGAGTCCTGGCGCCCAACGTGTTACCTCAGCTGTTGGTCGTGCCAAGGGCATGGGGCGAACAGCAGCGCCGACGCAATCATCCCGCGCCGTCAGCGGCGGCGGTGGCCGCGGCGGCGGCGGCGGCGGCGGTAGAGCCAGAGACAGCAGCCAGCCGGCCGTCGAGGTGCAGTCGAGTGTAGCACGGCGGCGGACCCCACGGCCCGGGCCCGAGGCCCGCGCACTGGAAAGCTCAACGACACCCCGGCGAGCAGCAACGTCCACGTCTGTGACCGGGACGACGCCGGCAACGGGGCCACCGCAGCGTCCCGGACTCCCCGGACGACGGCCTTCGCCGGCATCCGCCCTCACCCCTTCAACGAGAACACCATTGCGACCACCACAAAGCCGACGGGGTGCCACAAAGCCACCGAGTCGTGCCCCGCCGCTGGACGCCGCCGCACTCTCTGCGAGCCTTGCCGCCAGAATTGCCGACGACCGAGACAGAGTTGGGCGTCGCCCCCCTCCTCTTGCTCAGAGGCACCCGCCTGGGAGTGGCGGAGGTCCCCGTGGCAGCCGCGGCGGCGGCGGCGGTGGCGGCGGCGGCGGCGGCCGCGGTGGTAGCTCCCGCTCCGATGGTGGTGGCACCGGCCCGGCGACTAGAGTCGCTCGTCTGGCGTCTGGAGGTGTCAGTCACGGTAGCGTGCGCGCCAGTGCCGGCCGTGGCCGCGGCGGTGGAGGCAGCGGTGCGAGTAGCCTGGCCGGTCGCCCTGGGCATGGTGCCCGATTGCGACCCGGCGTCCGGGGGGACGGCCTCGACAAAGGGGAAGGCCGGAGCGCGAGTGCTGGTGGCGACAGCGCCCGAGGAGGTGGTGGTCGCCGCACCGAGGATGGTGGTCGTCGACTCGGTGGTGGTAGTGGCGGAAGGAAGCGCCCACGTGAGGACGATGAGACGGACGTGGACACGGGGCGGCCTCTGTCACGGACCGGCTCCGGCCGGCCGGCGGATGGAGGTCCTTCCAAGAGGCGCCCGATTTGAAAAAGGCGACCGCATGGGCCTCAGGCGGTCGCGCAAGGAGTGTGTCTGTTGACATGGGGGATGCCAGGGGAAGCTAGTTTGTGTGGCAGTGGTGGTCGTGGGGAGTGGTGCTGTTTTCTGTTTTGCATTTGTTTGTTTCCTGTGTTTGAACGACGGTGCGGGGGGATGACGGGGGGGTGTGTGGGTGGCAGGGTCGCCGAGGGCGCAAACCTGGGAACATCACACAGCTGCTCTGTACGTACTCGTCGGTTTCAATTCCCATTCAGTACACATATGGACATCTTTCTTGATACAGTGACGCCGCACAGGATAGATATCGATTGACAAGTGCATTCCATTTTGAATGTATGAACTTGCGGCTACACAGAAGCGCGCCAAATGTCGGTCGAACCCGACACTCTGTCCGTGGGTGGCTGCGGTGCGCACGACCCACCGCACTGCGACGCGGATCCGGCGCACACGACCCACCGCACTGCGACGCGGAGCTTGCCGCGATCGTTTGCGGAGCTTCACCCGCGCCGTGTCTCCGAGTACAAGCCCGGCTGCCCGCATGGCAGACCTTTTGCCACCCTCGTGGCTCGTCTTCAGCGTCACGCGCATCGTCACCGCTTGCGCTGAGGCCGTGGTGGACGCCGCCGGTGACGGGGCGGACGCCCCCGCCGCTGACACCGCCGCCACTGCAATTGGCGGCGCCACCGCCACCGGGACCGAATGCGGTGCCGGCGGCAAGAGGTCAGGGCCTGTGGAGGATCGTGGCAACCAGCCCGCTACCGCGGGGAGGCGCTCGACAAAGCGGCGCGCCGGGGCGCCAAACGCTGTCCGAGACGATGAGCGGCGCGGGACAAGCGGCGGCGGCGGCGGCGGCGTCGGCGGCGGCGGCGGCGGCGGCGGCGGCGGTGGCGGGCTGGACTTTCAGGGCGGATGTGGTTGCCGGCCTTCCCCTATTGCATGCAAGGTGTAGCAATATGGTTGCCGTATTTTGACCCTAATATCAGGGGGGCTACTTCTAATCCTTAACTTCAATTTGAGAGTCCGAGCTGGTCACGGTATCTATAAGTTACGTATGACCAGAGGGACTTGCATCTTGGGGTGGAGGGTAGTTAGTAGTGTCTCCGAGGGTTTATAACGAGGGGGCCGGTGGCGAATCCACCGCCGGCCAAGGTAGAACAACAAACCCCTCCCATTTGGGCTCCCATCTTGGTCCCGTGGCTTGCGCTCCAAGGACAGCAACCTTGGCCTCCCGGTGACGTTGGTGCCGATCCCCCTTGGTGAGTGTTCCCTGAGAGTGGACGTGCGACGGATTCCTATTGTGCTACACAAGGACTTGCACGACTCATATCCCGCCCGCGCTATCACTGTCGGCCTCGCCGCGTTGCGCGACCTGTTCGTGCTGGACAAGGTGCGCATTGAAAAGTTGGACAATCCCGACGGCAATGGGGGCGTCCCGGTAGCTGCTGCTGTGCGGTCAGCGTGTGGAGGTGATAACAGTACGGCTCCGGGAGTGGCCGCACCCCGTTCGGCCGATGCGACACTCGAGGACGCGACGTGGCCGGCGGTCAAGCTTTGGGCCATCACGCTCACGCGCCCCCCTGCTCGGCACGCCGTTCAAGGCCAGCAGCAGCACCATCAGCCGAAGCGGCCGCCCCTCTCGTGGTCTGATTGGCCTCCCGAGGCCGAAAATGCTGTTGCCGGTACGTCCCCGACGTCGGGCCGCGTGCTCCACACGCCGCTGACGTGGTGGATGGAGGGTTCCCACATCAAGCGCATGTACAGTGCGGTGTGGGTCCTCAAGCGGTTTGTGTCTTTGCCCCCGCTCGGCGGCGGGGGCGGCGGGGACGCGCGCGGGCGGCGTCCCCGCCCGTCATCCGCGTGGCTCCGCGTGCTCGCCCTCCGCTCCGGGCGTGTGGACGTGTCACCGCCGAGGCGGCCGACGCCGCAGTTGCAGTCGCGGACGCGACGGCCACCGCCACCGCCGCTGCACGAAGAGGAGACCCGCGGTCTGCCCGGCCGTGTCGTCCACATGACAGACGCCAACCACGACGACGACAAAATACGACAGACAAACGTTGCTGTTGTTGATTGTACGTCGGGCGACCCGTCGGTTGACGTCCGGGTGTGGCAAGCGGTCCTTGACGTTGGGACGCTGAAAGAAGCTGCCCTGGACGTGGCCGCCCTGGCCGCGAGCTTACGTCATCGGGACGCATGTGCCAGGCACGCGGCTGGCTGCGGGCATGGGGAGGAAGTTTCGCGTACCGCGGCGTACGCAGCCGCTGCGGAAAGCGCGGCGTGCCAAGCCAGGCAAGAGACAAACACAGCCGGTCAGGAACATACCACAGGAAGCGCCGCGCCGCCCGTTCTGCATCGCCCTGGTCCCGGACAGGGTCGGCATGTGCCACACTCGACCGGTCGGCACCACGAGTCTTTTGTGACGTCGCAGCGCTCGCGCTTGGCGTCGCCGCAGCCGTTGCCACTGCCCGGCCGGCCGGGGTGGCAGACTGCTCGCCGGGGCGCTGCCCGAGGCCTGCAGCGAGTGGGCGTGCTGACACCAGACAAGCGGTGTCTTATAGCCATTCTGGAGGGCGCCCTCGGCACCACCGCCTTTGAACGCGGCTGTGGTGCCGTTGATGGCGGCTTGTGTGCTGGCAGCGCCAGCGACTCTGCCGCCGAACGCCAGCCCTGTCGTTGTGAGCGACTGCAGGCTGCTGCCGAGATGGAGCCTTTCGGGCTGTTACTGTGGCTCTCCTCGCTGCACCCGCTTGTTGCCGCTGACGCGGAAGAGCGGCGGCGGCTTGCACCACAGCGGCAGCGGCCAACAACACTACCATTCCGCCCCGCGCGCCCGTCATCGACACCGACCCGCAAGCTGCAAGGCACACTTCCACCACCAATCGCCGCGCCTGCGGTACACAGCGACGGGCGCAGGAAGGCCTTTTCGTCATGGTGGGCCTGCGCGTCCGCTGCTGCGGCTGCCGGAGCTGAGCCTCCCCCACATGGGCGAAAGCGTCCTCGTTCCGCCGTTGGGGGTACGGGCGTCCCAAGCAGCCCTGAACAGGGTGCTGACGACGCGTGCGCTGCGCACCGGGAGGGGCTCGCCTTGTTGGCACTCAGCGCCACCGTTCGATGTGCTGTGACTGCCGTCGTGCGCTCCTGGGATGCCGTCGCAAGGCGCATCGGCTTTGAAAGCATCGAGAACTGCCTCGCCCCGTACCTCTTGTGGCACTCACGGTCGTGCGCGTTTACGACGCTGTCAGAACCGCAAGGTACTGCCGGCGTATTCGCGCCCGCTGCGCAGCGGTTTGACATTGTCCACGGGCTCCCCCCCCCAACTTCCCGGGCCGACAGGGACGGGACTCCCGTCTGTACAGAGGCACTGCACCGCACCGATGTCACGGATGCACAGCTCCGCATGGCTGATGCTCATTTTGTCTACCACATGGGGGAGGTGACGAAGCCCGAGCGACTCGCCGACGCGGCAGCCGCTCTGTTGGGAACAACTGCAATGCAGCAGCCGCAGCGGGGCCAGCCGCAGCGAGGACAGCATCTGCAAGCGCCTTCCCGCCCAGCCACCGCCACGGCGGCGGGTGCTCCACCACCGGCGTCGGCTGCGTCGGCGGTTGACGCGCTTCCTGCTGCCGTCAATGGGGAAACAAAGCCGGGCTATGTGACAGCCGCTGCATTTGTGGGCAGAGGACTGGCAGCACGCTGTCCGTGGGAGGTGGTGGGGGTGCCCCCAGTGCTAAACCCGACCGTCCGAGGCCTAACCGGCTTTCGGCTCGTCGTCGTCGATGCCGCGGGGGCAGCAGCGATGGACACCATCCCGCCTGCGACGCCGGCCACCGCGGAGGAAGGGGGGGCGGGGGGGGGGGTGTAGCACAATAGGAATCCGTCGCACGTCCACTCTCAGGGAACACTTACCAAGGGGGATCGGCACCAACGTCACCGGGAGGCCAAGGTTGCTGTCCTTGGAGCGCAAGCCACGGGACCAAGATGGGAGCCCAAATGGGAGGGGATTGTTGTTCTACCTTGGCCGGCGGTGGATTGCTACGTATCCCCCCCTTAGATTCGGCCCGTCCTCGGGTCGAGTTGCACTCGGGTTACCGAATGTACGTGGGTCGCGTGACCGTTTACCCGTCGGGTGGGGCTTTGCGCCCGGTCGCGACAGACACCCGTTTTCGAGGTTGTCTGAGGGGGGTGCCCCCCTTTGTGTGGTACACACACGATCCGTTTTCCGGACCATTAAATTCCCGATGCGGGTTTCTGTTCACGACCCCCCTTTCCGAGGTGTGGTGCAGGCGGATCCGCCACCAGGTGTCTGGTGGTAGGGGGAGCCTCTCTCGTGTGGACGATTGAGTGGGGGGCGGGGGCTGCCCGCGTTGAGTGGGGGCGGTTGGGGGCGACCCCCCTTGCCTACCCCGTGTGGGGGGGGCGTGGCTCCGGTCCAGGTGCCTGGGTGGAGCGCCCTCGTAGCTCGGCTGGCGCGGGTCGACCCGCGTGCCTGCGGCGCTTCTCGTGGCTGTTTGTGGTCATAAGCGCGGGTGCCCGCGCTTCCCTGGCTCGTCCCGGTGGCACCACCGTACCGGGTCGTAGCCGTCGAGGGCTTGTGGGCGCGGGGGACTCTGCCACCCGTTATCATGTCCTATCCCCAGGTGCTTGGGGAGGAGGAAGACCTCCTAATCGGGGAGGAGATGGAGGACGACGCGCCTGTCGGTCCTGACGCCGCGCGTTTTGGGGCGAGCTCGTCGGAAGACGACGAGCCTGTGGCGTCCGTCCGTGTGTCGGCCGGAGGACTGTCGTCCGTGTGCAGCGGCACGACGGTGCCGTCGGTCGGGGGTCAACCCGGCGGTCAACCGCGCGTGGCTGCCTCTACCCCTTCCCTTCCGGCTACCCGGATGGAGCCTGGTGCCGGTGCCGGCTCGCCGCAGCTACCCCAAGATGGCCCGCCCTACGGCGGAAGTAGCGATTCCCGGCCGACTCCGGCTGGGCAAGGACGTCCGGGTGTCCGGACGGTGACTCCTCAAGGCGATCCCGACGTTGACGTGGGTGGTGGTGGCGGTGCGACACCCGGTGCGGCGAGTCAAGACGGTGCGGGTGTCCGCACGGCCGGTGCTCCGGCTCCGGAGGCTGTCCAAGTGCCTTCCCCTTCCGAGACGGGGGCGACGTCGACGGGTGGTGCCGGTGCCGGTACCCTACCCGCGGTGCCGCGGGCGTCGAGCGGTCAAGACGCTCCTTCCCCCATGGCGGTTGACTCCGGGAGCTACTCCGGGCGGGCGCCCGCTCTACTTCTTCCTCCTCGTCCCCGTGCCCCGGCGCCGGTGCACCTACCCGTTGGGCTTCCGCCAGCGCCGGCGCTTCTTCCTGGGCCGGCCCGGGTTGCCCCGTTGGGCGGCCACGTTGGCCTGGTCGGTGGCGGCGTCGCCTCTGCGGGTGGCGGTACCGCTTCCGCGCGGGGCGGTGCCGCCATTGCGGTGGGACACCCCCCGTTGTCGGTCTCCGAGCTGGTGGCTCGGGTGCGTAGCCTGACGGTGCAAGAGGCCATGGACTCAGGCGGTCGGATGCGGGTGGACTTCCACCCGCCGGGCCGTCGTGGAGGTACCTCCCGTCCGGTTTCGTTGGACCCCTGTTGGGAGCGGGAGCTGGCTCGGCTGGTTGCCCAGCCTGACGCGGTTCGCGTCGAGCATCATTGGGTACTCAGTCAGCCGGACGACCGGTATGCTCAACTCTGGCGCGCCCGGGTCGGGCGGCCTGAGGCTACTCTGCACCCCGCCTTTGGGGTGTGCGACTTGGTTGCCCCCGCGCTGCCGCGGGAGGTGGATTACCCTGCGGGTGCCCGCGGGGTGGCTGCTACCCAGACCCCTGTGGCCTTCGGGCAGCTCGTGCCTGGGACCAACCGGTATCCCGGTTTGGACTACTACCCGGGGGATCCCCCGTATCTGTGGCTGACGCCGCCCTTCCCGACCATGGGTGGCTTGAAGTCAGCTTCCAGCTGGCGTCGGAACCATGGTGTCATGGCGGACCCATTCCGCACGGATATAACGTGCGCGTAGCAGACCGGTAACGGTCGTGCTCCCGTGTACACTCTGTTGCGCCCGCCTGGGTGGCAAGAAGGGTGGGAGCCCGCCCCGGCTTTCCGGTTTGACACCGGTCCTTGCCTGCGCTACTTCGCCAGCGTGCTGGCCGCTCGGCCCACGCATGCGCTGCAGGGTGTCTTCACCCTCGAGGTTACCCTCGGGCAGGTCTCTTCCTTCCTGTTGTCGGCCCGCCGACAGGGTCGGCTGTTCCATCTTCCGACGGGTGTCCGTCGGCACCTTGGGGAGCTAGGCGTTGACGCCATTGCTACTGGGAAGGGGTTAACCCGTGAGCTGACTGCGCTCGTGGCCGTTCACGATGCCGTGAACTGGTCGGCGGTGGCAACCTTGCCGCCGTTCCGCGACGCGCAACCGGGAACGCTCCCGTTGCCTCGTCACTCGCTACGTATCCGCCGAGTTATCTCGGGTGAGGATGGATACCAGGGGTGGGCATCCACCGAGTCGGTACCAGGCCTGGGTATTCCCGTGGTTCTGCCCGACCCTCTCCAGGTGGGAACCCCCTGGTTCGGTAACCCGACTCCTATGAGGACGGGTCGCCGTCGCCGTGAGTGCGACTCCACTGGTGGAGGCCGCGAGATGTATCGTCGTCGTGGGGAGTTCCACCGGGTTCCCGGTGGGCGTTCTGCCCAGGAGTCTGGTCCTCCTTCACAGTCGTACCGTGCTCCTTACCAGCTACCGCCGTGTCCGGCGGTGGCGGTGTCCACTCCTCCGGCTGTAGCTCCGGTTTCTCCGGTGGCATCGCCGGCTCCCGTCATGCCCGACGGGGGTCCTCGCTTGTGGTATGAGGGCGTTAACGCCCTTCTCTCTCGTGAGTTCACGGAGGCGCCTCCGGTTAGCTGGGGGGACATCCCCCCAGCTGCTGCGCTGGTCGGTACCGCGCGTTGCCTCGGTTGGGTGCTCAACCGCCTACAGATGGCTCTGGATGCTGTGGAGGCTGGTGACAGCACTCTGGTGCATCTTAGCGCTGAGGTAGCTCAAGCGCTCAACCGGCGTGAGATAGCCGACCGTTGGAGTACGGAAGTGTACGCGACGACGCGTGACTGGCCCCCTTCTCCTGGCGGGGGTAACCCCTTCTGATGGGTGTGGGGGTGAGAGTGAAAGATCCGCTGACCCTAATGGTGGCCGGGTATTAGTGAGTATAAACTCATCCCCTTTGGGGGCATTGCTTGCCTCTGTTTGCTGCCCTGGGGAGTACCCCTTCTGGCTCGGTGGTGCCTTGCCTCCCGTCCAACTTCTTCCAGTTGGTTCATACTTGGGGAGGTCGTCCTCCCTTGTAAGCCCCCTAGTTACTTCGATATTATCGGAGTTAGCTTTTACCTTTAAGTCAACTTATTAAGGTTCAGGTTTACTTAGTTACCTAAGCTTGGTTCGACTTAGAAACCTAAGTCTGATTTGACTTAGAAACCTAAGTCTGCCGTAACCATGTCACACCCTACTTAGTAGGACTAAGCCCCACCCCCCTACATCCGAAGTCGGATTCGGTTGGGTTGTTACAGGAGGCGGCGTCGCCTCATGTAGGGCATGAGTAGTTGGCGGGGTATATTCGCCGCCTGTGCCCAGGTGGGTGAGTCGTAACCGACCCACATTACCTTGACGTACCAGGGTTCTGGTAGATCTGGGTCGGTATGTCCGACGATGCTCTCCACCTGGTATGGGATTCCATCCGGTCCCACCGGGTCATCCGACCGGTGGGTGGTAAGCGCTTCATGTAGCAACCCAGCCGGTACCGGCTGGGGATGTTCTGGCTTCGGCGCTGGTGTGACATCATTCGCACTGATGCGTTGGATCTCCGTATCGAAGTGTAGAATAACAGAGTGGTCATCTCTGTGGAGAATCTGGTACGGTCCCTTGACCGGTTGCATGAGCTTGTTCCCCCGGAACTTCTGGTGTCTGATGTAGACCCAGTCACCTGTCATCAGGGTAGCGTTGCGCACCCGTAGTCGGGCGTCGAAGTTCTTCTTGTATCGAAGTTGTGTACGGTCAAGGGCGCCCTTGAGTTTCGGTATCATCCACGATAGCTTGGCCAACCAAGCTAGGTGTATACGTTCGGTCGGTCGGCCTTTTGGTGTATTATACCGAGTGCACCTGCCTGGCGGCAGCGTCAGGTTACCGACGCCTAGTGGCATGACCTACTCCAGTGGAGCGATGTTCGTGCTCCGATGTGGCCTGGCATTGTATGCCAGGGTGAGTACGGACAGGAGCCTGTCCCAAGTGTTCGTGTGCTCGGCCACGTAGCACTGTTGCATCTTGACGATGGTGCGGTTGAAGCGCTCCACCTGTCCGTTGGTCTGCGGGTGGTAGTCGGATGCCCGACGTGGTTCGATCCCGAACATGCCCATGACCTTAGTGCAGAATGCTGACGTCAGGTTTGCTCCATTGTCGGAGAGGAGTTGCTTCATGACTCCGTATGCAATGATCCAGTGGTCAGCCACTGCGTTCATCATGGTATATGCCGTATCATTCGGGATGGCTGCCGCTCGTGACAGCTTAGGGAATCGGTCTGACATGACTAGGATGTACCTGTTCCCTTCTTCCGTTACCGGAAGTGGCCCGAGTATGTCGATAGCGACCTGCTCGTTGGGCCCATCAGGTGGGAATAGCTTCATGGCAGACGCCTGCCTATGTAGACTCATGCGGTTACGTGCACAGGGGTGGCATCCCCTTACGTGGTCGACCACGTCGACGGCCCTACCTGGCCAGTAGAAGAACCTTCGCATTGCTGCGAACATGCGCGAACCCCCCGGGTGTCCGGCTGTAGGGTTCTCGTGTTCTCGTTCCATGACGGCTTGCCGTAAGGACACGGGAACCACGACTTGATGTCGTCCATCGGCGGGTGCCCGCCGGTATATGAGTCCGTCTTCATTCTCGGAGAAGATGCCGGCTGTACCGGCCAGGAGGTTAGCGCGATGGCGTCTACAGTCATCGTCGTTGGCCTGTGCCTCGCGGAAGTCCGCGAGGGTCAATGGGCACGCAAGGTGTGCCATGGTATGGTCAGCCATACCCTGGGTAGCATTACCCACCATGCAGACCGGTACCACCGGGATGTCCTCGTCCACCGGGCGGGTATCCCCGCTCGGGGTGTCGAGTCGAGACAACGCGTCTCCGAGGTGGTGGGTTGACCCAGCCTTATACACGGTGCGGTAGTCGTGCACGGCCATCTTCAGCCTCCATCAGGCTAGCCTCCCATGGCTATCGGAATCCTTGTCATCAAGGTTGAGGAGCCATCGTAGGGATTCGTGGTCGGACCTCACGATGAACCTAGAGCCCTCCAGGTATGGGCGGAGCAGTTGCACTGCCCATATAACCCCGAGGCATTCACGCTCGGTGGCTCTATAGTTACGCTCAGCCGGGTTGAGTGTCCGGCTGAAGTACCCTACCGGACGTCGGTCCGGGATAACGTTATCGGAACCGATAAACGTCTCTCCCTGTATCAGGATGCATCCCACTTGTGTATCGCACGCATCGAAATCGATGACGAAGGTACCCCGTCTGTGCGGTAACGCAAGGACGGGTGGGGACAGTAGGGCTCGCTTCAGCGACTCGAATGCCTCCTCTTCGCTAGGCGAAGGGGGTTGGAGTACCTTGGGCAAGGTACTGCTCGTAAGAACCGTTAACGGTTTAGCTATCCGAGCGAAGTCCTTGACGAACCGTCGGCATACGTTGCACATTCCCAGGAAGCTCTTGAGCTGCGTCTGGGTGTTAGGGAACCGGGCATCCCGGAGTGCCCGGGTATTGGCTTCGAGTACCCCTAGTTTACCAGGGGTTATCTGGTGGCCGAGATACTCGACCGTCTGTTGGAAGAAGTCGAACTTCTTCAGACGCAGGGTTACTTCGGCGTTCCTCAAGAGGGTGAGTACCTCGTCAACATGTTGCACATGGTCATCCATGTTACGCGAGAAGACGATGACGTCATCGAGGAACACTAGGCAGTTACGCCACATCACCCCCGACAGTATAATGTCGATAGCCCGCTGGAATGTAGCGTGGGCGTTGGACAATCCGAAGGGCATCCTTAGGAACTCGTACACCCCAATGTGACAGACGAACGCCGTCTTGGGGATATCCTCATCCGCCACTGGGATCTGCCAGTATCCGGCATTGCAGTCGATGGTGGTAAACACCGTAGCTTCCCCCAGGGAGTCGATGCATTCATCCATCCTTGGTAAAGGGTATGAGTCCTTCTTGGTAACCAAGTTGAGGCGTCGATAATCGATGCAAAACCGAGGGGTTTGATCCTTCTTCGGTACGATAACGACTGGGGCACCCCACTCCGACATCGAAGGTCGTATCACCTTCGCTTCGCTCATCCTCGTCACTTCTCCATCAACGATCTCTCGTTGCATAGGTCCCGCTCGGTGCGCTTGTGACCGGGCGGGTCGTGCGCCTGGTACCAGGTGTATACGATGTTGGGTTGCCCCAATGGTACCCAAGGCCCCGCCTGTCCACATGACGTCATGCTTTCTTAGCATCCGTCGTACCCCTTCGGCTACCGAAAGGAGATGGTGGTCGAGGTCAGCCTCGGCCAGGGCCTTCAGTGCTTCTTGGTCCTTTGGCGGCATGTCCGCCGGAGCCGCCGATGGGTTAGGCTTCCCGTCATCGGGTTGCTGTCGCTCGGTGGTCTCGGCGACCGCCAGTACTTCAAGTGGTTCCACTTGACCTTCCTTGTCAGGGGTAAGGATATCTCCTTCGTAGAGCTCGGCAATCCCAAGGATAGTTCCCTTCGGGAGGGTGACTGCCTTACGGCGATAGTTCGCCATCACTAGGAGGGACGACCCTCCTGCTGGGAGGTCTATGAGACCGTTGGCCATGGTCAACCCATGGCGCTTGTACGTCCGCAGGTTGGACTGGACTCTGCAGATGCCTGCGAGGTCACAGTTAACCGGGAGGACTGTCTCCGACAACGGCTCAAAGCGAGTTCGCTTGGCCAACCGAAGTGTCTTCGGCTCGACGCTTGCGTACACCTCAGCCACGTTAACGTGGCTTCCTTGTAGCGTCAGGTCCCTGACGATTGCCGTGTGTCCTCGCTTCGTCCCGTCGGCCTCTTGCAGCTCGACGGTCCTCCGGCCCGGCCGGATTGCATCAACGTGAACGTTGATGAAGGTGCACCCCAGTATGCAGGGCACAGATAGGGTCTCACACACCAGGAAGTCGACTTACGTGGTGAGTTCCCTGATGGTGACCCGCAGCGACATCGCTGCGGTCGTACGAATGAGGCGACCATTCGCGTCCTTGATGGTGGGTCCCCGAGTCACTCTGACTCGCGGAAGCCACTTGTCCGGGAGGGTATCCTTCCGGATAAGGTTGGGTCCCGCCCCTGTATCCAGTAAAGGGTAGGTAGTACGATCGTGTCGACTGGGGGTCAGCCCCCAGTGTGGCTGATACCTTGAAGTTCTCCAAGGTAAACAGCACATGTCCTACACCGATATCCGGTGTTCCTCGGGCATCCTGGACAGGGCCCTTGGCTGGTTCAACGTGACGGGGCATCCCGTCCTCGCCTCCCATTATCGGGGGATTCTCATCATTCCCCTGACTCCGTGTCGTCGGGGCCGGAAGGTGTACCCGGGGATTGATGCGGCGCCGGATCAAACGCGCTCGCCGTGGGGCTTTCCCCGCGGTACTCCGGGGTGGCTTGCTTGGGTTACCCCAGCGCTCCCCGGTCATCCTTCCTCTTACTCGTTTCCCGCCCTTGATAGGGTGCTGTCCGCCGGGACATCCGGCTGAGGAGGTGCCTCCTCGACGGCCAGTACTCCGCCTGGAGCTGGCTGCATACCCGGTGCGGGTCCGGGTGCTCTGGCGGGATACCCCCCGGTGGATGCCTTGCGGTGCGCCGCTGCCCGCCGAGACTCCTCGGGGATGAGTGGGCAGGAAGACACCCAGTGCTGGGGATCGCCACACAACATACATCCGGACGTGCCGGTCCCCCGTTGAGTTCGCATCGGGGTGGCCCCGTAGCTGCGGTTGCCTCCCTCGGGCGCCCGAGTGCCTGCTCCCTGGTAGGCCTTGGGTCCTTGGGTCAACCGGAACATGGACTCCCCCAACCGGTTGGGTCGGCCCGCAATCTGCGGAGGTGCCTCCGTGCGCACCGCCCATGTTGGCAAGGGTTGGTGAGGGTTATCCGTCACCGGGGAGTACCCCGTAGTCCGTACGTACGGAACCCGACGTCCCGTGCCCTCGCTGACCTGTAACTGGGTCCCCGCCGGAGCAATGTACGCTACCGTACCTTGCGCACCAATCACCGGCGTAGCCGGTAAGAGCATGTGGCCCTGCTGGTCAACAAGTGGTTCCTCCTCCTCCGTGGGGACGTAATCGGTATCCACCAGTACCGGTGCGGCCTTCCGTTCCATCTTGTCTTTCCTCGGTACCGGGGTAAGATTGAGCTTGCTCCCCTCACCCTTGGGCTTTGAGGCAAGAGCACACTCCGGGTGAAGCACCCGGTAGGCGTCCCCCAGGGACTTGCACATATGCATCAGTCGACTGAAGTTCGTCCGTGCCGTGTTGGCGCCCCGTGCGGATATCCGCACGTAGTTGGGTACTCCTGCGAACAGGATGGCCCGTAGCTCACCTTCTCCGAGGAGCTTCCCCAGCTCGTAGTCGAGCTCTTGAATCCGTCGTCCGAACATCTCCTCATCCTCCCAGCTCTGGGCGGTGGCAGTGCGCAGGGCCCGGTAGTGGTCCTCGCACTTGTCCTCACTGAGGTAACTGCTCAGCAGCTCCTTGAGAATCCCACGGTAGTCCATGGGGGGTGGCCGCAACCCTCATTCCCGGCATCGGGGATGCCTGGCGAAGAATGCCTTGCACCCGTTCATCAACAAAGAACGGGAGGATTTCCAGCGCCAGCCCCTCGTTAACGAGGGCCTTGTCCGCGGCTGCCTTGAAGCTAGTCAAGAAGCCGATGACTGCCAACGGGCGTCCGTTCGGCCCTCCGAACATAGGCACTCCCTTCATAAGGGTCTGCATAGAGCGGATCGCCCGATGCGACGTATTACGCATCGATTCCGATACGGTGGTAGAGCGGTCCTCCAATCGATAACGTTCCGGAGTAAGAACCGACCGGAAGACCTCGTTGACGATCTTCGTGTCGGCGTCCTGGATATCCAGTCGCTTAGCCAGTTGATGAGCAAACTCATCGGACTCCATCCGCTTCAATAGGCTCGCAGTTACCTGCGCGGTCATAGCTTCCACCACTGAAGATGGTACCTCAGGCGTCGGCACCTCGGGAACCCGAGCTGCCTGGCCTCCTTCGTCGTGGGGATACTGTGAGAGGGTACCCCCTCCCCCAATAACCGACTCTCCACCGGCGTAAGTATCCGCCGGGTCGTGTCCGCGGAGTCCGCTTCGGGTGCTCCGAGCGTATCGCTCCGTGTGACTCCGTTCCAACTCTGCCGACGAGTCGGATCCATACCCCATTGTGTCCGGGGGTTGTCCGGGAGTTGCTGCGCCGGGGTCGACCCCGGTGGACTCCGAAAGTAGTCCGGCCGGTTCGAACCGTACTGGTGTGGGAGGAACACGACGGGGTCCCGTCGTGTGGCGAGTTGACATCAACACTGCCATCGCGTCCTCCGTCCGCTCTTGACGAGCGTCGAGTCCGGAAAGTCCGGCCTCGATGCGGGCCAATGATGCCATCAGGGAATCCCCTGGTGAAGGAGGCGGCGGAGTGAGGTCGGTCGATGACAGTTGAGGTGGGCCCCCGCCTCCTGCCGTCCGAGCCGTGCCAAACGTCGATCCGGCACCGGAAAGCATTGGCGTCTCAATGTTATCGATCGGGTTCCCGATCCCGGTTCCCGTAGTCACCTCCGGAGTCGGCGTCGACGCCGATCCGTCATCTTGAACGTTCCCCGTCTCTTGGGTAGACATAATCACAATCAGTCAACCGACGTAACAATCACCACGAATACGAGAGCGAGGGGGTAGATTGGGGAGAGTAACAGTAGATCACAGTCAAAGGTAAAAACTCAGCAAAATGGAACAGGTCGCAACACCATGAGTACAAGAAAAGGACCGGATCCCTATCCGTGTGCCAGGGCCGAAGACGGCGTCACCAGAAGGGTGACGGAAACCCGTCCCCTGCTGCTCCACCAATGTAGCACAATAGGGATCCGTCGCACGTCCACTCTCAGGGAACACTCACCAAGGGGGATCGGCACCAACGTCACCGGGAGGCCAAGGTTTCTGTCCTTGGAGCGCAAGCCACGGGACCAAGATGGGAGCCCAAATGGGAGGGGTTTGTTGTTCTACCTTGGCCGGCGGTGGATTCGCCGCCGGCCCCCTCGTTATAAACCCTCGGAGACACTACTAACTACCCTCCACCCCAAGATGCAAGTCCCTCTGGTCATACGTAACTTATAAATACCGTGACCAGTACGGACTATCAAATTGAAAGCCAAGGAATAGTAGCAGCCTCCCTAATACTAGGGTCACAATACGGCCGACCATATTGCTACAGGAAAGGCGCCCCCGGGAGGATGCGTGGTTGTCGCGTGGAGGACGCAGGCGCTCGTGTAAGCCTGGTGAATCGCGCTCTTGCGCGCGACGCAGGCATCGCCGCAGCGGGTGCGGCGTTGGCTGCGAACATACACCGGGTTGGCACGCCTGTCGCTGCTGCTGCTGTTGCAACACACGCCGCTCCCCGTGTGTGTGACGACGAGGACGACGGCGGCGGCGTGGGTGGTGGGCGTGCCACGCCCGTCAATGCCGCTGGGGGGCAAGGCCAGCCAGGACCGCGAGCAGCACAAGCAGCACGAAAAGCACCGGCAGCAGCGTTGAGGGCGCACCCGGCAGCACCATCGCCTGTACCATCAGCAGCACCAACAGCGCCGGCCAGACGAGCGGCGTCCGTAGCCGGGGGGTCACAGGTGCTCCCTCCGCCAGTGCCTGGCACCGAGGGCGGCTCTGCGGCTGCGTTGGCGAGTTGCAGGCCTGTCACCAACGACGACCCGTTGGCCCGTCACATCCGCACGGTGCAGACGGCCATGCGTGCCATTGTACAAACGCATGTGTGCGACGTGAGGGACCTCGACAACACCCACAGCGCCGTCAACGAGGGTGCCCGCAGCAGCAGGAGCAGCAGCAGCAGCCGCATCGGAGGATGTGATGCTTGCCGCACTGGCCCCGACCTGCGTGGCGCTGTTCAGCTCGTGCTGTCCGACCCCCCTTACAACACCCGCCTTCTACATGCAATGCCCAACTCTCATGACGACAACCTGTCGGAGGACGTGCTGAAGAAGACCGTGTCGCGGATACACGACTGGGTTCGTCCTGGTGGGCACGTGCTACTATTTTGCAGCCCGATGCAGTTCCCGCTGTGGGTGACGCATCTGAGCGAGTTGGAGGACCCACTCCCGCCGACGGATGGTGACAAGGCTGCAGCCGTAGCTGCAGCTTCCGGCAGTGGGGAGGAACCAGTGTCGGGGGGTCAACGTGCGGCTGCTGCTGAGGCAGGGGCTGCAACGGGTGCTTCCCCTGATGCGCCCGACGGTGCGGTCGCCGCTACGACCACAGGTCCGCCAAGGACGACCGACCGCTCAGCTGCCGGTAGCGGCGGGGGTCGTGACCCCAACCGTGGCAGTGGCGGTGGCGGGCGGGGCGGCTGGGAACCTTCTGTTGGAGAACCACGGCAGCGAAAACGACGACGGCGAGCTACGCCCGCTTTTCAGGTGGAATCGTGCCCCCTTTTGGCCGTTCTCGCGCCCAACGCGTGGGCACCGACAAGAAGGTCGTCGACGATGATGACCAACCGGTCCCAGTACGTGCTCCACGCGACCAGGAACGGAGCGCCCGCCGCGGCTGCCTACCGGGCTGTTAATTACCGCACGTTCAACGCCGTCCCGTCGCGCTTCACCGCGCACCACAACGACATTGACAACGTGGTTCCTCTGCGGGATGTCGAGGTCCTTCGCTGGACGCCGGGGCTGAGAGAGTTGGTTGGTAAGCCGCAGCAGCAGGAGCAGCGGCAGAGCACCGGGCGGCGGGACACCGACGGCGGGAGCGGGGGCGGCGGCGACAGCGGCAATGAGAATACGGACAGAGACGGGGACAATACGACGTGCGACTCCGACGACGGGGCCGACGACGACGGAGAAGTGCCTGACCCCAACGATGATGTTGGCGACGACGACGATATGGACAGCGACGTTGCCGACGGCTCCGACACGGAGGGCGACGACCAGTACGACACGGACGATGACGGCGACGACGACGACGACGGAAGCGACGTGAGCCGGAGCCTGGGCCCTCAAAGACGCACGAAGCACGGGGCACGCCCCCCAGAACGGAAAGGCGGTGTCGGTCGAGGCAGCGCGCGTGCACGTGCACGTGCGGGTGGTGGTGGCGCTGCCCCCGCCGCGTCGGCGGGGGCGTCGGGGGGTGCTCCCGACGACGTCCCGCCTCGCGCTGGCCGACGCGTGGGTACTCGGCATGCGTTGGACGCCGGTGCTCCGTCCGAGCTGGCCAAGCCGCGCTGCCCGCCGCATCCCACCTCCTCTGTGCAGCAGCGTCAGAAGGAGCTGCAGCCGCAGCAGCAGCAGACGTCACCATTGTGTCCTCCTTTTCGCCCTGCTCACCACAAGACACGCCCGCGCGCCCTCGCGCCACGCGTCCGAAGCGAGCAGAAGTCTGTCCTCTTCCTGTCCGAGTTGATCATGCGAATGTCCAATGCGGACGACCTCGTCCTCGACATGTTTGCGGGCACGTGCTCCACCACGATGACCGCGATCAGGATGCCCAGCTGCCAGCATCGGCGCGTTGTTTGTGCCGACAGCGACCCGGCCGTCATTGCAGCGTCGCAGCCACGCCTGTTCCGAGAGTTTGTCGACGAGGTTGTTAGGGGCGGCTTCCGGTCGTGCCCCGACGTTCCTGCAGAGGTGGTGCACGCTGCGCGAGAGGTGCTGTCAGCCAATGAGGCCGCCGCCGTCGCGGCGACAGGTGCTGCTGAAGGTGCTGGTGACCTGGTCGTGGCCAAGACCGACCCGCTGCTGCTGCCCCTCTCCTCCCCTCCGCCGTCCGCCGCCCTCCCCCCTTTCTCTCTCTCCCGCACCTGGCGCTCGGCTCCTCCCCACCATGGCCTCCCCCCCCTCCCTCTCCCCCGAGCGGCCGCTCGCCATTACCACGGGCGGCGCCGGCTTCCTCGGCGCCCACCTCCTCCGCCGCCTAGCCGCGTCGGGCACCTGGCGGCTGGCGGTGGTGGACCTGCGGGCACCCCCGCCCGCCCCCGCCCCCGCCCCCGCGGCACCTGCCGGCGGCGACGGCGACGGCGGCAGCGGCGACGGCAACGGCAGCAGCGGGGGCGGCGGCAAGGGGGTGGCGGGTGCGGCCGCCTCCCCCCTCCCGCCGGGCGTGGAGGTGATTGTCGCGGACCTACGGGACGCCGCCGCGGTGGTGGCCGCGCTGGCGGGCGCCGCGCGGACGGGGGTGGTGTTTCACGCGGCGACGGCGGCGCCGACGGGGGCCAATGCGGGGAATGAGGTCTGTTGGGGGGGGGGGGAGTGGGGTGGAGGATAAGGGGAGGGGGGGGGGCTGGCGTTGGGGGGTGCTGGCGGGGGCGGCGGATGGGTGCTGCTCGCGGGATTTGGGGCGCTGGCGCTGTGCCGGGGGGAGGCGATGCGGGCACCCTCCTTGGGGGGGGGAGGGGGTGGGGGGGACCGGAACTGACCGCCCCCGTGGCGCTGTCCGTGTGCGCCCGCGCCCCCCGTTGTGGCGTGCCCCCGCACGGTGTTTATGCCCTGCTCCCCCCCAACGCGCCTCCTCCTCCATTCCCCCCCCCCCGCTCTAGAAGCTCATGTACGACGTCAACGTGACGGGCACCCGCAACGTCCTTGCCGCCTGCGTCGCGCACCGCATCCCGCGGCTCGTCTACACCAGCACCGCGTCGGTGGTGTTTGCGGGGCGGGACCTGGACGGCGTGGACGAGGCGGCGCCGGTGCCCCCACGGGGGGCCTTCCTCGACTACTACACGGCGACAAAGGCAGAGGCCGAGGCGGCGGTGCGCGCCGCGAATGGCGTGGGGGGGGTGTCGACCGTGTGCTTGCGGCCGAGTGGTACGATTTTTTTTTTTTTTTTTTTGTCGCCCACTCGTCTCCTCTTTCCTTGACGAAGGGGCGAGGGAGACGGGGGGGGGGGGGGAGGAGGGGGGGGGACGCTTGGAGGTAGCCGCCGGTGGAAACGAGGCGGCCGCTGGCCGGGGGCGGGCGCAGAGGGGAGGCGTAGCCGACCAGCGGCTGCGCGTGGGTGGCGGCGGCGGCGGCTGGCAGTCGCTCGGGACCGCCGTCGCCGCGGGGCGGTCTGCTGACATGCGGAGCTCCCCTCTGTGTGTGAGTGCGTCCTCTGTCAACGACTCATTTTCCCCCTCCCCCTCCCCCCCCGCCCCTCTCCTTTCTCCCCCATTGACCGTGACAGGCATCTATAGCGAGTACGACCGCTACTTTTTCCCGTCCATTGTGGACAAGGCCGCGTCGGGGAAGCTCAAGTACATTATCGGCAGCGGCACCAACCGCTTTGACTGGACCTACGCGGGCAACGTTGCGCAGGCGCACGAGATGGCATGCCGTACGTTGGCGTTGGGAGAGTCGGGTGGTGGGGAAGGGCGCCTTGCGGGGTGCGGGGGGGGAGGGGGGAGGGGAGGGGGTTGGACGCGGACGCTCCCGCGGCAATGGGGAAGGTGTGCCACAGGGCGCTCGCCGGTGCCATCTACGTCGCGCGGCTGTTCTAACCCAGCCTGTTCCCCCGCTTGTTGTCCACCCGCCGCTGTTCCCTTTTGCCCCCTCCTCCCCGTGCTCCTCTCCACCCGCACCGCCTCGCCTCCTCCCCCCGCACCGCCCCGGCCCGACGCAGTCGCGCTGACGCCGGCGTCCCCCCTCGCCGGCGGCGTCTACTTTATCACCAATGACGACGCGCGCCCCCTTTGGGGCTTCCTCGGCGACCTCGTCGCGCCGCTCGGCTACCCCCGCCCGCGCGTGCACCTGCCCCTGTGGCTGGTGCTGGGGCTGGCCACCCTCGTCGAGGCGGTCGCGGCGCTGCTGGCGCCGCTGGGGATGGCGTGGGAGACGGACTTTACGCGCGCCCGGATGGTGCTCGCGTCGTGCGAGCGGCGGGTCAGCTGCGCGGCGGCGCGCCGTGACTTTGCCTACGTCCCAGAGGTGGGGGTGGACGAGGCGGTCCGCCGGACGGTCGCCCACTTTGAGGGGCTCCGTGCCCGGTGAGGGCGGGCGGGGGGGGGCGGGGCAGGGGAGGCTTGTGTACAGTAGTCGGGGAAGGGGGGAGGGGGCGGGCGGGGGGGTGGCTGGGCGACGACAGGTGAGATGCTGGGGTCTTTTTGGTAGCGACCGCGGTTAGGGGACGACGCTAGGAAGGCGGCGGCGGCTGGCCGGCGGGGCTCTTAACCACCGAGGCCGCCTGGTGGGGCTTGCCACCGCGGCCTGCGGAGTAAAAAAATGTAGGCGGCGGCCGACAACAAGCCCAAGCAAAGCGCAGGGAAGAGCGAGACACGTACGCTGCGGCAGCGACGGCCGGCTCGGCCTGTGCTGCCTGTGGGGGCGCCAGTCGGCGGCGGCAGCATCCGCACCATCCTGACCTCCCCTCGCACCCTCCTCAAACGAAACACACACACGCTGCCGACGACAAGCCTTTCACGCGCTCCCGCAACAAAAACAATACCCCAGTAGCACTCCTTCACGCACGCACATGGGGAGGTGCCAAAGAGCGTCCCGCGCCCGCCCCCCCGCCCCCCCCCCGAAGAAAAAAACCATATGCCCAGCCCCCACCCTCCCTTGCCCGCGCGCCCTAATTGCAGGTGCACATCATCCACGCCCACAACCCCATCCAGCGCGGCGCCAAGGTCCTCAAACCCGTCGGGCAGCAGCGCCATGTCCACGTCCACCCCGCCGCCCACGTCGAGCACCGCGGCGGGGTCGTCCACGTCGACGAGCAGCGACGTTGGGTCCGCGTCAGCGGCGCCCGCCACCGCGTCGGCGGCGGTGGCGGCCTCGGACGCAATGGCTGCGGCGGCCGCCTCTGCCGCCGCTACCGCCGTTGCGTCATTGGCAGCGGCCGCGGCGGCGACGGCGGGCGCGTGCGTGGCAGCGGGGGGGGCGTCACCGGCAGGGACGGGCCCGCCGGGAGCGGGGGGGGCGGCGGTGCCGACAGCGGCGGCCGCGGGGAGGGGGGGCGCCCCGACCGCCGCGGCGGTCCCGGCGGGGGAAAGGGCGGCACCCCGCGTCACACCGCCGGGGGCGGCCCCGCCCGCAGACGCGATGGCGGGCGGCACGGCGGCGGCGGCACCCGCCGCCGCGCCCACCGCCGCGGGCATGGCCACGGCGGGCGCGGCGGGCGCGGCGGCAGCGCCCGCCGCCGCCGCAGCCGCCGCTGCCGCCGCCACCGCCGTCGGTAGGGGGACCCCCCCCCCCGCTGCGGCGGGGACGGGTGCACCCACGGCGCCCAGCCCGCCGCCAGCGGCCACCGCCCCAAACGCCGCCGCCGCGGCCACACCCGCCGCGGTGCCCGTCGCCGGTACTCCCCCCCCCGCCGCCACCCGCCGCGGGTGGCCCGGCAGCGGCGGGGCGGCTGGCGCGGCGGCGGCGGCGGCGGCGGCGGCGGGGGCGACAGCAGCGCCCGCGGCAGGTCGCCCCCTCCCCGCCCCCACCGTCGTGGCCGCCGTCGCCGTCGCCGCCGCGGCCGTTGCCGCCGCGGCGGCGGCAGAAGCGTAGACGGGCAGCGCCGCGTGGCGGCGGAGGAGCGCCCGCTGCCGGCCGACGGCGTCGGCCAGGGCGGTGAGGCGGGCCAGCTGCGCGGAGCGGGGGAGGTCCCCCCCCGGGAGGGCGTCGAGCGCCGCCTCGGCGGCGTCAAAGGTGGCGGCCAGCGCGGGGATGCCCGCGGGGGTGCCCGCGTGGCCGCCCGCAAAGTGGTCCAGCGCGACTGTGACGGCGGTGAGGATGCGGAAGCAGGCGACAAAGTCGGGGGGCGGGGGGGGCGGGGAGGGGGGGGCGGGGGGGGGGGGGAGGGGGTGCAGGGGGTGGCCAAAGGGGAGGGCCCCCGTGGCCATGGTGTCTGCTGCAGCGGGCGGCGGGGCGCCGCCGCCGCCGCTGGCGGGGGGGGGGGGGGCGCCGCCGATGGTGGCGCCGCCGCCACCAGGGGGGGGGACGCCCCCGGCGGGGGGGGCGCCGCCGCCGGGGGGGAGGGGCATCTTGGTTAGCATCGTGGCCAGTCGTGGGGGAAGTGCCGAGGGAGACGAGCAGGGTGAGTGCGGGCGGGGGGGGGGGTGGGGGGCGCACGGCGGGCGAGCCGACTCCCGCGTCAGCAGAAGTCAAGGTGCGCGCGCGCTGGTGTCGGGCGCGATGCGGACCGTCACCAAAGCAAAAAGAACAACCAAATGATAAATGAACTCCACAGAAATGCGATCGACAGCCACTAGTGGTCCCGCAGGAGACTCAGTCCTCGCCGAGGGCAGGGTTTCTTGTGGGACCTCTGTCGAGGACTGGTTGGTCGCCCTCGTGGTTGCAGAGGCAACGGCCCGAGACAAATCCCGGCACTCAAGTGTTTTTGTGATGTGGTTGTTGTACGAAATCTAGCGAGATGATTTTTGTTTGACGGTTGTTTTTTTTGTTTTGTCCGTCAGCCCTCGCGCGGTGACGAGCGGTCGCCCGCGGCTACCGCGGTGGGCGTCCCGCTGGCGCTCCCCGCGGCCCGCGGTCAGCGTCGTAAGGCACGGCGGGGGAGGGGGCGTGCTGCCCTGGCCTTCACGCCCTACACCGGCCTTCACGCCCTGGCACCCGCAGCCGAAACAACCGGCTACGTTGCTGGCCGCCGGGCAACCGGCGGTGGCTTCCGCGCGCGGCGGGGGCGGCTGCCGACCCGGTGGCGGTCCCTGCGAGCCGCGACAAAGGACGCAATAAAGGAGGCGGCGGAGGAGGGGGAGTGGTGGCGGGACGGCAGCCACCCAGCCGGGTTATGCCCCTGATGGCCGCCGCGGCCGCCACTGCCGCCGCGGCCGCCACTGCCGCCGCGGCCGCCACTGCCGCCGCGGCCGCCACTGCCGCCACGGCCGCCACTGCCACCGCGGCCACTGCTGCCGCCGCGGCCGCTGCCGTCGCCGCCGCCGGCCACCGCCGCGCTGCAGCACCGCACAAACACCCACGGCGGACGTCGCGCAAGCGCGGCTGTTCCCCGCCACGTGCGGCGGCGGCGCGGGCCCCCACCTTTGTCTCGCCGTCGCCCCCTCACCGCTGTCGGTCGCCCGCGGGGGGGTTGCAGACCGCGGGGGCAAGGGAGCGGCGCCGTCGCCTCGCAACCTCATTGCCCCCCCCCCCCCCCCCCCCCTCGCCCCCCGGCGAATCGTCGCTCCCATTGCTCCTCCAGCGAACGAGCTCTGTCCGCCTAGGGCGGCGCGCCGGCACGCGGCCAGAGCGGGCCGGCTCGCCGTGCACCGGCTGCGGCTCCCGGCGGCTGCTGGCCCCCGCTGCGCAGAAAGCCGCGGGTGGCTGGCGGCGGCGGTGAGCGTGCGGCGGTGGCCGCCGCCCTTGAGCGCGAGACGGAGGAGGTGCCGTGCCGGTCATGCCCAAGGGCAAGGGGCATACAAAACACCCTGGTCGTCCACCCGTGCCCCCCCTCTCCCGCCCCCAACCGCCCACCCGCCATGTCGTTGAGGAATGAGACGCCCTGCGCACAAGCCGACGTGACTGCCGCCGGCCGTCTCAAGTAAGCCATAGTCACGGCCTTCAACCCCACGGAAAGAATTGCCTGCCTGGACGCGACTGGCGTTGCTCGCCGGGTGGGGCCAACCGGCGTGGACGCGGCGGTCGAGCTGTCCACATAGGGGCAGGCGGCCACGTGGGGCCGACACGCTGCGTCCACTCGGCCGCCGCCACGGCGGTGGCGCCGCCGTCGCGGCGGTCCCGCCGCCGACCGCTGGGCTCTCCCGCGGCGGGAGCGCCAGCTGGGGGCGGTAGTGGCTTGGGCCCTGCCCCCGTCTGGAAGCCGTCAAACCGGCGCGGGTTCTGGGCGAGTCGGGGTGTGCAGTCAATAAATACGCGCTTTCTCGATGCTGGTGCGTGACTCCCGGCCACGACTGACGCGGAGTCACCTCCGCCACCCCCCCCCCCCCCCCCCAACCCGCCGCCCCATCTCCACCCCTACAGCTCCCCCGCCAGCCGCAGCGTCTCGGCGTGGAGCATTGTAAAGTGGTACGCCACCTTCCACCGGTCCCACTTGGGCGTCCCGTCCGACCCCAGCCCGTCCACCCGCAGCTGCCGGTACCACCCCCCGTACGTGCCGTCGGTAAACGGCCCGTCGAGCGCCGCCGCCGCCACGGCAGCACGCCCCCCATACGCCTCCCCCGCCCCCCGGTCGACGGCAAAGTGAAGAAACGCGCGGGCAGCTTCCGACTCTGCCCACCACACGTACACGTCATTGTCCGGGTTGCCCGCCAGCGGGGCCCCCCCGTAGGTGGTGACCTCGTAGCGCAGCCAGCCGCGCGCGTCAAAGGCGTACTTTTCCGCGTACCGGATGAGCCGGTAGGCGGTGGCCACCCACCGACCCCCCCCGGGGGGGGCCAGCCCCCGCTGCTCCGCCCGGGAGAGGAGGAACGCCAGCTCCATCCCGTGCGGCGGCGTCGCCGTGGCGGCCGTCGTCCACTGGGTGCCCCGGCTGTACGCCCCCGCCGTCGGCGTCCAGTCTGTGTCGTAGTTGTACGCCACGTAGGCCGAGGCGGCGGCGTCGCCCGCCTCCCCCACCACCGTCTGGTTGACAATAAACGTGCTGGCGCGGGTTGCCTCGGCGGCAACGGCGGCGCGCTCGCCGCCCGGCGGGAGCGCGTCGTACCACCCGAGGAGGGCCTCAAAGTAGTGCGTCAGCGGGTCAATGCTCCGCGTGGTCCCGGCGCCCCCGCCGTCGGCTGCCCGCCGCTTAATGCCCCCCACCCCGTCGGCCAGCGCGACGCGGATGTAGGCGAGGCACCGGCGCGCCGCGCCGGCCGCCGCGGCGCGGTCCGCCCCCGGCGGCAGCGCCCGCACCGCCGCGGCGAGCGCAAACAGCACGTGCGCGTTGCCATACCCGTCCTTGGTGCCGTCCGTCACGCCGCCGCCGCCGCCGCCGCCGCCGCCCGGCGGCTGCGCCACCGCCCACACGTAGCCCCCGTCGGCGGCGTCCCGGTAGCGGCCGAGGAGCGTCGCCACCCCCCCGCGCACCGCGTCCACGTACGCGGCCGCCCGGCCGTCGCCGGCGGCGGCCGCCGCGCGGGCGGCCACGGCATTGATGTACACCCCCCGCGCCTGCGCAATGACCGTCGTGGCGGGGGGGTCCACCCGCGACCAGTCGCGCCCGAGGGCAACGTGGAAGGGGGTGGAGCCGCGGGGGGCGCCGGCGAGCCGCTGCCTGGGCGCGCGTGCCCGGCCAGCCGTGCTTCACGGCCCTGCCAGCACACATGCTCCTCCTGCTTGCCAACCGGTGGGCCGCACAAAATGAAAACGAGCGAAGGGCGGGGTACCACACGCACCCCCGCGCGCCTGTGCGCGGAGCTGAGGTCGGCGGAGTGGTCATTGGACTCGGCAGGTGTAGCGTGGGAGACTGGCCTCCTGACCTCGTTGCTCGCCTTGCGGTGGAGGACTACGAGCTGATGCTGGCTGTGGAGGCCGCTCACTACGGCGTCGTTGTCGCGCATTCCCGCGTTGCGGGAGGCACCACCGGGAGCGGCTTGTTTGCTGGACGCCGGTTCCGAAAGGGCGATACGATTTTCCCGTTCTACGGCGCGCTGACCACATGTAACATGGCCAAACGTGGTATGACAAGGACCGACCGGTACGCGTCGCCGACACTGGGGGCCTTGGGACCTACGTCCAAGGCCGAGAACGCCGTCAAGGTCCATATTCGACCTGAAGGAAGCATGGACGGAGACGAAGGGCAGCGGGGGACAACGGGGCGACTCCGAATGGGACAACATCGACAGCAGCAGCAGCACCCGGGCGGCCCGCAGCAGCAAAAGCAGCAACACGAGCGTGACGGCACGGAGGCGCAAGAGGAGCAGGGCCGAACTCGGGAGGAGCTGGGCGAAGAAATCGTCGACGAGGACGAGGACCGGCCGCTCCGTGCGCGCAAGAGCCGGGTACACTATAGCTCCGCTGTCGCCGCCTCGGCGACTTTCGCGTACGTGATTCCCGCTGCCTGGTGTGTGGCGGGCCTGGTCAATGACGGGCGCCGGCAGACACGGCTGGAGCAGCAAGTTGGGGCAGCCACGGCCAAGAGCTTCTTGGCCGTGCAGCAGGCTCCCGAGGCGGCGGCGTTTTTGCCTTCTGCCGGGCGACCACCGGGTGGTGTTACACGCAAGGGTGTTGCGAGTGTTGCTGTAGATTCCACTGCTGCTGCTGCTGTTGTTGCTGCCAGCGACTCCTCTGCAGTTGTTGCGGGTGCTGGTTTGGACGGCCAGGATGTCAATGTCGAAATGAGTGTCAGGTGTCCCGGCGCTCACGGCCAAGACCCGCCTCTGTCGGAGCTTGTGAAGCCGGGGGTCGTCGCCCTTGTCGCCACGCGGGAGATAGGCCTGGAGGAGGAACTGCGTACTGATTACGGTACGTCCTACCGGTGGTTGACCACGGACATCCGACAAGCCATGTACGACGGCGACCGCGCTGGCGCATCGGTCCACGACGGCGGCAGCGGCAGCAGCACGAGCCGCCGGCGGGGCAGTGCAACAAGGCAGACCACTGTTCGCCACACAAACGCGGACAGAAACCGGGAGCCGACCGAAGCCGACAACCGTCGCAGCACGCCCAACACGTTCGCGCCCATTCACGAGTGAGGCCGCGGCCCGACCACGGGTGCAGCCCCGCCGGCTCACTGACCGAGCATCGGGGGCCTTTATTCCCGGCCACCACACCCAGTGGCCACGCATGCTCACCCGTACTGTCACCGCTACCGGGGCAGTGGCTTCGGCGTTGCGGGCACCAAGTGGCGCTGAATGGCAGTACCGGCGGCGCGCGGTGGGGCCTATGACGGGTGCTGGGACGGACATGCGAAAAGGGGGGTTAGGGTTGAGTGTGGAGTTGTGGGGGGGGAGGGCAGGGGAAGCGGCGCGTGGCGTACGTGGGGCAGCTCCGTTCAGTGCCACACGACCTCATTCCCAACGGGAGCTCGCTTTGAGCCGCAATGACAAACGCGATGGGTTCGGGGCTTCACACGGGGAGCGGGGTGTGGCGTTGTGGCCCTCAGGTACCGTTGGGACCCGGGAGGCTGACTTGGGAACCGGCTGGCAGCGTTACGTGGAACCACGCGCTGGCTTGGGATCCCTGCATCGGTGGCCCGGGGCAGTGGCGACACGCCCGGCGCCCTGATTGGTCCCCCGGAGCGGAGGACTTGCCGGGTTGGGGCATACTGACCTTCGGGTTATTTGTTTGATTTTTCGCATTTACTTTCCTTGCGTAATTTCGTGTCTTTCCCCTTTTTCCCACTGGGTTTTTTTTGGGGATTGACATTTGTGTGTGGGGGGATTTCGCTTGCTTTTCGTGTGTTGGCCCGGTGAGCGGCCGGTGCCTTGCTGGCACTTGGCCCGCTGGGGGCGCCCTCTGGGGGCCTCGCTCTGGGCCCCTGGAGGGGCCAGGGGGGGAGGTTCTTGAGGGGTGCTCCGGGGTTCTCCCCGGGGCGATCATGTAAAATCAACAGTGCTTTGGGTTCCTTCTCCCTCGGGCTTTTGTCCAGTTTACCTTTGCCTCGTATCGTGGCGGGCGAGTTGACCAGCAAGGGCTCTTACCTGTTCCTTCCTGGACTCCGGACTGTGGTCTCTGTGTGAGTGTTTGTGGTTTGTGGTTTCGGGAACCTGGGTTCCATTATGCTACATTTATGGTGGAGCAGCAGGGGAGGGCTATACTTCTCTCCCGTATCGGGACAGCCCTTTTCTTTCTCGGTAGCGTTTGGTTCCTTGGTTCCTGTTTCTGGTAACGAGATCGTTTGGTTCAGTTCGAGTACCGCACGGCCAACATGACGGACCCTGTTCCCTCGGGAGGTCGGGGCCGTTGTGCGCCGTCGGACACTTCTATGGTTACTCCCGCTGGTCGCGGTCGTGGCGGTCCCTCGGGTCCGTTGGGCCGTGGCGGAGGCGGGCAGACAGGGATTCCGCGTCGGGGGACAGAGCCCCCTGGTGGGATTCGGGCTACTATGGGTCAGGATTTACGTCGGGACACGGGTTCTGAGACAGGGACCCGAGTTCCACCTTTGGCTCCTGTTGCTGGGTCCCAAGACATTGTTACTACTCTGGAAACGTTTCGAGATGAGATTTTGGCTACTGTATCCCAGGCCCTGAGCCAGAGTCCTGATGGCCAGGGTAGGTCCCATGATACCAGTCGTCCCAATCGTTCCCGTCCCCGCCGTCGTCGGCGTCGTCACCATTCCAGTGGTTCCTGTACGTCCTCTTCCTCGGGTACCACGTTTTCTTCTGTCCTGGATGAGGAGGACCTTGAGACCCCTGAGTACCCACGGACCGAGCCCCAGGTCAGCAAGTGTTCAGATGATCGCTTTGCTCGGGTCCTAGATTACCGTACGTACCGTCTGAGAAACAAGAAGGCTACCTATGGGACACGTGAGGCTCGTAAGATGGGACGGGTGTAGCACAATAGGAATCCGTCGCACGTTCACTCTCAGGGAACACTCACCAAGGGGGATCGGCACCAACGTCACCGGGAGGCCAAGGTTGCTGTCCTTGGAGCGCAAGCCACGGGACCAAGATGGGAGCCCAAATGGGAGGGGTTTGTTGTTCTACCTTGGCCGGCGGTGGATTCGCCACCGGCCCCCTCGTTATAAACCCTCGGAGACACTACTAACTACCCTCCACCCCAAGATGCAAGTCCCTCTGGTCATACGTAACTTATAGATACCGTGACCAGCTCGGACTCTCAAATTGAAGTTAAGGATTAGAAGTAGCCCCCCTGATATTAGGGTCACAATACGGACAACCATATTGCTACATATCCCCCCCTTAGATTCGGCCCGTCCCCGGGTCGAGTTGCATTCGGGTTACCGAATGTAAGTGGGTCGCGTGACTGTTTACCCGTCGGGTGGGGCTTTGCGCCCCGTCGCGACAGACACCCCTTTTCGAGGTTGTCCGAGGGGGGTGCCCCCCTTTGTGTGGTACACACACGATCCGTTTTCCGGACCGTTAATTTCCCGATGAGGGTTTTTGTTCACGACCCCCCTTTCCGAGGGGTGGTGCAAGCGGATCCGCCACCAGGTGCCTGGTGGTAGGGGGGTCCCTCGCGTGAGGACGATTGAGTGGGGGGCGGGGGCTGCCCGCGTTGCGTGGGGGCGGTTGGGGGTGACCCCCCTTGCTTACCCCGTGTGTGGGGGTGGCCCCGTCCCGCCCAGGTGCCTGGGTGGGGCGCGTTCGTAGCCCCGAGCGGCGTGGGCCGACCCGCGTGTTTGTGGCGCTGCTCGTGGCCGTTTATGGTCATAAGCGCGGGTGCCTGCGCTTCCCTGGCTCGTCCCGGGTATCCCACCGTACCGGGTCGTAGCCGTCGACGGCTTGTGGGCGCGGGGGACTCTGCACCCGTTATCATGTCCTATCCCCAGGTGCTTGGAGAGGAGGAAGACCTCCTGATCGGGGAGGAGATGGAGGACGACGCGCCTGTCGGTCCCGACGCCGCGCGTTACGGGGTGAGCTCGTCTGACGACGACGAGCCTGCGGTGTCCGTCCGTCTGTCGGCCGGAGAACTGTCGTCCGTGTGCAGCGGCACGACGGTGCCGTCGGCCGGCGGTCAACCCGGCGGTCAACCGCGCGTGGCGGCTTCTACCCCCTCTCTGCCGGCTGCCCGGATGGAGCCTGGTGCCGGTGCCGGCTCACCGCAGCTACCTCAAGATGGTCCGCCCTGCGGCGGAGGTGGCGACCCGCAGCCGACTCCGGCTGGTCAAGGTGGTCCGGGTGTCCGGGCGGTGACTCCTCGAGGCGGTCCCGACGTTGACGCGGGTGGTGGTGGCGGTGCGACACCCGGTGCGGCGGGTCAAGACGGTGCGGGTGTCCGCACGGCCGGGGCTCCGGCTCCGGAGGCTGTCCAAGTGCCTTCCCCTTCCGAGGCGGGGGCTACGCCGACGGGTGGTGCCGGCGCCGGTACCAAACCTGCGGTGCCGCGGGTGTCGAGCGGTCAAGACGCTCCTTCTACCATGGCGGTTGACACCGGGAGTTACTCCGGGCGGGCGCCCGCCCTTCTTCTTCCTCCTCGGCCTCGTCCATCTCCGACGTCGGCCCCTCTGCCGGTGGTGCGTCCCCCGGCGCCCCCGATTCTTCCTGGTCCTGCCCGGGTTGCCCCGTTGGGTGGCGGCGTCGCCGTGGCGGCGGGTCAACCCGCCATGTCGGTGTCCGACTTGGTGGCTCGGGTTCGAGGCCCCACGGTGCAAGAGTCGATGGAGTCCGATGAGCGTATGCGGGTGGACTTCCACCTGGTGCATCCCCGTGGAGAATCCTCCCGCCGCGTTAAGGTGGACCCGAGCTGGGAGCAGGAGTTGGTGCGGCTGGTCAACCAGCCGAACGCGGTCCGGGTGGAACATCATTGGATCCTGAGTCAGCCGGACGACCGGCATGCGCAGCTCTGGCGCACCCGGGTGGGACGGGGTGAGGTCTACCTCGACCCCGCCTTCGGGGTCTGCGACCTGATTGCCCCCGCGTTGCCGCGGGAGATTGACTACCCGGCTAGTGCTCGGGGGATTGCGGCGGCGGCGGAGCCGGTTGCGTTTGGGGAGACGGTGGGCAGTACTGGTCGGTATCCCGACTTTGACTACTACCCGGGGGTACCCCCGTATCTGTCGTTGACGGCTCCCTACCCGCCCATGGCGGGGTTGAAGTCGGCGTCGAGTTGGCGACGTAACCATGGTGTCATGGCGGATGCGTTCCGCACGGATATAACGTGTGCGTTGCAGACCGGCAACGGTCGTGCTCCGGTATACACTCCCGTGCGCCCGCCGCTATGGCAGGAGGGGTGGGAACCCGCCCCTGCTTTCCGGTTTGACACCGGCTCCTGTCTCCGATACTTCGGGAGTGTGTTGGCCTCGCGACCGGTCCACCCGTTGCAGGGTACCTTCACCCTTGAGGTTACCCTCGGGCAGGCTTCATCCTTCTTGCTGTCCGTTTGCCGGCAGGGTCGTCTGTTTCATCTTCCGACGGGTGTCCGTCGGCACATCGCGCAGTTGGGCGTGGATCTGATAGCCGCCAAGACCGGGTTGGCCCGGGAGTTCGAGGCCCTGCTGGCTGTTCACGATGCCGTGAACCGGGCTGGGGTGTTGGCCCTTCCCCCGTACCGGGACCCGCAGGCTGGGGCTTCCCCCTTGCCTCGTCACTCGTTGCGTGTCCGGCGTACTCAGCCGGGTGAGCCCAGTTGCCATGGGTGGGCATCCACCGAGGCTGTTGCTGACCTGGGTATTCCCATGGTTATCCATGACCCTCTTCAGGTCCTTGCTCCGTGGTTCGGTAACCCGATGCCGGCGGCGGTTGGCCGTCGTCCCCGAGAGTGGGGCTCTGTGGGTGGGGAGCGTGAGGTGTCCCGTCGTCGGGCGGAGTACCGCCGTGGTTACGGTGGAGCCCCTTCGGTAGGGTCCTACCGGGCCTCGTATCAGGTGCCACCGGCTCCGGTGGTAGCCGTGTCGGCTCCTGTGGCTCCTCTGGCTGCGCCAGTGTCACCTCCCGCCCCTGTCCTACATGACGGGGGTCCCCGTCTCTGGTATGAGGGCGTTGACGCCCTTGTTACTTGCGCAATGCGGGAGGGTCTCTCTGTTAGCTGGGGGGATATCCCCCCAGGTGCTGCGCTGGTTGGGTCAGCGCGTTGCTTCGGTGGCGTGCTGGACCGCCTCCAGAAAGCTCTGGAGGACGTGGAGGCTGGCCGCAGCACCCTCGTCCAGCTATGCACCGAGGTAACTCGGGTGGTCGACCGTCGTGACGTTGCCGACCGGTGGAGCACGGAGGTCTACGCGCTTACGCGTGAGTGGCCTCCCTCGGGCAGTGGGTCTACCCACTGAGGAGTGCTATTGTTTGTGCGGGAGAGGGCCCCGGCAACCCATATGGTAGCCGGGTAGTAGTGAGTATAAACTCATCCCCTTTGGGGGCATTGCTTGCCTCTGTTTGCTGCCCTGGGGAGTACCCCTTCTGGCTCAGTGGTGCCTTGCCTCCCGTCCAACTTCTTCCGGTAGGTTCATGCTTGGGGAGGTCATCCTCCCTCACTTGGTGTCTTGGCTTGGGGAGGTCATCCTCCCGTGTAAGCTCCCTAGTTACTTCGATATTATCGGAGTTAGCCTTTACCTTTAAGTTAACTTATTAAGGTTCAGGTTTTACTTAGTTACCTAAGCTTAGCTCTACTTAGTTACCTAAGCTTGGTTCGACTTAGAAACCTAAGTCTGATTTGACTTAGAAACCTAAGTCTGCCGTAACCACGTCACACCCCACTTAGTAGGTATAAGCCTCACCCCCCAACAGCCGAAATCGGTGTCGGTTGGGTTGTTACAGTAGGCGTCGTCGCCTCATGTACGGCATGAGGAGTTGGCGGGGTATATTTGCCGCCTGTTCCCAGGTGGGTGAGTCGTATCCGACCCACATAACCTTGACGTACCAGGGTCCTGGTAGGTCCGGGTCGGTGTGACCGACCACGCTCTCTACTTGGTATGGAATCCCATCCGGTCCCACCGGGTCATCTGACCGGTGGGTTGTAAGAGCTTCATGTAGCAACCCAGCCGGTACCGGCTGAGGCTGTTCCGGCATCGGAGCAGGTGTGACGTCATTCATGCTGATGCGTTGAATCTCCGTATCGGAGTGTAAGATAACAGAGTGGTCATCTCTGTGGAGGATCTGGTACGGTCCCTTGACCGGTTGCATAAGCTTGTTCCCTCGGAAATTCCGGTGTCTGATATAGACCCAGTCACCTGTTACCAGGGTTGCGTTGCGCACCCGTAGTCGGGCGTCGAAGTTCTTCTTGTAACGAAGTTGTGTTCTGTCAAGGGCACCCTTGAGCTTCGGTATCATCCACGATAGCTTGGCCAACCAAGCTAGGTGGATGCGTTCGGCGGGTCGGCCCTTCGGTGTATCATACCGAGTGCACCTGCCGGGTGGCAGCGTCAGGTTACCGACGCCTAATGGCATGACCCACTCCAGCGGAGCGATGTTTGTGCTTCGATGTGGCCTGGCATTGTATGCCAGGGTGAGTACGGACAGAAGCCTGTCCCAAGTGTTCGTGTGCTCGGCCACGTAGCACTGTAGCATCTTGACGATGGTGCGGTTGAACCGCTCCACCTGCCCGTTGGACTGCGGGTGGTAGTCGGATGCCCGACGTGGTTCGATACCGAACATGCCCAGGACCTTAGTGCAGAATGCCGACGTAAGGTTTGCTCCGTTATCGGAGAGGAGTTGCTTCATGACTCCGTATGCACCGATCCAGTGGTCAACCACTGCGTTCATGATGGTATATGCCGTATCATTCGGGATGGCTGCCGCTCTTGACAGCTTAGTGAAGCGGTCAGACATGACCAGGATGTACCTGTTCCCTTCTTCCGTTATCGGAAGTGGCCCGAGTATGTCGATAGCGACTTGCTCGTTGGGCCCATCAGGTGGGAATAGCTTCATGGCAGACGCCCGCCTATGTAGACTCATGCGGTTACGTGCACAGGGGTGGCATCCCCTTACGTGGTCGACCACGTCGACGGCCATTGCTGGCCAGTAGAAGAACCTTCGCATTGCTGCGAACATACGTGAACCCCCCGGGTGTCCGGCTGTAGGGTTCTCATGTTCTCGTTTCATGACGGCTTGCCGTAAGGACACGGGAACCACGACTTGATGTCGTCCATCGGCGGGTGCCCGCCGGTATATGAGTCCGTCTTCGTTCTCGGAGAAGATGCCGGCCGTACCGGCCAGGAGGTTAGCACGATGACGTCTACAGTCATCGTCGTTGGCCTGTGCCTCGCGGAAGTCCGCGAGGGTCAATGGGCACGCAAGGTGTGCCATGGTATGGTCAGCCATACCCTGGGTAGCATTACCCACCATGCACACCGGTACTACCGGGATGTCCTCGTCCACCGGGCGGGTATCCCCGCTCGGGGTGTCGAGTCGAGACAACGCGTCTCCGAGGTGGTGGGTTGACCCAGCCTTATACACCGTGCGGTAGTCGTGCTCGGCCATCTTCAGCCTCCATCGGGCTAGCCTCCCATGGCTATCGGAATCCTTGTCACCAAGGTTGAGGAGCCATCGTAGGGGTTCGTGGTCGGACCTCACGATGAACCTGGAGCCCTCCAGGTATGGACGGAGCAGTTGCACTGCCCATATAACTCCGAGGCATTCACGCTCGGTGGCACTATAGTTCCGCTCAGCCGGGTTCAGTGTCCGGCTGAAGTACCCTACCGGACGTAGGTCCGGAATAACGTTATCGGTACCGATAAACGTCTCCCCCTGTAGCAGGGTGCATCCCACTTGGGTGTCGCACGCATCGACATCGATGACGAAGGTACCCCGTCTATGCGGTAACGCAAGGACGGGTGGGGCTAGTAGGGCTCGCTTCAGCGACTCGAATGCCTCCTCTTCGCTAGGCGAAGGGGGTTGGAGTACCTTGGGTAAGGTACTGCTCGTGAGAACCGTTAACGGTTTAGCTATCCGAGCGAAGTCCTTGACGAACCGTCGGTATACATTGCACATTCCCAGGAAGCTCTTGAGCTGCGTCTGGGTGTTAGGGAACCGGGCATCCCGGAGTGCCCGGGTATTGGCTTCGAGTACCCCTAGTTTACCAGGGGTTATCTGGTGGCCCAGATACTCGACCGTCTGTTGGAAGAAGGCGCACTTCTTCAGATGCAGGGTTACCCCGGCGTTCCTCAAGAGGGTGAGTACCTCGTCAACATGTTGTACATGGTCATCCATGTTCCGCGAGAAGACGATGACGTCATCGAGGTACACTAGGCAGTTACGCCACATCACCCCCGACAGTATGATGTCGATAGCCCGCTGGAATGTAGCGGGGGCGTTGGACAATCCGAAGGGCATCCTTAGGAACTCGTACACCCCACTGTGACAGACGAATGCCGTCCTGGGGATATCCTCGTCCGCCACCGGGATCTGCCAGTATCCGGCATTGCAGTCGATGGTGGTAAACACCGTAGCTTCCCCCAGGGAGTCGATGCATTCATCCATCCTTGGTAAAGGGTATGAGTCCTTCTTGGTAACCAAGTTGAGGCGTCGATAATCGACGCAAAACCGAGGGGTTTGATCCTTCTTCGGCACAATAACGACTGGGGCACCCCATTCCGACATCGAAGGTCGGATCACCTTAGCTTCACTCATCCTCTTCACTTCTCCATCAACGATCTCTCGTTGCATAGGTCCCGCTCGGTGCGCTTGTGACCGGGCGGGTCGTGCGCCTGGTACCAGGTCTATACGATGTTGGGTTGCCCCAATGGTACCCAAGGCCCCGCCTGTCCACATAACGTCATGCTTTCTTAGCATCCGTCGTACCCCTTCGGCTACCGAAGGGGGAAGGTGGTCGAGGTCAGCCTCGGCCAGTGCCTTCAAGGCCTCTTGGTCCTTTGGCGGCATGTCCGCCGGAGCCGCCGATGGGTTAGGCTTCCCGTCATCGGGTTGCTGTCGCTCGGTGGTCTCGGCGACCGCCAGTACTTCAAGTGGTTCCACTTGACCTTCCTTATCAGGGGTAAGGATATCTCCTTCGTAGAGTTCGGCAATCCCGAGGATAGTTCCCTTCGGGAGGGTGACTGCCTTACGGCGATAGTTCGCCATCACTAGGAGGGACGACCCTCCTGCTGGGAGGTCTATGAGACCGTTGGCCATGGTCAACCCATGGCGCTTGTACGTCCGTAGGTTGGACTGGACTCTGCAGATGCCTGCGAGGTCGCAGTTAACCGGGAGGACTGTCTCTGACAACGGCTCAAAGCGAGTTCGCTTGGCCAACCGAAGTGTCTTCGGCTCGACGCTTGCGTACACCTCAGCCACGTTAACGTGGCTTCCTTGTAGCGTCAGGTCCCTGACGATTGCCGTGTGTCCTCGCTTCGTCCCGTCGGCTTCTTGAAGCTCGACGGTCCTCCGGCCTGGCCGGATTGCATCAACGTGAACGTTGATGAAGGTGCACCCCAGTATGCAGGGCACCGATAGCGTTTCACATACCAGGAAGTCAACTTCCGTGGTGAGATCCCCGATGGTAACCTGCAGCGACATCGCTGCGGTCGTACGAATGAGTCGACCATTCGCGTCCTTGATGGTGGGTCCCCGAGTCACTCTGAATCGTGGAAGCCACTTGTCCGGGAGGGTATCCTTCCGGATAAGGTTGGGTCCAGCCCCTGTGTCCAGTACAGGGTAGTACGATCGTGTTGACTGGGGGTCCACCCCCAGTGTGGCTGATACCTTGACGTTCTCCAAGGTAAACAACACATGTCCTACACCGATATCCGGTGTAGCTCGGGCATCCTGAACAGGGCCCTTGTCTGGTTAAACGTGACGGGGCTTCCCGTCCTCTCCTCCCAACCTTGGTGGTTGGTCATCAATCCCCTGACGCCGTGTCGTCGGGGCCGGAAGGTGTACCCGGGGGTTGATGCGGCGTCGGCTCAACCGCGCTCTCCGTGGGGCTTTCCCCGCGGTACTCCGGGGTGGCTTGCTTGGGTTACCCCAGCGCCCCCCGGTCATCCTTCCTCTTACTCGTTTCCCGCCCTTGGTAGGGTGCTGTCCGCCGGGACATCCGGCTGCGGAGGTGCCTCCTCGACGGCCAGTACTCCACCTGGGGCTGGCTGCCTACCCGGTGCGGGTCCGGGTGCTCTGGCGGGATACCCCCCGGTGGATGCCTTGCGGTGCGCCGCTGCCCGCCGAGACTCCTCGGGGATGAGTGGGCAGGAAGACACCCAGTGCTGGGGATCCCCACACAACATACATCCGGACGTGCCGGTCCCTCCTTGAGTTCGCATCGGGGTAGCCCCGTAGCTGCGGTTGCCTCCCTCGGGCGCCCGAGTGCCTGCTCCCTGGTAGGCGTTGGGTCCTTGGGTCAACCGGAACATGGACTCCCCCAACCGGTTGGGTCGGCCCGCAATCTGCGGAGGTGCCTCCGTCCGTACTGCTCATGTAGGCAGGGGCTGGTGGGGGTTACCCGTAACCGGGGCATACCCCGTCGTCCGCACATACGGGACGCGCCGTCCCGCTCCCTCGTTGACCTGGAACTGGGTCCCAGCCGGGGCGATGTACGCTTCCGTACCGTGCTCATCAATCACCGGCGTCGCCGGTAGCAACAGGTGGCCCTGTTGGTCAACTAGAGGTTCATCCTCGCCCGTAGGGGTATGTTCGGTCGCCACCAGTACTGGTGCGGCCTTACGTTCCACCTTCTCTTGCCTCGGTACCGGGGTAAGACTGGGCTTGCCTCCCTCACCCTTGGGCTTCGGGGCCAAGGCACACTCCGGGTGTAGAACCCGGTAGGCGTCCCCTAGGGACTTGCACATATGCATCAGTCGACTGAAGTTCGTCCGGGCCGTATTGGCTCCCCGAGCGGATATCCGCACGTAGCTGGGTACTCCTGCGGACAGGATGGCCCGTAGCTCCCCTTCACCGAGGAGCTTCCCCAGCTCGTAGTCGAGCTCTTGGATCCGGCGTCCAAACATCTCCTCATACTCCCAGCTCTGGGCGGTGGCAGTGCGCAGGGCCCGGTAGTGGTCCTCGCACTTGTCCTCACTGAGGTAACTGCTCAGCAGCTCCTTGAGGATCCCACGGTAATCCATGGGGGTGGCCGCGACCCTCATTCCCGGCATCGGGGATGCCTGGCGAAGAATGCCTCGCACCCGTTCATCAACAAAGAACGGGAGGATCTCCAGGGCCAGCCCCTCGTTAACGAGCGCCTTGTCTGCGGCTGCCTTGAAGCTAGTCAAGAAGCCGATGACTGCCAACGGGCGTCCGTTCGGCCCCCCGAACATAGGGACTCCCTTCATAAGGGTCTTCATAGAGCGGATCGCCCGATGCGACGTATTACGCATCGATTCCGATACGGTGGTAGAGCGGTCCTCCAAACGATAACGTTCCGGAGTATGAACCGACCGGAAGACCTCGTTGACGATCTCCGTGTCAGCGTCCTGGATATCCAGTCGCTTAGCCAGTTGATGAGCGAACTCATCGGATTCCATCCGCTTCAGTAGGCTCGCAGTTACCTGCGCGGTCATAGCTTCCACCACTGAAGATGGTACTTCAGGCGTCGGCACCTCGGGAACCCGAGTTGCCTGGCCTCCTTCGTCGTGGGGGTACTGCGAGAGGGTACCCCCTCCCCCAATAACCGACTCTCCCCCGGCGTACGTATCCGCCGGGTCGTGTCCGCGGAGTCCGCTTCGGGTGCTCCGAGCGTATCGCTCCGTGTGACTCCGTTCCAACTCTGCCGACGAGTCGGACCCATACCCCATTGTGTCCGGGGGTTGTCCAGGAGTAGCAACCCCGGGATTGACCCTGGTGGACTCCGAAAGTAGTCCGGCCGGTTCGAGCCGTACCGGTGTGGGAGGAACACGACGGGGTCCCGTCGTGTGCCGTGTTGACATCAACATTGCCATTGCGTCCTCCGTCCGATCTTGACGGGCGCCGAGCCCGGAAAACCGGGCCTCGATGCGGGCCAATGATGCCATCAGGGAATCCCCTGGTGAAGGAGGCGGCGGAGTGAGGTCGGTCGACGACAGTTGAGGCGGGCCCCCGCCTCCTGCCGTCCGAGCCGTGCCAAACGTCGATCCGGCACCGGAAAGCATTGGCGTCTCAATGTTATCGATCGGGTTCCCGATCCCGGTTCCCGTAGTCACCTCCGGAGTCGGCGTCGACGCCGATCCGTCATCTTGAACGTTCCCCGTCTCTTGGGTAGACATAGTCAAAATCAGTCCACCGGCGCAACGATCACCACGAATAAGAGAGCGAGGGGGTAGATTGGGGAGAGTAACAGTATGTCACAGTCACAGGTAAAAGCTCAACACAATCGATCAGGTCGCAACACCACTAATACAAGAAAAGGACCGGATCCCTATCCGTGTGCCAGGGCCGAAGACGGCGTCACCACCAGGGTGACGGAAACCCGTCCCCTGCTGCTCCACCAATGTAGCACAATAGGGATCCGTCGCACGTCCACTCTCAGGGAACACTCACCAAGGGGGATCGGCACCAACGTCACCGGGAGGCCAAGGTTGCTGTCCTTGGAGCGCAAGCCACGGGACCAAGATGGGAGCCCAAATGGGAGGGGTTTGTTGTTCTACCTTGGCCGGCGGTGGATTCGCCACCGGCCCCCTCGTTATAAACCCTCGGAGACACTACTAACTACCCTCCACCCCAAGATGCAAGTCCCTCTGGTCATACGTAACTTATAGATACCGTGACCAGCTCGGACTCTCAATTGAATGTTAAGGATTAGAAGTAGCCCCCCTGATATTAGGGTCACAATACGGACAACCATATTGCTACAATGTCTCCCCGATTTCGTCCTACCCGCACACCCAATTAAGGGCGGTCTTCTGGGTCAGACCGGACGCATCTCATTGGCTGAAATACACCCTCAAGTCAGATCGGGCGCATCTCAGTGGCTGACAGCTCCCTCGGACATCGAGAAGAAGAGCAGAGAGACGTGCAAGAGAGACACAAACGGGCACCTGGAGCCAGGCTGCCTGGAGGAGAGTAGTCGCGACCTACACCATCACGTGCGGTATGAGCACCTTTTGAATATTCATGGGTTTTTTGTCTCCATCGTTCGTGCTTCACGTTGCTTCACAGGGTACAAGAGCCCGATGACCGCACAGAGGCTGTTTTAACTGGGCGTGCCCGGGAGAGGGGACTAGAAAGGGCAGAGGGGCAACTGCCGTCGACACGCGCCCAGCTCTTGTCCGCCTCTGCAGCCGTCGCCCCCGCCGCCCGCCGCTGCTGCATCGCGCGCCCACCCTTGTCAGACCATTGTCAGACGGCGGCAACAGAAGCTTTCAGCAGGGTCGCCGCCGCCCCCACCCCCGGCCGGCTGGCTGGTGGCAACCGACGGCCTGTGGCCGCCGCACCCCCCCCCCTCCCGTCCTCGGCGGCGTGTGGGAAAGACGAGAAGGAAGGGGGGGAGCGTGATCCGCGAGGATCGGCGCGTCAAGTCACACGGTGGGCATCCCCCCGTGGAGTGAGGGGAGTGGGGCGGCGCATGTGCAGTGGACAGGCCAACCCCGACGTGGCGGCAGCGGGTCGAGCGCCGCGTGGGTGCCGGTTAGAGTCCCTTCACGCACACCCTCGACTACCACTACAAGCACCACCACCACCACCACCCCGCCACCACCACCGCCACCACTACAAACCACCGCCACCACCACCACCCCTACCCCGCCGCACTGGTTTTGTCTGCCACAGACCCGCAGACACCTCCCGTCTGTAGCGGCGGGCCCCCGAGTATGCTTTATTAACTATTGGTTAAACCCCTCCGGGAAACATCCGACTCATCCTGGGAAGTGTCCCCGGGAAAAGCCGGCGTCTAACCTACTAGTGAACGGCCGACAATTACCCATAGTTGACTGGTCGGCGAAAAAGGGGGCGGCTGACGCACCCCGTGGTAGGTGAGGGTCACGGGCAAGATGTGCGCTGTCTTAGCGTCTTGCCGTGTCCACCAGACCACGGGGCGCGTCTGTCGCCCCCGTCTCCGCCCGACGTACCCCGTCCATGGCACTGCCGGCCGCCGCCACCTGTTCCCCACCAGGAGCACCGCGTCGCGTCGTACAGGACGCCGAGGTCGCGTCAACGTCGACAACTCCCCTACCGCCACCGCCACCGCCACCGCCACCGCCACCGCCACCGCCACCACCACCGTCGACGACAGTGTCCACTGCAGCCAGTTCGGGCCATACATCGACCCGCGTAGTCGCACGGGTGCGACGTACAGGCGGGACGGGAACACCACTGGGAGGACGCTTGGTCGTCCAGGCCCACCTCATACCAAACGGGCGCTTGAAAGGCCACACGTTGGTTCCCGTGAGACGACGAGCGGCCACTCACGCAATGTTGCGGGCCGCAACGTCGTCCCGATTGCGAATCACGGGCAGGTGTGGCGCTGGGTGACCGGGGCCTTGTGGGGTCGCGAGAGAGCACGTGTAGCAGCCCCTGGCCGCCCACTCGCTCAGCCGCCTCGGGTCGGCATAGACGGCGCGGTCCTTGACGGCACAGGCGGCCAGCGCGGCCGCGCGCCGCGCCACAGAAGCAGCACGGGCAGTGGCTCGGACGGCCTCCCGGTAGGCGTCGGGGTCTGGCCCTCGGCGCGTCACGTGGGTAGCAGACGGGAGGGCCCGCTTTGGCCGCCCCCGACGCGACCCAGCCGCCATCCGCACACGCCGTGTCGACGGCAGAGGGCCGGCCGGCGGCCCATACAGCTCTCTTGAAGTCTTGGGGGGGGAGTTGCCCGTCGAGTAGATGAGCACCATCTTGTCGTGACACTCGGGGCACGCCTGGCTGGTGTTGAACCCGTCCTGGTCGACAAACCAGCAAAGCCGTCGGAGGTGGCGGCGGAGCCAGGCGTCCTCCACGCGCACGCGCGCGGTGCCCATGGCCACGACGACCGCGCCGCCGCCACGGACCTGGCGAAGGAGGCCGCCGGTCAGGTCCCGCGCCACCGAAGCAGCAAAGCGGCCGCGTTGGATGGCCTTGCGCACACGCGCCGTCCGCTGGTGTCGCGTGGCTTGCGCGCCAAATCGCTGGCCGTACGCGGCCGTGTCCCAACGGGCGGCCCACGCGAGCGTTGCCGGCAGGTGCCTGCCGTCGTCGCCGGTACGCATCGTGCCGTGTGCTGCTGCCAAGTCGACGGGTGGTAGGTGGCCAGCGACGCCGCCTCCGTCACCCACCGCCGCCGCCACCAGTCTCGCCACCGCCGCCGCCACCGGTCCCGCTCCAGTACCGCTGCGTGCCCGCCACTGCTTCCATGCACGGGCCGAAAAGTTACCGCCGCTGGCCTCGCGAAAGTAAGCGGCACTCAGGCTGTCGCGAAGGCCGGGGACGGGTGCCAGTCGACGACACCCCTTGCGCCGGGGCAGCGCGTCCACCCGGTCCTGCAGCGGCGCGTCTGGGGTGGTGCCGCTGTCACTGTCGCCCGCCGCGGCAGTGGGGTCCACCAGCCACCGTGCCACCTTTTCCGCCTCGTGACTGGGCACAGTCCACCGGGACAGGCGCGTGCGACGCAGCACACGCCGCACCGAGGTGGCGAGCTGGGTGCGGCAGGCCCGTCGGATGGACGCCTGCGGCCCACGCCGCACGCGCCCGTGGCCACCGCCGGGGCTCGCCGTCTGGTAGGTCTTTGCCTCGGTGGGCGTCGTCGCACCCGCCGCCGCCGGGGCCACCGCCGCCGCATCATCGTCGCTGCCCTCGGGTGACGACCGCCGCGCTTGTCGCTTGAAGCGGCTCCCCCCTGTCCCCGCCCCTGCAGCCAGGGCGCCCGCCGCCGCCCGCTTCCTAGACCCCCCCGGTGGGTGGCCGTCGGGCACGGTTGCGTCTGCCGCCACCCCGTCTTGGACGCCCGCCCCACGCAGGAGCGCCACGGCCGCCCGGTTGAGCGCGTCCAAGCCCATGTGGAGGGACCACGCGGCGCGCATCGCGGCTACAACGGGGCGGGCGGGGAGGTCTGCCGTCGCCACGCGCTCACCCGGTGATGCCGACAGTACGGCAGACCGTCCCGGGTCTCCGCCGACCATCTGGAGCCACCGGACGCGCGCCAACGGCAGGCCAGCCCGCTCGAGCTGCGTCAGTACCCCCGCCCGGGACGCAAAGCCTTTGCCGCCGCGGTCCCGCGCACGTCCACCGCCGTCCAGCTTCTTGGCCCAGGCCACCGCCCGCGCCTCGGCCTCTGCGGCCGTGTCGGGTCGAGACAGAAAAAACGTAACCGCCACGCCGTCGGTAGACAGCTGGGAGGCGGCCCGGTTGGCGCGGCCACCGACAGCAGCCATGGCGGCCAGCACCGCTGCACCGCCCGTTCGCAGCTCTGGGCATGCCCGAAGACTGGGGTGGCCACGCACCCCTACGCCAGTGGCGGCCGAAACTGCCCGCAACAGGGCGAGCATCTTCTCCGGCACCAGCGTGCCGTGACCGTGGAGCACCGCTCGGGCGCCAGGGATGAGGGCGTACGGGCTCCACACACCCACATTCAGGACGTGGAGGAGAAACGGCACGTACGCCCACCAGCGGCGCTTCTTCACAGGCGTTGCTGAAAAGAGGCCCGCCACAGAGGGTGGCATAGCCGCCCGCATGACGGCTACCCGTTGCGCCAGCGCCTGGACCAGGTGCTGGCGGACGCCGTCGAGGCCCCGCCGGCCCGGCGTTGCCTTGTCCGCGGTTCCCGCGCGGAAGCGCGCGGCCGCCCACCGCGTCAGCCGCCGCTCCATGTCCCAGGCAGAGCCGCCCGCTGGAGCAGCCGTGGCTGCGGGGGAGGCGGCCAGCGCGTCCTTGGCCGCCTTGGCGCCCAGCTTGCGACACGCCGCGTCCACACACCGCCCGGCGTGGGTGGCCACGATGGTGGCGACGGGCTCCCATCGTGCCGTGTTGTTGCTCACCGGAAGATACCGGTTGCACGCAGCTGCCGTGACGGCCATCACCTCCGTCAGGGCGTAGGAGAGCGCCTCTGCCAGCAGCAGGTGGCTCGTTGTCACCACAGAGCGGGCGCGCGCCATCCGCGTGTTGGCCCGGCCCTTGCCACAGCCCGCACACACGGTGCCCGCCTGCAGAGGACTGCCAGACACAACCTCGCAGCCGCAGGCGTAGGCCAACCAGAGCCAGACGGGCGCCCAGTTTGCGGGCACGGCCCCCGTCCAGTCGGCGTCGTCGGCGGCTGCGTCCGCGACGGTCGACACCAGGCGGCGCAATGCCACGTCGAGGACGCGGAGCATGAGGAAGCGGAGCTTGGTAGCCGCCCCAGAGAGGTCCTCCAGCTCTGCTTGCAGCGCGGTCTCCACCGCCGCGCGCGTATCGACGTAGTCCTTGTCGTCCCCAAACACTGCCCTTGCCAGGTCGCCCACCGGCACGGTACACGCCCGCGTCTGCCGTCCAGTGCTCTGAAGCCAATCCTTGCAGTCGGGGTCGACGCCGCGGTCGTAGGCCGCTGGCACGCCCTTACAGCGCCGCTGCACCGGGCAGGCGGCGTCCCCGCTGCTGTGGCCCCCTCTCAGGCAGACGCGACACTTGGACGCGGCCGCCGCCGCCGCCGCCGGGACGGCGGCGGCAGCGGCAGCGGCGGCGGCAGCGGCTGCCGCCGGCCCTGCACCAGCCGGGGCCTTGCAAGAGGTGACCTTGTGCCCGAGCTCGCCACATCCGCTACACTTTTGCGTCCGCCCCTTGCAGGCGGGCGGTGCGTCAGTGGCAGCCTCGCGCCGGGGCAAGCCCGCGGCGGCCACGTCAAGCAGCCCAGCGGCCGTCTTGGCGCGTGCGGCGAGCTCCACCTCGGCCTCGCTTGGCGCCGCCCGACCACCACAGTACACGCTGACCGCCTTAGCCGCGCCTGTGATGGCCGCGACGAGGTCCTCGCCGGCGCCGTCGAGGGGGCCCGCCGCCTCCTCATCCTTGGCCGCCTGCTGCAACTGCGCGACGGCGGCTGACCAGTCGGCCGACGAGGCCGCGTCGCCCCCGTGGGGTGCAGAAACGTTCTGCAGGCGGCACAGGCTGGCGGAGAGCACCGCCCGCTTGAGCGTCACCACGTTGCGTGCGTCTTGAACGTACGCCTGCTCTGGTGCAGGGTCCCACTCCTCGTCCGAGGTGGTGTCGCCCTCCAGCCCGTCGACGCCAATGTCTTCGTCGCTGCCGTCGTCATCATCGTTCATCGTGAATCCGGGGGGGGGGGGGGGGGGGGGGGTGGAGGCGGAAGAGCGGGTTATGTGTGTGGGAACGACTGTGAGGAGGGTAGGTGGGTGGGATTGTCGACGGTGGCTGAGGGGGTCGGCAAAGATGGGGAACCACGGGGCGCCACCTACCGCCCTATTTATCGTCTGGCAAGGCACCATCCGGGCCGGGGTCCTCACTCGCTGCCGTACGCGTGCTGTAGACGCTGGCGATGGGCTACACGGGCCGTCAGGATGCCGGCGGTCCAGGTCCTCCCAACCCTCCCCCCCCCCCCCCCCCCCGCCCCCCCCCCACCCCCCCCCCCCCGCCCCCCTTCCGCCCGCCCCCCCCCCCCGCCCCCCCCCCCCGCCCCTCTCCTCTCCCTCCCGCCGCCTGCCACCCGCGACCCCCAAACCGACGCTACGTCTCGGGCAGGGGGCAGAGCGGAGGATGCTCGCACCGCCACGTGCCCCTGTGGGCTGTCGCGCGGCCTTAGCTCACCGCCCCGGAAATTAAAGATCCGTCTCATCGCCGAGGCACCCGTGGCCGACGATGGCTGCCGTGAGATTGTCCTGTGGCACGACGGCGGTGGTGGTGGAGGGGCTCGCGGTGGAGGTGGTGGGGCTGGCGGTGGTGGTGTGGCGGCGGCAGTCGTGGTGATGGGGTTGGCGGCCCAATTGCAGACCGCGCACAGACGCTGTGCTCATGGCAGCCGCCAGTAGCACGACGGTGGGTGCGGGACGGAGTGCACCGCATGCACTGCGGCATTTGAGCCGACTGACACGCCAGCATCCGTGCGGCTCGCCCGACCATGGCGAGCGAGCGCCCCCCCCCCCCCCCCCCCCCCCCCCCCCCGCTCCCGACGGCACGTATTGGGAGAGTGACCGCCACCGTGCTGCGGGACAATAGCAACACTGCAATTGAACCCACCCTCGGCACTGCCTGCTCGCCACGGTGCATGTGAGGCGGCGTGTTGGGACGCGGGCACCCAGCCTTTTGGTGCTTCCGGCAGGCCCCGTCCGTTTGCAATGCATTACGAGCACCGTTTGGGAAAAATGTCATCCTGGACGACTTGGTGGGGGGGGAGGGGGGGCAGTCGTGTACCTCAAACCCACCGCCACAGACGGCATTGCCATGCTGCGAGCTCACCGCGCGGTGCCTCCAAATGGCCTGTCACCAGCACACGACACCGCGCGGGCCGCGTGGACCTACGGCTCTCGTCAGACCCGGGGGGCCCCGAGGGAAGCGACTGACCGGACCTGCCTGTGGCTGAACGTGCGGCCGACGGATGAGAGCACCCATCCCCGGACACCCCCGTCACCGTCCAATTCAACATCATCTCGCGCCGCCGCCCAAATCCCCTCCCCTCCCGTTCGATCCGCGTCGGTGTCAGCCGGTGGTCGGGGATCTCAGATATCGAAATTCAATTCGCCCCCCCTCCCCCGCCCGTCGCCCTCTCTTTATGGTTTCCCCCCCCACCATGACGCAATCGGAAGACACTAATTCACGCGCCCACACAAAAGAACAACTATGTGACCGCCCAGCTCGTTCCGTTATGCACCAAACGCGAGACGTCAGCTCTGGCGAACAATGTTTACAAAGATCCGAAGAGCGTTACGTACAGTCGGTACCCAATATTATCCCAATATTATCCGTACGGCGAAAAACGAGATCCGTAAGGATCGATTTGACAACAGGCCAACCATCAAATCCAGGCCCTGGGCTGAACAATACCTCGTGCTAGCAGTCCCAGCTTAGCGGGTTTTAAACCGTGTATCTTATTTTCCGTGCCGGCACGTGCGCGCACTGTCGAATGCCTGTTTGCAGGCCCCGCGAGCCCGGGCGTCGCCGCTTCTGCAAAGCCGTAAAATTTCACATTGTCAGCGGTGCACGCCTTGGCATCATGTAAAACGCTGCAGGGCATGCACAATTTGAAGTGCGGCCCTAGTCGCGCAAAACACCGTGCCTGCAGCAACATTCACAAACACGTGAATGCCGTGCCCGTCGCATGCATTGCAATGCGCGGTCACGTGAGGAAGCCTGCACAGCAGTGCAGCAGTGCAGCACCCGCGACTGACACCATTCAGGCACGTCATGAAACGTGGATATTGCAGCATAGACACGTACTCTCGGGTCACGGTCGCCTTGTTGTGCGCCCCGCGGCACGCCCCTCCGGGGAGACGGACACAAGCCGTGGGAATGTAGGCCTTGCCGTCCTGATGACGGTCGTCGATGAGAAAAAAAAAAGAAAGGAGTAGAAAGCACGGTCACAACGCGGCCGTGTGCGCTCTTGCACGCGGAAATCGGGCTTTACGGGGCCCCTGGGCGCCCCCCTGCAATCCAGTGCCCGCCTGCTTGGGCCCGATGCACGGAAAATAAGATACACGGTTTTAGATCCGCTGCGCAGCGGCTATCACACCCCCCACACGACAGGGCATCTACTCCACGAGAGACTTGAAAAACAAAGCAGGAATGGCGTCCCACCCGTCGCGCAGAGCCATCCAGCCGCGGTGCGCTGTGGCCCACACAAGGCGCTTGGCGACGTTCTTGGCAGACAGGACGGGTTTTTTGGCCGCTTACCCCTGGAGTGAAAACCCAAGCTCCAGACGGCCCTGCGGACAGCGGTGACTGACACTGGTCCCTTCTCGGGCCCTCTGGTCGCTTGGGTGCGCGTGATATTCACCATCTCCTTCAGGGATGCCACAGAGGAAAACCCGTCGGTGTCAAGCGCCTGCTTGAGGGTACGGAGCTCACGGTCCGTCAAAACCGTGGGGCGACCCCGCTTGTCCACCCTGGCGCGGGCGGACTCCGTGCGGATGGCCCATAGCTGCGTAGGCGATGGTGCTCTTGGAGCGCCCCTAATCCGTACGGATGGCCCGGAAGGACCTCTTCTGTTGGAGGAAGCCAGTGATGACCCCGCGCGCTCACTGTCGGACAGAGAGCGACGCGTTGAGCCTGCCATTGTGCCTGCCGACCACGGCGGAGTCGTGGGCGCTGAGCTGTGGGCTCACATACACGGACGGTGCTGTGGCACATGGCTGCGACCTTGCCATATGAGCCTTTGTCCAACCGGTCACGCAACTCAAAACATTAACGACAGCAGTTGGGAACAACGGTCCCGTCGATCTGGACGGCTCCACCTACGGCGGGCGTTGTCCCACCAGCTCTTTCACACATCCCCAGAGCTTGAAAGGTAGTCCATGTCACCAATCACGTGGAGATGGCTCTGTGCCCGCGACATCATGACGTTCACGCGCCGCTCGTCGGACAAAAAGTCGGTGCTCCCGCCGGGTGGCGCCCCAGGCTCTGACCGCACGAGGGAGAGTATGACACAGTCCACAGAAGCGCCTTGGCAGCCATCCACGGTGGACACCCTGACGTCGGCACATGGTCTGCGGGGCAGCCGCCTGCTGTCCCTCATCGACTGCACCACCTCATTCAGCTTGTTCCGCTGCGCAGTGTACGGGGTGATGAGCATCACCTTGAGCTCGGTAGCCCCGCTGGACGTCGCCCACGCCCGCAGTAGATCCGTAAGAGCCATCTCGACCAACCGAAGCTCTGCGACGTTAATCAGGCTCTTGTTGTTGGGGGTGGTGGAACCCGTTTTGTGCGCCCGATCGTCGGCCGGAAGGCGGGAGGTGTCTGTCACTTGCAGCCCTCCAAAGCGAATAGGCTGTCCCGGATGGTTTAGCCACGCGGGTGTTCCAAACACCTCCTCATGGCGGGCCTTGGGTCCGCGCCCGTCCGACCATATGCCAATGTGCCGGTAAAAGACTTGTCGGAGGAGGGACCATAACAGCGGCCGCATGCGGTACTGCACGGAGAGGATGACGCAAGCGGACAGAAGCCTGGCGAGCCGCTCAAGAACGCTGGATGCCATCGGCCGTGTCTCGCACCTGTACTCTATGCCGGCGCTCGGCCTCAGCTGGGCATTGTCGCCAACAAGGACAATGCACTTGGTCCGCTCTGCCGGATGACCGTCCTCTTCTTCATCTGACGAGCCACCCGCACGCCCCGCCCGCTTGGCGCGAACAATGGCGGCGACAGACGCAGGGACGCTTGTCGCCGCACCCTCGTCAATGATAATGGCGTCAAAGCCTTGACCCCCCACGAGCGCCCCCGTCGACGTTGACGTGGTTGTGACAATGACGGACGCGCCGCCCACGATGCGCTTGTGGAGCTCCCGTTCCGCACGCTGCTGGCGACGCAAGGCAGCCTCCAGGGCTTGCTCCGCATCGGCACATTCCTCGAGGAGGTTTTGTGACCCACCCGCGCCCGGCTCTGCACCCTGGGCGCGGGAACGATCCACACGGCGGCCCACATCGGCCACCCGTGCCCTTTCCCGTTCCACCGCGGCTGTCACGGACGGGTAGGCGACAGGAAGGCGCTCGTCCACCACGGCGTCAATGTGCGTTGTCTTGGCACGGTGGCCATCCGGAGGGGGTTCACCCACACGGACGAGCGTCACGGCATCGGTTTTGGCGACGCCGTGTCGACTGGCAGCCCCCGACGGACAGAGCAACTCGTGCAATGCTTCCAACAGCTCGTCGCACGCCGTGTTGGTGCGCGACGTCAGCAGGACCCGCCCGTCTGGCAGGGTCCCAAGTACCATGTCCACCATGGAGACAATGGCGCGTGTCTTGCCCGTCCCGGGGGGGCCCGTCACCAGCTGCGCGTCACACTCGTCCGACAACAGCCCCCGGCGCATGCAATCGACTGCGCGCCACTGGAACTCGTCCAGGTGGGCGTAGCGAGGAGGAGCACTCTGCAGGGGGGGAGGCCCCGGTGCCGGTACAGGTACCACCTGCGGTCTCCCGTGCGTAGGCGTTGCGTGGATGGCGAGCGCCCTCTGCATGACTGGCGGAAGAAGGTCCCAGTGGCCGAGGCCGCCAAACTCGCGGCTGTCCGACAGGACACTATGAGACAGGGTGACGACCACAATCGCCGTCCGGCGATGGAGCATCCGCCGCGCGTCTGAACGACGCACCGCAAACCACCACCGCCGGGGGGGACTGGATGCGCCACCATGGCGCGCCGTGCCGGCGTCATCGTCCCCTTCGTCCAGCCACGGGCCAGGCGTCTTGTCCACCCACCACTGGCCTGCCCCCGCGGGCGGTGGGCCACCAACCCCCCCGCCGAGTTGCCCCTCCTTGTCCTCGCAGCGGCCAATAAACACGGCGTCCACGGGGGTGCTGCACACCGAGCCGACGGGTTCCGGTACCCAAAAGGCACACAAATCACCCGGGGTGGCGTCTGTGGGTTCCACTTGACACTCTCCCCCGCGGTCCTTGCGGCGGCGGTGGTGGCGGCCGCCCCCACCGGGGGGACCACCCCGGGGGGCGGGCATACGCACGAGCACGTGGCGCATGCGACATGCCCGCGGGTCGTCCATGATGGACCCCCCCACCTGCGGCGACGACAGGATTTTGGGCGCGTCGATGCGAGCCACGCCAAAGCGGGAGAACAATGACAACGTGGTCACACGCCCACTGCGTCCGCCGCCGCCGCCATGGCCCTTGTTGCTCCCTTCGATAGACTGCTCCACCGCATCTGTACCGCGGGTGGCTAGCTGGCACAAGGTGGCGACAACGATGGCCTGCCAGCGGCCCCGAGGTCCACTTGCGTACAATGGGGACGGGCGCCGGTGGGTTGGGACACCCTTCCACCCAGACTCGGTCGTACAGAGCGTCAGCTGACCGAGCGCCACCCGATCACCATCCGCTCCACACAGTGTGGGAGGACTGGCCTGGCTGGCACCACCCCCCGCCGCCGCCGCCGCCGCCGCGGGCAGAGGTGCTGCAGTGGCAGACGCGTCCTTCCCACCACCTAGGGAACCGATACAAGGACCTCTCACGCCGGCAGTCCCACCTCCAACAACTGCCGCCCCCATGTCTGCAACTGCAGGCAAAGCGGGAGAGGGCTCCTCCCCCCGAGCCACTGCCGTGCCCACCGCAGCCACCCTCGCCATGTCAGTTCCTGCAGCAGTACCAGGTGCAGCAGGTGCACCTCCGCCAACACTTGCGTCGGCCACGGCCGCCGTGCCCGCAGGAGCCCCACCATCGCCAGGAGCACCCACAGCCACAGCATCCACAGCGCCTGTGGCCATACCCGCCGCCGATGGAGCATCGGGAGCAGCAGCGGTAAGAGCAACCTCGGGCGTAGAGGGCCCGCCTGGGACGGCTGCCGTCGCGGAGGAGGTGGCAGCTACAGTCGCGACAGAGGTGGCAGCACTCTGAGCTACTGCCACATGGGCGGCCGCCCCAGTGGCGGAGGACGTGCGCCGCTGCCCGACCAGTTGGCCGGCCCGGACCACCCAGGCCACACTGACGACAGTCACGTCATCGTTCTCTGCGTCATTCCAGTCATCGTCGTCGTCAATGAACACAATGACGTTGCAGGGTTCCGCATCATACGCAGGGGAAACGGCCTGCGCAGCCAAAAAACTCTCTGGGACCGCCACTGCGGGCAGGTAGCACACAAACTGGACTTCATCCCCCGTGTCGTCGCCAATGGTAATGCCGTCGGGGTCACCGTCACCGGACGGAATCGCCATGGTCGCATCGGGCGCTGGGGGAGGCCGCCCATCTTTGTCGGCACCTGACCCGGCACCTACCTCATCGGCAGGCGCAGCCCCCGCCCCAGCGTCGTCTGGCGCAGCACCCGCCCCAGTGTCGTCTAACGCGGCAGACTCGCCGAGTAATTCGTCGATGCGCTGACGAAGTTGTTCGACCAGGGGGCTGACCCGCTTGCCAGGCTTGGCAGGCGGACAGAGCAAACTCCTCAGCTTGTGCAGGGCCTGGGAGGTATTCTCCCCATCTCGTCCGATCCAGGGCGACATACCCGAGAGGGACGCCAACCAGGCAATCGCTGCGTTGTCCAGCGCCCTCCAAGATGCCCGCACACCAGACGCAAGCGGTATACTCCCCAGGTTGTAAATGGCCGCATAGTACACCCAGCTGAATCGCGACCGCGCCGCCTTGTCGTTTCCGACGGCAACCTCCTAAAGGCTCGGCAGCGAGTCAACCCACTCGTTGACAACGGGGGCGATGTGTCCCGCGTCCAAGATGTCAAAATGGGTGGAGCACCCAGCGGGATCGGCGAATCGGGCGAGGCACCCGACGAGCGCGTAGCGGATGACACTCCGTGCTTGCGACACATCTCGGTGGATGCCCAGCCGCATGAGCAGGTGCAGGACACGGGCGAGCGCCCCACCCTCTGACATTTTGTCCGAATCGCCTTGAGAGCCCACAGCCGCAGCCGGGGGCCCCGCACTCACGTCCGTCAGCACCTGTCGGCCGCCCCGCACAAACGGCGTTCTTACGGCAAAAAGGCTGCAGGGGGATGCCGTTCCAGTGACGAGCCGCACGAGCAGTGCGCGCACTATAATCCAGCAAGTGCAGGGCGTTTTGGATGACGCGCAGGGCGTCAAAAGGTCGCGGGCCACCACAAAGCGGACCCGCGGCGGCAGCGCTGGTGGTCTCGCAGGCGGAGTCACCGCGCCCCCCCCCGTCGGGCAGGACGGGTGAGCACCCATCGAACAGGTCCATGACGGACCACGAATCAGACCGGCCGCCCCCCCGCTCACCCACACCGGCTAGGCGAGGGATGACGTCCCGGGCGGACAGTCAGAACTTTGAGCTGGGCGCCACCAGCCACCCGACGCCAGTGTCCGAGGCAGTGACTCTCGCAAAACGTGAAAACAGGGCCGCAGCCGGGGCGGCAGCAGCAGCAGCGCCCGGGTGTCCCAGATCGGTTGGGAAGAGCAAAGCCGGCATGTCACATATGGCCGTTCTCCACGCCTCGACTTCTTTTAAAGCATCGAAGAAGTCCGTCGGCAACTTTACCAGCGTCCCTGGCATCGACATCAGCAGGGCAACGTCGTCAGGGCTGCCCGCACCGGCCGGGACAGGCTCGTCGTCACCGCCACCCCGCTCAACGACGGCAGGTACGAAGACCGACTCGACCAGATGCGACCACAGGCGGGTGTGCAGTTTTAACGGCTGCTGGGGCGCTCTAGTACCACCCTTGCTCGCCAGCACCGCCTGATGCACGGTGGCAGTGTCTGCCGCACTTACGTCGAGCAGGAAGCGCTGGGCCTCGGTTGGCCAGACGCCCATGGACCAGGCGGTACGGAAAAACCGGACTTGTTCCGGCCAGGAAGGAGAATCGACCAGCGGCCCGTGCTCGCGCAGCCATTTCGAGCAGACGGCGCCGACAGCAGCGACCATCTCGCGGCTAAAGTGGGCGAGCTCCTGGCCACCACCACTGCCAGCGTCCGCTACAACATGCGCATCTTGCCGAGGAAGAGTCGCCGGCGGCTCGTCCGCCCTAGGGTGTCGAAAGTCCGCGCGGGGGGGGGTCAACGCAAATGAACGGGAAGACGGCTTCGCAGCCGGACCCGCAGGGCCCCCAGGACCGCCCAAGGCCGGGACGGCAGGGCCACCAGGGGCGGTGAGACGCAGCCGCCTCCGGCCAGACCGGCCGGTCACCAGCATCTGTGTGGGCGCCGCCACCGCCGCCGCCCGCACCGCCAGGCGGTGTATCGTTGTTTTTGCCCGCCACACGTCAGGAATCATGACGGGGAGGACAAACATGTCCACGAGTGCCTCGAGGTTGTCGCGAGGCAGGTTTGCCAAACCCGGGCCGCGAAGGGCATGTCGAACGGCGGTTGCCATCTCTCGTGCCACGACCGGGTCGCCCGCGTGTGGCAGATACAAGTGGGACAGGTGGGCAACAGCGGCCTGGGCATCCTGCACACCTTGGTCCGTACGAAAAAGCGTCGACGTGGCCTGGATCACACACAGGGCGTCGGCCTGGGTCGTCTCCCGAGGGCCGACGCGAGCAAAGAGGGCGTCGCACTCATGCACCAGTCCGAGGGCACCCGTGTTGTGTGCCCGCCTGGCCACCGCAACCCCTGACTGGTCGGTGCCAACCGCCACAGCCGTCCTTGTTACCGCTGGCCCCACCTCAGGGCCTGTGATGTCCAGCATCTCCACCTCCGGCTCGTCCGCCACTGTCGGTGCACACCGGCCCGTTCGCACCGGTACGATTTCGTCGTCGTCAACGGGCACCTCTTGCTGCCGCGCCAACGGCTCAGTTGCAGACGCGGCCATCGTCCCTGGCACCGCGCCCGCCGACACGATAGACACCGCACCCGCTGGCGCGGCCGACGCGGCCATCGTCCCGGGCACCACGCCCGTCGAATTGCCCGACACCGCACCCGCACCCGAAGGCGCGGACGGCACCGCATCCGCTGGCGCGGCCGACGCGGCCATCGTCCCGGGCACCGCGCCCGCCGACACGACGGGCACCGCGCCCGCCGACACGACGGGCACCGCACCCGCTGGCGCGGCCGACGCGGCCATCGTCCCGGGCACCGCGCCCGCCGACACGACGGGCACCGCGACCGCCACAGCGTCCGCCGGCACCGTCCACTTGCCCGCCGACGCGGGAGGCGGCTCGGCCGAAGCCGCCGAAGCCACGACCGTCCGCACTGCACCCGCCACATCCACCGGCCCGGTCACCGGGTCAGCCACCTCCGACGCCGACGCGGCGGGCACGACCACCGGCGACGCGACCGATTCCGCTGCCGACACGGCCGCCGGGTCAGCCACAGGCTCGGCCGACGGTGGTCTGACAGCTATCTCCGCCAGCGGCCCCACCAACCTCGTTGCCGCCCCCCACCTGCGGGCTGTGCCGCCCGACGGACCAGCGGCCGCCACCTCCCAACGTCTGGTCCACCACCTGTGGGGGAAGCGGGCGGGGGAAGGGGTGAATGAGGAGCGAGGGGAAGGACCAGCGGCCGTGGGGTGGCGGCGCGGCTCGGGGGCGGCCCACCAGCAGCGGCGGCGGCGCGGTTTAAAGAAACCGCGCCGCCGGTGCTGGCGCGACCTTCCCCCCCTCTCTGTAGCAATATGGTTGTCCGTATTGTGACCCTAATATTAGGGGGGCTACTTCTAATCCTTAACTTTCAATTGAGAGTCCGTACTGGTCACGGTATCTATAAGTTACGTAGGACCAGAGGGACTTGCATCTTGGGGTGGGGGGTAGTTCGTAGTGTCTCCGAGGGTTTATAACGAGGGGGCCGGTGGCGAATCCACCGCCGGCCAAGGTAGAACAACAAACCCCTCCCATTTGGGCTCCCATCTTGGTCCCGTGGCTTGCGCTCCAAGGACAGCAACCTTGGCCTCCCGGTGACGTTGGTGCCGATCCCCCTTGGTGAGTGTTCCCTGAGAGTGGACGTGCGACGGATCCCTATTGTGCTACATTGGTGGAGCAGCAGGGGACGGGTTTCCGTCACCCTTGTGGTGACGCCGTCTTCGGCCCTGGCACACGGATAGGGATCCGGTCCTTTTCTTGTACTCGTGGTGTTGCGACCTGATCGATTGTGTTGAGTTTTTACCTTTGACTGTGATCTACTGTACTCTCCCCAATCTACCCCCTCGCTTTCTTATTCGTGGTGATTGTTTCGTCGGTTGACTGATTGTGACTATGTCTACCCAAGAGACGGGGAACGTTCAAGATGACGGATCTGCGTCGACGCCGACCCCGGAGGTGACTTCGGGAACTGGGATCGGGAACCCGATCGACAACATTGAGACGCCAATGCTTTCCGGTGCCGGATCGACGTTTGGCACGGCTCGGACGGCAGGAGGCGGGGGCCCGCGTCAACTATCGTCGACCGACCTCACTCCGCCGCCTCCTTCACCAGGGGATTCCCTGATGGCATCATTGGCCCGCATCGAGGCCCGGTTTTCCGGACTCGACGCTCGCCAGGAGCGGACGGAGGACGCGATGGCAGTGTTGATGTCAACACGCCACACGACGGGACCCCGTCGTGTTCCTCCCACACCAGTACGGTTCGAACCGGCCGGACTACTTTCGGAGTCCACCAGGGTCAACCCCGGTGTTGCTACTCCTGGACAACCCCCGGACACAATGGGGTATGGATCCGACTCGTCGGCAGAGTTGGAACGGAGTCACACGGAGCGATACGCTCGGAGCACCCGAAGCGGACTCCGCGGACACGACCCGGCGGATACTTACGCCGGTGGAGAGTCGGTTATTGGGGGAGGGGGTACCCTCTCACAGTATCCCCACGACGAAGGAGGCCAGGCAACTCGGGTTCCCGAGGTGCTGACGCCTGAAGTACCATCTTCAGTGGTGGAAGCTATGACCGCGCAGGTAACTGCGAGCCTACTGAAGCGGATAGAGCCCGATGAGTTTGCTCATCAACTGGCTAAGCGACTGGATATCCAGGACGCCGACACGGAGATCGTCAACGAGGTCTTCTGGTCGGTTCTTACTCCGGAACGTTATCGATTGGAGGACCGCTCTACCACCGTATCGGAATCGATGCGTAATACGTCGCATCGGCCGATCCGCTCTATGCAGACCCTTATGAAGGGAGTCCCTATGTTCGGGGGGCCGAACGGACGCCCGTTGGCAGTCATCGGCTTCTTGACTAGCTTCAAGGCAGCCGCAGACAAGGCGCTCGTCAACGAGGGGCTGGCCCTGGGGATCCTCCCGTTCTTTGTTGATGAACGGGTGCGAGGCATTCTTCGCCAGGCATCCCCGATGCCTGGAATGAGGGTCGCGGCCACCCCCATGGATTACCGTGGGATTCTCAAGGAGCTGCTGAGCAGTTACCTCAGTGAGGACAAGTGCGAGGACCACTACCGGGCCCTGCGCACTGCCACCGCCCAGAGCTGGGAGGATGAGGAGATGTTTGGACGCCGGATCCAAGAGCTCGACTACGAGCTGGGGAAGCTCCTCGGTGAAGGGGAACTACGGGCCATCCTGTTCGCAGGAGTACCCAGCTACGTGCGGATATCCGCTCGGGGAGCCAATACGGCCCGGACGAACTTCAGTCGACTGATGCACATGTGCAAGTCCCTAGGGGACGCCTACCGGGTGCTACACCCGGAATGTACCTTGGCCCCGAAGCCCAAGGGTGAGGGAGGCAAACCCAGTCTTACCCCGGTACCGAGGCAAGAGAAGGTGGAACGTAAGGTCGCACCAGTACTGGTGGCGACCGAACATACCCCTATTGGTGAGGATGAACCTCTAGTCGACCAACAGGGCCACCTGTTGCTACCGGCGACGCCGGTGATTGATGAACATGGTACGGTAGCGTACATCGCCCCGGCTGGAACCCAGTTCCAGGTCAACGAAGGAACGGGGCGGCGCGTCCCGTATGTGCGGACTACGTGGTACTCCCCGGTGACGGGTAACCCTCACCAACCCTTGCCAACATGGGCGGTGCGCACGGAGGCACCTCCGCAGATTGCGGGCCGACCCAACCGGTTGGGGGAGTCCATGTTCCGGTTGACCCAAGGACCCAAGGCCTACCAGGGAGCAGGCACTCGGGCGCCCGAGGGAGGCAACCGCAGCTACGGGGCTACCCCGATGCGAACTCAAGGAGGGACCGGCACGTCCGGATGTATGTTGTGCGGGGATCCCCAGCACTGGGTGTCTTCCTGCCCACTTATCCCCGAGGAGTCTCGGAGGGCAGCGGCGCAACGCAAGGCATCCACAGAGGGGTATCCTGCCAGAGCACCCGGACCCGCACCGGGTAGGCAGCCAGCTCCAGGTGGAGTACTGGCCGTCGAGGAGGCACCTCCGCAGCCGGATGGCCCGGCGGACAGCACCCTACCAAGGGCGGGAAACGAGTAAGAGGAAGGATGACCGGGGGGCGCTGGGGTAACCCAGGCAAGCCACCCCGGAGTACCGCGGGGAAAGCCCCACGGCGAGCGCAGTTGAGCCGACGCCGCATCAACCCCCGGGTACACCCTCCGGCCCCGACGACACGGCGTCAGGGGATTGATGACGAACCACCAAGGTTGGGAGGAGAGGACGGGATGCCCCGTCAAGGTGAACCAGCCAAGGGCCCTGTCCAGGATGCCCGAGCTACACCGGATATCGGGGTAGGCCACGTGCTGTTTACCTTGGAGAAATTCAAGGGATCAGCCACACTGGGGGCTGACCCCCAGTCGACACGATCGTACTACCTACCCTTTACTGGATACAGGGGCGGGACCCAACCTTATCCGGAAGGATACCCTCCCGGACAAGTGGCTTCCGCGAGTCAGAGTGACTCGGGGACCCACCATCAAGGACGCGAATGGTCGCCTCATTCGTACGACCGCAGCGATGTCGCTGCAGGTTACCATCGGGGATCTCACCACGGAAGTCGACTTCCTGGTGTGTGAGACCCTATCGGTGCCCTGCATACTCGGGTGCACCTTCATCAACGTTCACGTGGATGCAATCCGGCCAGGCCGGAGGACCGTCGAGCTTCAAGAAGCCGACGGGACGAAGCGAGAACATACAGCTATCGTCAGGGACCTGACGCTACAGGGGAGCCACGTTAACGTGGCTGAGGTGTACGCAAGCGTCGAGCCGAAGACACTTCGGTTGGCCAAGCGAACTCGCTTTGAGCCGTTGTCAGAGACAGTCCTTCCGGTTAACTGTGACCTCGCAGGCATCTGCAGAGTCCAGTCCAACTTGCGGACGTACAAGCGCCATGGGTTGACCATGGCCAACGGTCTCATAGACCTCCCAGCAGGAGGGTCGTCCCTCCTAGTGATGGCGAATTATCGCCGTAAGGCAGTCACCCTCCCGAAGGGAACTATCCTCGGGATTGCCGAACTCTACGAAGGAGATATCCTTACCCCTGATAAGGAAGGTCAAGTGGAACCACTTGAGGTGCTGGCGGTCGCCGAGACCACCGAGCGACAGCAACCCGATGACGGGAAGCCTAACCCATCGGCGGCTCCGGCGGACCTGCCGCCAAAGGACCAAGAGGCCTTGAAGGCACTGGCCGAGGCTGACCTCGACCACCTTCCCCCTTCGGTAGCCGAAGGGGTACGACGGATGCTAAGAAAGCATGACGTCATGTGGACAGGCGGGGCCTTGGGGACCATTGGGGCAACCCAACATCGTATTGACCTGGTACCAGGCGCACGCCCCGCCCGCTCACAACCGCACCGAGCGGGACCTATGCAACGAGAGATCGTTGCTGGAGAAGTGAAGAGGATGAGTGAAGCCAAGGTGATCCGACCTTCGATGTCGGAGTGGGGTGCCCCAGTCGTTATTGTACCGAAGAAGGATCAAACCCCTCGGTTTTGCATCGATTATCGACGCCTCAACTTGGTTACCAAGAAGGACTCATACCCTTTACCAAGGATGGATGAATGCATCGACTCCCTGGGGGAAGCTACGGTGTTTACCACCATCGACTGCAATGCCAGATACTGGCAGATCCCGGTGGCGGACGAGGATATCCCCAAGACGGCATTCGTCTGTCACAGTGGAGTGTACGAGTTCCTAAGGATGCCCTTCGGATTGTCCAATGCCCCCGCTACATTCCAGCGGGCTATCGACATTATACTGTCGGGGGTGAAGTGGCGTAACTGCCTAGTGTACCTCGATGACGTCATCGTCTTCTCGCGTAGCATGGATGACCATGTGCAACATGTTGACGAGGTACTCACCCTCTTGAGGAACGCCGGGGTAACCCTGCGTCTGAAGAAGTGCGCCTTCTTCCAACAGACGGTCGAGTATCTCGGCCACCAGATAACCCCTGGTAAACTACGGGTACTCGAAGCCAATACCCGGGCACTCCGGGATGCTCGGTTCCCTAACACCCAGACGCAGCTCAAGAGCTTCCTGGGAATGTGCAATGTATACTGACGGTTCGTCAAGGACTTCGCTCGGATAGCTAAACCGTTAACGGTTCTTACGAGCAGTACCTTGCCCAAGGTACTCCAACCCCCTTCGCCTAGCGAAGAGGAGGCATTCGAGTCGCTGAAGCGAGCCCTACTGTCCCCACCCGTCCTTGCGTTACCGCACAGACGGGGTACCTTCGTCATGAATGTCGATGCGTGCGACACCCAAGTGGGATGCACCCTGCTACAGGGGGAGACGTTGATCGGTACCGATAACGTTATTCCGGACCTACGTCCGGTAGGATACTTCAGCCGGACACTCAACCCGGCTGAGCGTAACTATAGTGCCACCGAGCGTGAATGCCTCGGAGTTATATGGGCAGTGCAACTGCTCCGTCCATACCTGGAGGGCTCCAGGTTCATCGTGAGGTCCGACCACGAATCCCTACGATGGCTCCTCAACCTTGGTGACAGGGATTCCGATAGCCATGGGAGGCTAGCCCGATGGAGGCTGAAGATGGCCGAGCACGACTACCGCACGGTGTATAAGGCTGGGTCAACCCACCATCTCGGAGACGCACTGTCTCGACTCGACACACGGAGCGGGGATACCCGCCCGGTGGACGAGGACATCCCGGTGGTACCGGTCTGCATGGTGGGTAATGCTACCCAGGGTATGGCTGACCATACCATGGCGCACCTTGCGTGCCCATTGACCCTCGCGGACTTCCGCGAGGCACAGGCCAATGACGATGACTGTAGACGTCATCGTGCTAACCTCCTGGCCGGTACGGCCGGCATCTTCTCCGAGAACGAAGACGGACTCATATACCGGCGGGCACCCGCCGATGGACGACATCAAGTCGTGGTTCCCGTGTCCTTACGGCAAGCCGTCATGGAACGAGAACACGAGAACCCTACAGCCGGACACCCGGGGGGTTCACGTATGTTCGCAGCAATGCGAAGGTTCTTCTACTGGCCAGCAATGGCCGTCGACGCGGTCGACCACGTAAGGGGATGCCACCCCTATGCACGTAACCGCATAAGTTTGCATAGGCAGGCGTCTGCCATGAAGCTATTCCCACCTGATGGGCCCAACGAGCAGGTCGCTATCGACATACTCGGTCCACTTCCGATAACGGAAGAAGGGAACAGGTACATCCTGGTCATGTCTGACCGCTTCACTAAGCTGTCAAGAGCGGCAGCCATCCCGAATGATACGGCATACACCATCATGAACGCAGTGGTTGACCACTGGATCAGTGCATACGGAGTCATGAAGCAACTCCTCTCCGACAACGGAGCAAACCTTACGTCAGCATTCTGCACTAAGGTCCTGGGCATGTTCGGTATCGAACCACGTCGGGCATCCGACTACCACCCGCAAACCAACGGACAGGTGGAGCGGTTCAACCGCACCATCGTGAAGATGCTACAGTGCTACGTGGCCGAGCACACGAACACTTGGGACAGGCTTCTGTCCGTACTCACCCTGGCATACAATGCCAGGCCACATCGGAGCACAAACATCGCTCCGCTGGAAGGGTCATGCCACTAGGCGTCGGTAACCTGACGCTGCCACCAGGCAGGCGCACTCGGTATGATACACCGAAAGGCCGACCGGCCGAACGTATCCACCTAGCTTGGTTGGCCAAGCTATCGTGGATGATACCGAAGCTCAAGGGTGCCCTTGACAGAACACAACTTCGTTACAAGAAGAACTTCGACGCCCGACTACGGGTGCGCAACGCTACCCTGATAACAGGTGACTGGGTCTACATCAGCCACCAGAAGTTCCGGGGCAATAAGCTCATGCAACCGGTCAAGGGACCGTACCAGATCCTCCACAGAGATGACCACTCTGTTATCTTACACTCCGATACGGAGATCCAACGCATCAGTGTGAATGATGTCACTCCTGCTCCGAAGCCGGAACAGCCTCAGCCGGTACCGGCTGGGTTGCTACATGAAGCTCTTACAACCCACCGGTCAGATGACCCGGTGGGACCGGATGGGATTCCATACCAAGTAGAGAGCGTGGTCGGACACACCGACCCGGACCTACCAGGACCCTGGTACGTCAAGGTTATGTGGGTCGGATACGACTCACCCACCTGGGAGCAGGCGGCGAATGTACCCCGCCAACTCCTCATGCCGTACATGAGGCGACGACGCCTACTGTAACAACTCAACCGACACCGACTTCGGCTGTTGGGGGGTGAGGCTTATACCTACTAAGTAGGGTGTGACATGGTTACGGCAGACTTAGGTTTCTAAGTCAAATCAGACTTAGGTTTCTAAGTCGATCCAAGCTTAGGCAACTAAGTAGAGCTAAGCTTAGGTAACTAAGTAAAACCTGAACCTTAATAAGTTAACTTAAAGGTAAAGGCTAACTTCGATAATATCGAAGTAACTAGGGAGCTTACACGGGAGGATGACCTCCCCAAGCCAAGACACAAAGTGAGGGAGGATAACCTCCCCAAGCATGAACCAACCGGAAGAAGTTGGACGGGAGGCAAGGCACCACTGAGCCAGAAGGGGTACTCCCCAGGGCAGCAAACAGAGGCAAGCAATGCCCCCAGCGGGAGATGAGTTTACACTCACTACTACCCGGCCACCATAAGGGCCACCGGGTCCCTCTCCCGTACAAACAATAACACTCCTCAGTGGGTAGACCCACTGCCCGAGGGAGGCCACTCACGCGTAAGCGCGTATACCTCCGTGCTCCACCGGTCGGCAATGTCACGACGGTCGATCACCCGAGTTACCTCGGTGCATAGCTGGACGAGGGTGCTGCGGCCAGCCTCCACGTCCTCCAGAGCTCTCTGGAGGCGGTCAAGCACGCCACCGAAGCAACGCGCTGACCCAACCAGCGCAGCACCTGGGGGGATATCCCCCCAGCTAACAGAGAGACCCTCCCGCATTGCGCGGGTAACTAGGGCGTCAACGCCTTTATACCAGAGACGGAGACCCCCGTCATTCATGAAAGGGGCGGGAGGTGACACTGGCGCAGCCAGAGGAGCCACAGGAGCCGACACGGCTACCACCGGAGCCGGTGGCACCTGATACGAGGCCCGGTAGGACCCTACCGAAGGGGCTCCACCGTAACCCCGGCGGGGCTCCGCCCGACGACGGGACACCTCACGCTCCCCACCCGCAGAGCCCCACTCTCAAGGACGACGGCCAACCGCCGCCGGTATCGGGTTACCGAACCACGGGGCAAGGACCTGAAGAGGGTCATGGATAACCATGGGAATACCCAGGTCAGGAACGGCCTCGGTGGACGCCCACCCATGGCAACTAGGCTCACCCGGCTGAGTACGCCGGATACGCAACGAGTGACGAGGCAAGGGGGTAGCCCCAGCCTGCGGGCCCCGGTACGGGGGAAGGGCCACCACCCCAACCCAGTTCACGGCATCGTGAACAGCCAGCAGGGCCTCGAACTCCCGGGCCAACCCGGTCTTGGCAGCTATCAGGTCCACGCCCAACTGCGCGATGTGCCGACGGACACCCGTCGGAAGATGAAACAGGCGCCCCTGCCGGCGGACGGACAGCAAGAAGGAGGACGCCTGCCCGAGGGTAACCTCAAGGGTGAAGGTACCCTGCAACGGGTGGACCGGCCGGGAGGCCAACACACTCCCGAAGTATCGGAGACAGGAGCCGGTGTCAAACCGGAAAGCAGGGGCGGGTTCCCACCCCTCCTGCCATAGCGGCGGGCGCACGGGAGTGTATACTGGCGCACGACCGTTGCCGGTCTGCAACGCGCACGTTTTATCCGTGCGAAACGCATCCGCCATGACACCATGGTTACGTCGCCAGCTCGACGCCGACTTCAACCCCGCCATAGGCGGGTAGGGAGCCGTCAACGACAGATACGGGGATACCCCCGGGTAGTCATCAAAGTCGGGATACCGACCGGTACTGCCCACCGGCTCCCCAAACGCAACCGGCTCCGCCGCCGCCGCAATCCCCCGAGCACTAGCCGGGTAGTCAATCTCCCGCGGCAACGCGGGAGCAATCAGGTCGCATACCCCGAAGGCGGGGTCGAGGTAGACCTCACCCCGTCCCACCCGAGTTCCCCAGAGCTGCGCATGCCGGTCGTCCGGTTGACTCAGGATCCAATGGTGTTCCACTCGCACCGCGTTCGGCTGGTTGACCAGCCGCATCAACTCCCGCTCCCAATTTGGGTCCACCTTGACGCGCCGGGAGGGCTCTCCACGGGGATGTGGCAGGTGGAAGTCCACCCGCATCCGCCCATCGGACTTCATTGACTCTTGTACAGTCAGGCCTCGAACCCGAGCCACCAAGTCGAACATCGACATGGCGGGTTGACCCGCCGCCACGGCGACGCCGCCACCCAACGGGGCAACCCGGGCAGGACCAGGAAGAATAGGGGGCGCCGGGGGATGCCCCACCGGAAGAGGGGCCGGCGCCGGAGTCGCACGCGGCCGAGGAGGAAGAAGAAGGGCGGGCGCCCGCCCGGAGTAACTACCGGAGTCCACTGCCATCGGTGTAGACCCACCTTGACCGCGAGACGCCCGCGGCACCGCGGGCAGAGCAACGCCGCCACCCGAGCCCGAAGGGGGCACCTCGGGGGCAGCAGGGGTAGACCCGCCACCCGCAGCCGCGGATGAACCACCCGGGCGGGCACCCGCGCCGTCTTGACCCGCCGTCCCGGTCGGGGTGCCACCATAACCGCCCGACACGCCGGCGACGCCGTCTCGAGGGTGAGCCGCGCCGGCAACTGCGACAAAAGCCATCCGGGCCGCCGGAGGAGTAGGGGTAGACGCAGCAGCTACCCGCGGTTGCCCGCCACGCGACGGAGCCGTCGTGCCGCTGCACACGGACGACAAACCGCCCGGAGCAACGTCCGGGGCCACAAGAACGGTCACCCGGTCGTCCTCGTCCTCCGACGAGCTTGCTAGGAAGCACTCGGCGGCGGTGGCGGAGACGGGAACGTCGTCCACCATCACCTCTTCCCCCTCTTCAGGCAGGAGGTCGTCCTCGCCCCCGGGTACCTGGGGGTCCGCCATGGTGCAACCGGGGTGGCAGGGGCGCCCCTTGCAGAAAAGCCGAGGCCGGCTCGACCCGGTACAGAGAACGCTCGCACGGACGAGCCAGGGAAGCGCGGGCACCCGCGCTTATAACCACACAGCTGGGCACCAGCGATAGGGAAGCGCGGGACGACCCGCGCCAGCCGACCTACGAGGGCGCTCCCGCCAGGCACCTGGGGCGGGGCCACGCCCCCCCCACACGGGGTAATCGAGGGGGGGTCACCCCCAACCGCCCCCACGTAACGCGGGCAGCCCCCGCCCCCCACTCAATCGTCCACACGAGAGGGGCCCCCCTACCACCAGGCGCCCGGTGGCGGATCCGCTTGCAGCACCCCTCGGAAAGGGGGGTCGTGAACAGAAACCCGCATCGGGAATCTAACGGTCCGGAAAACGGATCGTGTGTGTACCACACAAAGGGGGGCACCCCCCTCAGACAACCTCGAAAAGGGGTGTCTGTCGCGACGGGGCGCAAAGCCCCACCCGACGGGTAAACGGTCACGCGACCCACTTACATTCGGTAACCCGAATGCAACTCGACCCGGGGACGGGCCGAATCTAAGGGGGGGATATGTAGCAATATGGTTGTCCGTATTGTGACCCTAATATCAGGGGGGCTACTTCTAATCCTTAACATTCAATTGAGAGTCCGAGCTGGTCACGGTATCTATAAGTTACGTATGACCAGAGGGACTTGCATCTTGGGGTGGGGGGTAGTTCGTAGTGTCTCCGAGGGTTTATAACGAGGGGGCCGGTGGCGAATCCACCGCCGGCCAAGGTAGAACAACAAACCCCTCCCATTTGGGCTCCCATCTTGGTCCCGTGGCTTGCGCTCCAAGGACAGCAACCTTGGCCTCCCGGTGACGTTGGTGCCGATCCCCCTTGGTGAGTGTTCCCTGAGAGTGGACGTGCGACGGATCCCTACTGTGCTACACTTTCTCCCAGCAGAGCCGCCGCGCCCGTGCTCCCCCCCAACCGGCCGCCGCTCCTCCACCCCCCCCCTCAAACCCTCTCCCCCCCTTCTCACGCCCCCATTTCCTCACGCCCCTCCCTCCGCCAACAACAAACGCACCGGTCCGGTCGCAACTCGCCGCCACGCCACCCGCCGCCTTGGCCGTCACCACCTGCGGGGGGGGGGGGGGGGGTTGGGGAGCGAGGGGGGGGGGGGGAAAGAGGGGAAAAAGGCACGGCAGAGAACCAGCGGCCGTGGGGTGGGGGCGCGGCTCGGGGGCGGCCCACCAGCAGCGGCGGCGGCGCGGCTTGAAGAAACCGCGCCGCCGGTGCTGGCGCGACCTGCCCCCCCCTTGTCCCAACAGAGCCGCCGCGCCCGTGCTCCCCCCCGGCCGGCCGCCGATCCTCCACCCCCCCCTCAAACCCTCTCCCCCCCTCCTCACGCCCCCCCCTCCTCACGCCCCCCCCTCTGCCCACAACAAACGCACCGGTCCGGTCGCAACCCGCCGCCACACCACCCGCCGCCTTGGCCGTTACCACCTGCGGGGGGGGGGGGGGGGGTGGGGGAGCGGGGGGGGGGGGGGGATGGGAGGGGGCGCGGCACACCGTGGGGAGGGTGGTCGGGAATGGGGGAGAGGGCGCGACACACCGGGGGGAGGGTGGTCAGGAATGGGGGAGAGGGCGCGGCACACCGTGTGGAGGGTGTTCGGAAATGGGGGAGAGGGCGCGGCACAACCGGGAAAGGGAGGGGTGGGGCAAGGGAAGGGGCGCGGCACACCGTGGAGAGGGCGGTGGGGGGTGGGGGCCGCGCGTGCACGCATGCGCGCGCGCATGCCCGCGCATACACGCGCACGGTCCGCGCGCACGCTGGAGCGAGGGCGCGGGCGGGCGCTCGCGCGCATGCGCGCATGCACTCGCGCGCGCACGTCCGCGAGACGTGCGCCCCGGGAAACGACGATTTTTGTCCCGACGATTTTAGTCCTGCGTATTACACACTGGCAGTTTCCGGAAAAGCCACAAGACTTTTCAGCACATCCCTTAGCGGTCGTCGCCCCCAATATCTACGTGCCGGGAAAGGTCCCTCATTATGTGCAGAGTGAGGGGCGGTTCATTAGGAGGGGGCGGTTCATTAGGAGGGGCGATTCATTAGGAGGGGCGATTCATTAGGAGGGGGCGGTTCCTTTAGGGGGGGGGGGGGGGGGGGGGGGGAAGAGTTCGTGGCACGGGTGTGAGCTGTGGGCCCACAATGGAGAATCGTTCGTAAGATCGACAGACGGCTAAATCGTAGAGCAAACCCCGTGTCCGCGGACATCTGAAAAAGCGCGGAGTTTGTGTAACCCCTACTCCAATCGATCAATGGACTGGGAAACGCGGTGTATCCGGTATTATGCATATAGACCGCCGTCGGTCGCCACAGGAAGTGACAATAAGACTACTCGCCGGACAAGCCTGCAGAATCAAAACCTCATAGACTACCGGGTTTTCGTCCTGGCATAGACCACCGGACACATGCCGGGACACACCCGTGGCTATTTAGCATGGAATATATCGCTTTGTTCTGATTCGCATTTCCTGTGACGGCCCTGCGCAGTGGGTCTAAAACCGAGTACCTACATTTCCGTGCAAGACGGCCCCCCAGGGGGTCGTGAGGGCCTTCTTACAGAAGCCGACTCCCCCACAGAGGCCGTGAAGGCCATCTTGTACGGATGTGTAGGTACTCGGTCTTAGACCCACTGCGCTGAGACGTCAAGCCCGTGCTCGCGCAGCCACTTCAATCAGGCGGCGCCGACAGCAGCGTGTATGCACCGACCAGACCAGGCCGACTCGGAGCATTCCTGGCCCGGTGGCCTGTCGGCGGTAAGTGGACAATTCATTCTCCCGTTGCGCTTGGGCGGTTGCGACGCCCTGCGCGGACATACAGCATATGCCTGGTGGGCAGGAGAGGCCCCCGGGACGTTCTTGGCCGCGGCTACCACGGGTGGCGACGAGAGCACGGGCGCTCCAAGGTTAAGGTTCGGTAGCCGCTGCCGCCACGGGTGCGCGGCGACCGCAGGGGTGTTTGAAGGTGGGCCGGCGGGTAGTGACGGGCGCACTGCGGCTCCTGGCTCGTGTGCAACTGGCAAACGTTGCCTGGACGCGCCGTTTGCCGGTCTGTGGTCGTCGGCGGCGGCGGCGGGCCCTGCTACGCAGACATGCCTCGGCGCGCTGCGCGCCGCGTCTCGGCCGCCAAGCCCCGGCTGGCCGTCGCGCGTGATGTGCACCCAGATGTACTCCGCACTGTCTTTGACGTTGCTGATGAAGCCATGGCAACTTTTCGGCGCCTGGCACTCGAGGCCCATGGTCTGGCGCACGACGGCAGCGGGGCAGGCCCGGCGAAGACCCGACGTAAAGTCGAGCTGAGGAACCCGGGACAGTTCGACCTTTCGACGGCTGTCAAGGACGCAGTGCTAGATTTTCTGCGGCGCGTGGCTTCCCGGGCGTTTACGACACGCGGAAAGCTTGCGCCATCAGATTCGGCCAAGGGCGCAGGCGAGAGGGCCACCGACGCCGAGGCGGCTGCATCGGGCGGCGCATCGGACGGGAGATCGCGTGCGGTGCCGGCACAGCTGCCCCCGAGCTCTGTCGCCGTCGATGACGAGGAGGAGGGGGAGGCAGGTGGGGCGGGCGCCGTACGCGACGACGCACCCCTTGCTAGGAACCCGCCAGTGATGACGCGCGTCGGGTTTTTCCTACCGGAAAAAGAGGCTGGCAGTGCCCCCGAAGGGGATTACCTCGCAGGCAGAGTGACAAAGAGTCAACTCCTTCGTCGCAGACGCTTGGGCGCGCGTCGTGGGGCGATGGAGGACCTCAACCGCCGGGTGGCAGAGGAAGCCGCAAAAATGCAGCACCTGCTGCTCGTGACCAACAAATTGGCGGCACTGCAGCGTACTGACGTGCCCAACGTGGCGTCCACTGGCGGACCATCCACGGAGGTAGGTCCCGTGCGCGTGACCCGGGAGTCCGACTCCACCACACCCGTCATCACCCAGGCGCTCAGCACGTTGGCCGGCATGTCTGAGAAGCTTCTCACATCCTTAAGGAGTCTGCAGACGGTGTCTGACCAGTTGGCACAGGAGACACGCCGGAACGAGGAGCTCCACGATTCATTCGCCCGTGTGTGCGCTGCACGGCAGCGGGACGACGACTACGACTCCCTCCAGGGGTCGGATGAATCTGACGGGCGCGGGGATGGATCGGGTGGGAAGGCGGGTGTCAACGAGCCGACAGCCCCCGAGCCAGGCAGTCGTTGATGGGGGGCTTGGCCATCGGCTGGCGTCGGCTTTGTATTGTCTCTCTACTGCTGTTTTTTTCTTTCCATCCTGGCTTCCCTTCGTAGCTTTGTTTTGTATATGCATGGCTACCGTTCGTTCGTACGATTCCGTCCCACACCTGTGAGTACACATGAACAGCACCCCCCCCCCCCCCCTTCAGTGTCAGCGAAAAAGAGACACACCCCACCCCACTCTTCACCCGCTCATGGGGGCAAAGGTGTGGGGGATTGAGTGGCCCCAGAGCCCCATTAGCCAGCAACGAAGCGCCCCCGGGCGCCTAGCGCGCGCGGTCGTACCAGGCAGCACCGCGGGCCATCTTTTTTTGTCTTGCCTCCTCCTCCTCAGCAGCCACCTTCGTCCAAAAGACGAACGGATCCAGAGTGCGCCGAGGGCGAGTCTGGGCTCGCTGGGCCGCCGGCAGCAGCAGCGCGGAATTGCGGGCCGGCGGCGGCGGGCGAGTGGAGCGGACGACCATGCCCGCCAGCACGCGCATCAGCTCGTCGCGCTCGGAGTGGATGTGCGGGTTGCAAAACCGCACGCGGTCGCCGCCCGCAAGGGATCCCCTCGAGTTGGCTGACAGGCCCCTGTCGCCAGACACAAACCAGATGCGCGCCCTCGAGTCGAGCAGCGCGTCGAGCCGGCCGACGGCGACGGCGAGGGCAATGTCCGCCGCGTTCTTGTGGTCGGTCGCAAAAGTCCAGCCAAGGCGGCCTCCCTCCGCTAGGCGGAGCAGCGGGCGTGGGAGGAGAACGTCCCCTTCAAGGGCACGCTTGCCAAACAGGCTGGCCACGCCCCTTGCCTTGACCGCCACCAGCACGCCAAAAGCAGGGGAAAGTCCCTCTGGCAGCTCTCTCAACAGACAGGAAAAGTTGTCAGCGTCCAGCACGATGAGCGCCAGCAGGCCGTCCACATCCAGGGTGGAGCTGACCAGCGCGCACACGTGGTCGGGCAGGCTCTCCCAGACAGGCACGTTCTCGGACAGTCCCGTCATGACAAACGGGGGCTCCACCCGTGGCGTTGTACAGGGAGGCACGCGGAGACGCTGGTCGGAAGGGCAGTCCATGGCTGCAAACCAGTTGACGTCTGGCGGGGGGGCGCCGCGCTGGAGGACGGGCGTGAGGCCGCCCAGGCACATACAGCACGATTGCCGGCACGTCAGCACGGTACCGCCACGGCCGCCGCCGCTACTGCCGCTGCGGTACGTTCGGGACGAGGAGCGAGAAGCGTCAGCGCCGGCGGCACGGCCGCCACTCGTACAGCCGGCGGCCCCGCCTCCCTCCCCCACCACACCCGACGGCGTCGCATCCCCGTGGCAAGAATTTTCGTCCGTGTACCCCACAGCTCGGGGGACGCCTGTCCGGTTGGAAGTGATGACAGCTCTGTCTGCTCCGCGACTGCTGTCGCCGCCGCCGCCGCCGTCGCCGCCGTTGGCCCTTCCGACAATACGCCCTCGGTTGTCTGCACGGACGCTGCCCAAGTGGCCGACACTGTTCTGTTCGCGTCGCCCCGGGCTTGGCTGTTGCCCTTGCCCGTGGTGCTGGTTGTGCTGGCGAGGCACCACTCGCTGATGCACCGCGGGCCCGTGGGGGGGACGCAGCAGCGGCGTAGGCGAGGAAATGTAGACCATGCGCTTCCGTGCGCCGCGACCGCCACCGCCACCCGGTGCAAGTCCAGTAGCCGCAGAGGCAGGTGCGGCCATGACCGGGGCCGTCGCGTTGGCCACGGCGTCGGGCGCAACCACCGACGCCGGTTCAACCGCGGGTGCGTCCACCACCGTCCTCGCGGTGGACGTGGCGCTGCGCCGCGCCTCTGGTATGGCCGCTGCAGCGGCGCCGGTGTCGACCGAAGACTCCGGGGCCACGCCTCAACCCAATGCCGCATTGGCGGTCGTCGCCGCGGCGGTCGCCGTCGGTGCACCAGCCGCCGCGGACGTCCATTTGCGCCGTGCCGCCACAACGGCGGCTGCCCACCCGTTGTCCACCTCCACAGCCGCGGTCGCCAATGCGGCCGCCGCCGCGGTCTCGGCCGACGCGGCAGCGGCTTTCGAACCCGCCGTTTCGTCGAGCGGTGAGGCATCCGCCAGCGCATCATCCGCGTGGTCGCCCCCCGACGCTGCCGACGTGCATGCCGCCGCCACCGCCGACCCCTCACAGGCCACGGAGGAAGCACACGTGATGCGTTTAGCCGCTGCGTCGTTGGAAAACGGCGCGGCCACGACCTTTGGGACAGCGCCACAGTGTCGTGGTGGTGCGTCTGCAGCTGCCGCAGCCGCATTGCCTGCCACCAGTACCGGCATAGCCACACATGACGCCGAGTCGGGCCGAGCGAGCCCCGCAGCTGGCTTGTCGGCATCATCATTGTCTTCGTCGTCGTCCGACCCGGTGGCTCCTGCCACCGCTGCCGGCGCCGCAGTCGCTGGAACTGTGGGTTGTAACTTTCCCGTCGCCGCCCCCGGCGCCACCGCCGCCGCCGCCGCCGCCGCCACCGCCGCCGCGCCCGCCGCCGCGGTCACCTTTGCCGCTGCTCCCACACCCTCTGTACGTGCCGCAACGGCCGCCGCCGCCATGTCGGGTGACCCCACAGAGGCTGTCACATCTGCCGCCGCCGCGCCCGTCGGCGCGGTCACCGCCGCCGCCGCTCCCACACCCTCTGTACGTGCCGCAACGGCCGCCGCCGCCACGTCGGGTGACCCCACAGAGGATTTCACCGCCGCCGCCGCCCCCGCGGCGGCCGCCTCGGCCACGTCCCGGGATGGGGTTGGCACGCCGAGGGCCGCGTCGCCGGTCGATAATGCCGACCTGTCCGCAGCGACTGTGGCAGCTTCTGTGGCCGACGCCACCGGAGCCGGTGCCGTCGTGGTGCACGATGCGGAAGGAGGGCCTCATGCGGCCGCAGCTGGCTTGATGTCAGTTGCCACGGCCGGTGGGCTACCACTCCAGGAGGAGTACGGGTTTGGAACACCATAGAGGAGTGCGCGCGCGGACGGCCGCTGAGGTACCATGCGCTCTCTATCACGCTCAAAGGCCGCGCTGCGTTGGAGTCGCGCCACCCTGAGCAGCTCCGCTTGCCAAGCAACGGCCAAAGGTACGCCCCCAACCAAGACGTCCTCTTCGTTGTCTGGCTCTGCGACGCGCCCAAGCGGCTGCTGTTGTGGCTGCTGGCGGTCGCGCGCCTGCGGCTGGCAGTCCCCTGCTGGCTGCGGCGTGTTCTCTGTCGCCGTCGGCTGTCGCCGAGAGGAGTGTCGCGGCGACGACAATGCGGCGGGGCGCAAAATATCCATGGACGTATTGTCGACGCCTCAAGTACGAGCGGTACCTCTCTCACCACCGGGAGCGGGGGGCTCTTCATCGGGTTCCTCCGCGGAGCCGGCTGCCACGAGATGCGGAGGCACTGGCGGCACCGAGGACGCGGGCAACGCTGCCGCCGCTGCGGTGCTCGTACCTGGCTGTACTGTGGCACTGGGACTGGTACCGTCGTCCGCCGTGCGTGTCACACCCGCCATGGCTGCCATCTCGGTCACCGCCGCATATTTGGCGGCGGGCGGAGCCGTGTCGGTGGCGCTTCCGGTCGTCACCGCGTCGGTGGAGACGGCCGACCCTGACGCCGCCGTTGCCGACACTGGCGCCTCCTTGTCAGTCGGCGCCGCGGCGGCGGTCTCGATGCCCACAGCGTAAGCATGGTTCGCCGCTGCCGACACGGCCGCTACAGACACAGCCACCGTCTCCGCCATTGCCGACGCCGAGGCTGACGGTGCTGCTGCTGCTGCTGCCGCCCGAGTTATCGCTCTGCCGTGCGCCCGTGGCCGAAGGTGACGGGCTCTCGGTGCGCGCAGCGTCGGCTCACGCTCGGTCCTTGTTGGCGCCAGGCCCGCGGCAGTGCCCGCACGCGGTACACCAGCCAAGGTGTCGCCATGGACCGCACCGGCGACAACCTCATAAACCTCGACAACCTCGGCCGCCGTCGCTGACACTGTTGCAGCCACCGCTGATCCCGTCGCGGCCGCCCTCAAGTCGGGCGGACGTGCGACAGAGGCGCCATAGACTGCACCGACCACCGCCGCCGCCGGCACCGCCGACGCCCCTGCCCCTGCCGCGGCCGCCGCCGCTGCCAGGTCGCCCGCCGCCGCCGCTTCCAGGTCGCCCGCGGCCGCCGCCGCCGGCACCGCCACCGCCCCTGACCCCGCTGCCGCCGCCGCCGGCACCGCCGCCGCCGCCGCCCCTGCCCCTGCCGCGGCTGCCGCCGTTGCCAGGTCGCCCGCCGCCGGCGCTGCTGCTGCGAGTGGCACGCCAGAGGGCGGGGCGTCTGGCGGCGGCGGTGGCGGGTGTGGTATAAAACTCGATCCTCTCAGACACGTGTCAATATTCCTCGGGGGAAAGGGACAGGTAACACAGAAAGGGGAAGTACGAAAATGGTATGCCTGTTGCCTCACGTGCCTGCTCGCAGAGCAAACAGATACGCACGGTAGTGCACACGGGGAAGAGGAAAGCAAACGCGCAGTTGTCTTTTTCCTGAGGGCGCGGGCCAAGGGCGCCTCGCTGTCCCTCTTAACGTGCATCTGGGGGAGCCTCGGCACGTTGGCCAGGTAGCCCCCCCATAACCCCGAGTGGCCCCGACCCGAGTCTAACCTCGTCAGGTCGGGGGCCACTATCACTACTAATTCTATTCCCACTCGCTAATCTCACACTCAAATTCTCTCAAATCAAGTCCCTCACAAGTATGCAAAAACCCATCAGCAATCCCTCTCTCACGTGTGGATAGCGTAGTCCACCGCATCCCAGTGCCGGGCACGGGCCACGGCCGCCAACCATCACCACACGGCGGGCGTGTTCTGGCACCTGGTGCCCTCTGGTTGTAGTCCCGGGTCGGCGCCAAGTCGGGGCCAGGGATGCTACATAGCTCCCTCCCTAGTCCGGCACGTCCTCGGGCCGAACCAGGTGCCACCGTGCACAGCCCTCGAGCACGTCCACACCGGTGCCGAGGTCGAGCGTCTTCACCCCGGTTACGACCACCTGCTCCGATTGTGCCCCCCCCCATTCTCCTTCACCTTGGCCCTCTCGTTCCCCCGGAGTCTGGACGTCATGTCCAGTTCCGAGATCCAAGCTGGGCCCGTGGTTCCGGCGACGAGTGTTGCGGAGGAGAACTCGGGTAGTCGCGCCCCTCTCCTGCCTCCGGTTCCTCGGGTGTCGATGTCGGCGCCGGTCGCCACGGCGGGGACGGATCGGGTTCCCCCGGCTTCTGTGCTGCACCCGGTCGAGACCCCCCCGGTGGGTCTCCCGGAGATGCTTCTTGGGCAGGACCCTCTGGCGGCCCGGCGTTACTCCACGGTGGTCGGCAAGGCCGGCGCGGCCCAGTGCCAGCAGGATTGCTTGGACCTCTGGCGCAAGGAACTCCAGCGCGGGGTCTTGACAGAGATGGATAAGGCTCGTCTTCACACGGCGGACCAGATGCGCCTGGCACAAGACCGCTCCCAGAGCTTCTCGGGTTCCTCCTGGGTTGCTCGTCTGGAGCATCTCCCCTTCGCGCTGGTGCTGGATCTGCCCTTGACCGAGCGTCGCGTGTCCGCGTCCGTTCTCCGGTGGCCGGAGGAGGAGGGGTACGTCCACCGGGCGTTCAAGGTCTGGGACGAGGCGCTCAAGGGGTCGGGGAGCCTGAACTGCGACCCCCGTCCGAGCATGGTCGCTCTGGAGCCGCCTTTCCTGACCCGGAAGTACTCCAAGTTGTCACCGGCACGGGAGCAAGGCGAGCGACGCGGCCGTCAGCGTGACCTCCTCGTAAGCTGCAACCATCAGGAGTTCTGGAAGCTGGATAAGGCTAACCGGGCGGCGTACTACCCCAAGGTCATCCCGCAGCAGCAGGAAGTCGAGATCCCGGTCGGGTTTGCTCCTTCCAGTATCCCCTTCACCTGGTACTTCTTGGACGCCTTGACTCAGGCGTCGATCAAGGGCTTCTTCCGCTCGATCCCGTTCATGATGTACACGTCCGAGATGACAGTCTTGGCGGCCAACCACTGGCTTCACGAGGTCTTGGTGTCCAACCGGCTTTGGTTTCTCCCTGACCTCCTGATGGTCTGGATTGTCGACAAGTTGACCGTCGACTTCCTGTGCAGCCAGGACGAAGAGTACAAGGGGCTCTTCCAGGCGATGATTGAATTCCGGCGTCTGGTGCCGGTGCATGACCGGAACTTCTTGAACGCGATTGCCGACCAGAACCGCCCGCGTCGGGATGGCTTCGGTTGGGCGCAGGTGGTCTACCAGTCTTCTCCGGCCAAGGTGCAGCTGGCGACGCCGCTTCCGGCGTGGCCGCAGCTAGGTAGCTTTCCTGCCCCGGCCGCCCTTGATCTTCTGCCAGTTGGGCCGCCGGTGCAGGAGTCGGGATGGGCCGCGGCGGTCGGTCAGGCGTCTGCGGCGGCTCCGCTTCCTCCTGTTGCACCTGCCCCGGTGGCCTCGCCTGAACTGTCGCCGGCGCGTTCTCGCCCTGTTCCGGCTGTGCCGGTACTTCAAGCTCCTCCGGCACCGCGCCTGTCTGCGGCGAGTCTGGGGGTGACCGTGCGGTCGCCTACCACTCCGGCCGCTCCGCCTCGGACGCCTTCTTCCAACGCCGGCGGCGCTGTGCCTCCGCTGGAGTTGGGTACTCCGGTTTCGGGGGCCGTTGTGGACCGTCCGGTGGTGTCATCCTAGGGGCGGTTCGAGATTCCGGCGCCGACTCTGCGCCTTACCCGCTTCCGGGTGCCTGACTGGTACCTGATCCAAGGTGGTCCGACATGCGACCAGTTCGACGTCGGTATGATTGAAGACCAGCTGGGTCGTCTTCCGGTGCAGGTTGAAGGCGTTGGGTCCTCCCTGGTGCTGGGTACTAACGCCAGCGTCTTGAGCAACGTGGTTGACCGGGTGTTTGCTTGCGCGGACAGCGGCCAGATGTCGAACAGCCCGGTGGTTGGCGAACTTCTGGCGACCTTGACGCGGCATGGCTTGGCCCAGCAGTGGTCAGAAGCCTTCACTGGCTTCCAGGGGCGCCGACGGGCATATCTGGATGAGCGGGAGCCCCCGGCAACTACCGGTACTACTCCGATGGCGTTATACCGGGATGCACCGCGTCCACCGCACTACATCATCCCGTCTTCCTCCGGTTCCCGTCGTGCCGCGGAGGCAGCGCTGGAGGACACTCCCGCGGCTCAGCGTCCGCGCCGGGAGTAGTAGTTGGAGGCAAGGAGGGTGAGGGTCTTGGGAGAAGCGAGGAGGGAAGAGGCGGAGAGAAGGGTTGCCCGAGCGGGTGCTTGTTTTCCTTGATTGTTCCATGCTTGTATTGCGTGTTCTCCTTGATATACCCGTTCCCTTCTTCTCAATCCTCTTGTTCCGCATCCGTTGCGGATGAACTCGGCTCGTCCCGAGGGTCTTGGTTGGCCCCATCCTCTTGCTCCTCCTCCGAGTCCGACTCCAGAATCTTGCCGGCTCTGGCCACTGGAGTGCCCTCTATCCCGTTCCGTCGCGTGAAGGCACAGACATCCGCGAAGGGTAGCCGGTTTGAGGGTTCCCAGGTATCATCTGCCGGGTTAAAACCGAACCAGCGTACTCGCAGGTACAGGCGTCCGTCTCTCCAGGCATGGTCCACAAACTTGACGTAGACATATTCCCGACCTTCTTCTTGGGATAGTTAGGGTACTGCGGCCCGCTTGCGCCGGGTCAAGTCCCGTTGGCTTGGCGGTGGAGCTCGGGTGACATGGTCGCTGCTCACGCGGTACGGGGAACGCCCTTGTCATAGCCCCGCTTGTATCGCTCCTGGGTCTTCGAGATTGACTCCTTGACTCTTGGGAGCAGGAGCTTCAGTTGTTCCAGGAACTCATCCTTTGCCTTGGGACCTGACTTCAGTGCAGGCTGGAGACCATCTGGTATTCTTTCCAGGGAGAAGTTGGTCAGCCGCCTTGGGGTGACAAAGTCGAGTGGAGCGACTCCCGTTGTCCGGTGAACTCGGGAGTTGTAGGCTAGAGTGAGGACAGCCAGGAGCTCGTCCCAGTCTTCTTGGTGCTCCTCCACGTAGTGCCGTAGCATGTCAACTAGGGTCTGGCTGAATCGTTCCACCTGGCCGTTCGTTTGAGGGTGGTACGTCGTAGTGTACAAGTTCTTGATGCCCATCAGGTCACAGACTCCTTGGAAGAACAGGGATGCAAACTGGGGACCGTTGTCGGTTAAGACGGAGTCTGGAGGGCCGTAGGCAGCTATCCAGTACTCGCAAAAGGCTGACGTGACATCCAGAGCCGTGATGGTCCTCAGCGGGATTGCTCGAGTGAACTTGGAGAACCGGTCACAAATGATGAGCAGGTATATGTTGCCACTGGATGTTTCAGGTAGGGGCCCCAGGATGTCCATGCTTAAGCTTGCAAAGGGCTCCGCCGCAGGGAATAGGCGTAGCTTAGAAGTCTTCTTCCTCTGGGACAACCGGTTCCTTGCACACGAAACACAAGCCTCCAGGTACTTATGGACGTCACTGGCCATGGTTTCCCAGTAATAGTGTCGTCTCATGAAAGCATACATCCGATTGATGCCAGGATTTCCGGCATGGGGAGACGAGTGCTCCAGGCGTAGGATGTCAGCTCGTAGGCCCCGGGGTACGTAGACTTGAGTGGCCCCATCGAAGGGTGAAACCCGTACTAGAAGTCCGTCCGTAGACTCGGAGAATCGACTGTTCCGGTTCAGGTCCATTTGGTGGCGAAGCTCCAAGCATTGAGGATCCGTCAGTTGTGCCTCCAGCATCCGGTGAATGGTCACCGGTTGATGAGCTTCAGGTGTCTCATACAGGGGAGCGTGCCAGCCACGTCCGACATTCGGGAGGATGAAGCAAGGTATTTCCTCCGGGATAGGACCGGTATCGGCTGCAGGAGTCTCCAGCCGGGACATGGTGTCAGCGCAGTGGTGCTCCCTCCCTGCTCTCGTGCACACCTTGTACTTGAACTCCGAAAGGCGTAGGCGCCACCGGGCGACCCTTCCTTGACTGCTGTCCATGCATAGCAGCCACCTTAGACTGGCGTGATCCGTCCGGATGAGGAACTCTTGTCCTTCAAGATATGGCCGTAACAGGAAGCAAGCCCGGACGACTGCCAAGCACTCGCGCTCGGTCGTGAAATAGTTCTTCTCAGCTGGAGTCAAGACGCGACTGTAGTAGCCTATCGGGTGAAAGTGCCCATCAGATTGCTGCTGGAGTAGTGAGCACCCCACCTGGACGCCACAGGCATCAGTCTCCAGAACAAACTGGCCCTCCCGCTTGGGTAACGCCAGTACTGGAGTGGTGGTCAGGCGCTTCTTGAGCTCTTCGAAGGCCGCGGTCTGCTTCTCGTCGAACACCGGGAGTTGTGCGGGAAGCTTCTTGCTGGTCAGCTTGGTCAGTGGCCGGGCAATCAGAGCATAGTCCCGTACGAACCGGCGATAGACGTTGCACATACCGAGGAAGCTCTTGAGTTCCGTCTGGGTTTTGGGTTGCCGTGCATGCCGGAGGGCCTTGATGTTCTTCTCATTGACTCGGAGCTCCCCCGGACTCAGCACATGCCCCAGATACTCCACCTCAGTCTCAAACAGGTGGCACTTCTCGGCCTTGAGGGTAACTCCAGCCTTGGACAGGAGGGCCAGGACCTCCCGAAGGTGCTCCAGGTGTTCCGCTGGGGTCTTGGAGAAAACGATAATGTCGTCCAGGTAGACCAAACATGTTCTCCACCTTAGCCCGGACAGGATGATGTCGATGGCTCTTTGAAAGGTCGCCGGAGCATTGGTGAGACCAAAAGGAAGACGCTTGCACCGGAATAGTCCCAGGTGGCACGTGAAGGTGGTCTTGTCCTTGTCCTCGTCAGCCAGAGGGATCTGCCAGTAACCGGCATTACAATCCAGCGTCGAGAAGAGGGTGGCATCACCAAGAAAGTCGAGGCAATCATCTATCCGGGGTATCGGGTATACGTCCTTGACTGTCATCTCGTTCAGGCGCCGGTAGTCAACGCAGAAACGGAAGTGACCGCCGGTTTTCGGGACGACTACCACTGGGAAAGCCCACTCGCCATCAGACGGCTCGATAACATCCATCTTGAGCATCTTGTTAACCTGCTTCTCAATCTCATCCCGGCGATGAGGTCCGGCCCGATATGGTTGCATGTGTACTGGCTTAGCTTCCGGCTTGAGTTGAATCCGGTGTAGAGTGGCGTCCATCTTGCCCAGCTCTCCCGACCACAGGTGCCGATATTCCTGGAGAAGCTTCTCCAGTGCCTCCTTCAAGTCGGGAGGGACATTTTCTTGCTTGACCTTCGGCATCCCGGGTGGTGCTTGCTCGGGTTTCGGAGTAGCGCTGCCAGCCTGCTCTTGCTTCGGAGGTACGTCTAAGGCCGTCAAGTTGGATGCCAGTTCTTGTTGCAGGTTCAGGAGGTCTTCCTTGCTCATAGCACGGGCGGATCCCCGGTAAGGCTCTGCTGTACCAACTCGGGTGCCCTTGGCGAGGGTTATTGGCTTCCGGCTCACGTTGACGATTAGCACCGAGAACGGGGTGTGCCTTTCTACCTTCTTGTGATGTCCGTGGGCCAAGTATAACCGGTGTTTCGCCAGAAATTCCTTACGTCCGTAGATCAGGCATTGACCTGCAGCCCGGATCGTTACTTGAACCTTGGTCTCCGAGCGAGGAGGTAGGAGCACCGGTTTGAAGAGAGTCAAGGTAGAGGGTGGGATGCGTTCCCTCTTGCTCTTGGCTACACGAACCTTGGCGTCCAGATGTTCCAATACCGGTGACACAAACCCATGGTTGAACTGGACCTTCCCTTCTCCGGGTAGGATGCTCTTGATATGCTGCTTCTGGAAGTCCCAGCCTAGGATGAGGAGGACTGATAGGGTCTTGACTACTAGAAAGGGAAAAAGCATTGGTTCATTGTTGACATAGATGGCGACAGGAAGACGGCCAAGCGGTCGTAGGGCTTGACCCGAAGCGTCGACGATATGGGTCCGGGTAGGCGCTCTCCAGGCATGTCGACGCCAGCCCGGAGGTAACAGGTTCTCCGTGATGACGCTTGGTCCGGCTCCCGTGGCAACCACCGGCGTAACAGCTTGGGGGAGACTATCCCCCACACGCATACGAGCATTAATCTTGAGGTTTTCTTTACGCAGGACGAGCAATGTCCCCTTGAACAAACAGGATGTCCAGGCGGCTACCGGTTGAGCGGGTAACTGCCGTCCTATCTCCCGGCACGCAAGGGGAGAACAGGTAGAAGTACCCTGCCGTCGGATATTCGGGAAGACACTTGGGGAGAGCGCCTGCCCTACTCGTTTCCCGGGTCCGAGGAGTCCTTAGAGGTTTCGGTCTCCAGGTCAAAGTCCGTAGGAGCTTCCCTTGCCAGAGCCTCCGTGATGCTCTGTAAGGTTGCCACTCGGATTGCGTGTACCTGTGCCTGGTCCATCTTGGAGGGTGCTCGCCGGTCAGCCCAGTTGACCGCCTTCGCAAACACCAGTCCTTGACGCTTGAGTTTCTCCTGGAGGTCCTTGGGAATGGTCGGGCACTGGTAGGACATGTGATCCACCTTCTGGCACAGCCAACAAGACCGGAACCGCTGGTTCTTGACTTGCTTGGGGGCGACCAGGGATGGTTGCTCCTTAGAAACGAAGCCGCCCCACTTTTTCCCTGACCCAATAGGTGAGGCCTCGCCAATTGCGAGTACTGGTACAGGGCTATCACCTCCCTTATACTTGTCGGGTCCGGGTCGAACTCGCGACAACGGCTTGGGAGTTGATACCATGGGAGCTTGGAGGGCCCTGGCTTGCCGGTACTTGCCCTGGGTGTAGGCCATCAACTGCTGGAAGGTATGTTCTTGATGTTCCTGGTTGTAGTTCTCCGCATCCACTTGAAGATATTCAGGAAGCCCTTCCGAGAAGATCATCTTGAGCCTGTCCTCAGGGTAAACGTTGCCACAAGCATCGCTCATCTCCCGGACACGACGGGCGAACGCCTCTGGAGTCTCTTGTCTTTTCATGGTTGCCCGGTTCAGCCTGCCGACTGCTTTACGCAGAGAGTCCGCGTCAGCGTAGTTGGACAGGAGCCAGTTGACCGCCTCCGGATAACTCGCGACGGTACGTCCGACAATGTGTCCGGCAGAGTCTGGAAGAACCCTTGCAAACCGCTGTTCCGCTTCTCCGGTCATGAAGTTCACCAGGAGGTAGAGAGCCTTGCCCTCAGACACATCCTTGTCATTGCATGCCTTGACAAACCGGCGCAGGAAGGCAAAGATAAGCGCCAGTCTCTTCTCGGAAAACTTAGGATGTCCCCCGAAGCTCGGCTGCATTCGCCGGTTCAGGGACGCCATCTTCTTGGCCATCTTCCGGGTGTAACCTTGGTCTTGGTTCTCCAGCCGGTAGTTACCCCAAGACGTGACCTTGTTCAGGGTGGCATCTCCCACTTGGTGGGCAGGGAAGTCAAACTCGACTAGCCTGCGCCGGGTGGGACCGGGAGATGCATCCCAATCATATCCCTCCTCAGAGCTGGAGGAACTGGTCTCGCTGGTGCTAGAGCGACGGCGATGACGCCGACGCCTTCGGCCGCTCCGGTTACCGGTCTTGGAGCTCCCCGCCCCATAGGATGCAAGGGGAGGAAATGCTTGGCCGGTCCCAGGAGTCGAGGACTCAGGGAGACCCGTAGAACCAGTCACAACGGTGCCTATAGCATCGCTAGTGCCCACAGGAAGAGGTGTATACACCCAGCTGCCATGTGTGGGTCCAGGAGTAAGCACACCAGGGGCTATCCCTGGAGGTTGAGGAGTAGAACCGACAGGAGGGAGACGTCTGCTGCGAGCGGGCTCGAACGCCGTTGACCCCGGGGTGGCTCCCACAGGAGGAACAGCCGGAGGAACGGGAGCAGGTGGTGCTTGGCCGCCTGTGGACTCCAGTCAGCTACCGGATGTCACGCCCAGGTCTGCTTCACCCGTAGGGAGAACGCCGGGTTGGGCACCGTCCCCCGCGGTGACCAGGGATGCGTCAAGGGACGCGGGGTCTACCCCTTCGGGCACCGTCGTGCCAGGGAGGGTAGCCATGTTGGTCTCTTGACAGCCACAGTCCAGTTGCCTGCATGTCCAATGATCGCCCGACCACAAGAGAGGGGTTGGAGAGCCAGGAATGGGATTCCCGTGAACGGGTGCAAATAATTCCCAAACCACAGAAAAAGACAGAACAGGAACAACCCAACCGCTGCTCCCAAATGTCTCTTCTCAAACACTCCAATCATCCCCTGCTGCTCCACCAAATATGTGGTATAAAACTCGATCCTCTCAGACACGTGTCAATATTCCTCGGGGGAAAGGGACAGGTAACACAGAAAGGGGAAGTACGAAAATGGTATGCCTGTTGCCTCACGTGCCTGCTCGCAGAGCAAACAGATACGCACGGTAGTGCACACGGGGAAGAGGAAAGCAAACGCGCAGTTGTCTTTTTCCTGAGGGCGCGGGCCAAGGGCGCCTCGCTGTCCCTCTTAACGTGCATCTGGGGGAGCCTCGGCACGTTGGCCAGGTAGCCCCCCCATAACCCCGAGTGGCCCCGACCCGAGTCTAACCTCGTCAGGTCGGGGGCCACTATCACTACTAATTCTATTCCCACTCGCTAATCTCACACTCAAATTCTCTCAAATCAAGTCCCTCACAAGTATGCAAAAACCCATCAGCAATCCCTCTCTCACGTGTGGATAGCGTAGTCCACCGCATCCCAGTGCCGGGCACGGGCCACGGCCGCCAACCATCACCACACGGCGGGCGTGTTCTGGCACCTGGTGCCCTCTGGTTGTAGTCCCGGGTCGGCGCCAAGTCGGTGCAAGGGATGCTACAGCGGGAGCGGTCGGACGCCGAGCCGCACCGCAGTGGCCGCCAACGTCCGCTGGTTTTCCTGCAGGTAGGCGTGCGCCGCCCAGGCGCGCCCGTCTCTAGCGGCATACAGGCGCTGCAGGCGGGCGGCCACGAGCGGCAGGCTGCGCTCCACCCACGCGCGTCGACGTAGGACGCGCCGCTTGTTTCTCTCCGTCTGGCTCAGCACGTGGCCAGCCTCCCCCGGGGCCGCCTTCTCCGCCGGCGGTGGCAGGGGCTCCCCCCCCATGGACAGCATGACCCACCGCAGGTCACACTCAATCGCGTTGTGGGCGCGCGTTGGCCGATTGGCGGGTGGCTCCAGCGGCGGAAAGGCCGCGACCGGCACCGGCAGCACGCCCGCGCCAGTGGCGGGCACGGCGCCGCTGCCCGCGGCGGCGCCGTCTGCCACGCCCCCTCCGGGCGCCGGTGCGTCAGCGCCCCCCGGCGCCGCTGCCGCCGCCGCCACCACCACCACGGGCGCCTCCCCCGGCACCGCGGCCGGCGCCACCCTGGGCACCGCCGCCGGCACCGCCGCCGGCACCGCCGGGGCGGCCGTCGCCCCCGCTGTTGAGGCAGGCGCCGAGGGCACGGCGCCCCCTCTGTGGCTGCTCCCCGCCCCGCTGCTGCTGCTGCCGCCGCCTGCACGTGCCAAACGAGGGCAGCTACGTTTCCCCATGGTCCCCACTCGGACAGCGACGATGACGCATGTTGCAAAACCGCTCTCTCGGCCCGGCGGGCGGGCGACGTGCGCGGGAGGGACAGCTCCGCCGTCGAGCAGCGCGTGGGTTTGTCTTGAGTTTAGGGGCATGTAAGGCCAGGGCACGCAGCACGGGCAACACAGAAACACAGGGCGCGGTATGCCCGGGCGGGCGGGGGGGGGGGGGGGGGGGGGGGGGGGTTGGGCGGCTTGGGCCGCACCGCGCGCTGTGGATCAGCAGACCGGCTGGGCCGGCAACCCGACCAGTACGCATCGAGTCTGGGCCCGCAAGCCGACCAGCACGCATCGAGGCTGGGCCCGCAAGCCGACCAGCACGCATCGAGGCTGGGCCCGCAAGCCGACCAGCACGCATCGAGGCTGGGCCCGCAAGCCGACCAGCACGCATCGAGGCTCGGCCCGCAACCCGACCAGCACGCATCGAGGCTGGGCCCGCAACACCACCAGCACGCAACGAGGCTGGGCCCGCAACCCGAGCAGCACGCGGGGGCGGGGCGGGGCGGAGGGGCCCGCGGTGCGCTGTCGAGCGGCTGAGCGGCTGGGCCCGCACCACGAGCAGCACAGAAACACTGGGCGGGGTTAGCGACAAGTTGCTGAGTCAGGGCGGGGAGAAAGGGCCGGGGGATGGGTGCAACGTGTGGTGCTGAGCGGCCCAGCGAGATATCTTCCTGTCCGTGAGCCGCACTGTGATTGGCTGTCGTCGCGCGACACGTGCTGCCCGGTCAGAAGTGGTGCCCGGTCGACCACCGCAGGATGCGGCCCCGTGGCCGATTTACGCACCTACGCGGGGGTGCACCGCGAGAGGGGTCACAGATCTGTTCGTCCTGCGCACACGACGACGGCACACACCGACCCGCGAGCCACTGTCGTTGTCGAAGACGTCTACCCCATTCCCTGTCCCTTCCCGCTCGGTGTCCATTCCCTGTCCTTATGCCTCGGCGGTACCCACCTCCTGTACCCGCGACCATGCCGCGTCGGTCGATGCATACGTACAACGGCTGCGCTACTCACGGGGCCGCCAAAACCTTTGTTCGCATGCTGCAGTTCTTTGGCCTTCTGACGGGTGGCCCCGGCAACACCTCCTCGCGGGTCAACGACGTTACGGCATCGCGCAGACGTAGCGGTATGGCTGATGCGGCGATCTTCATCGCGGTGCAATGGGCCAACACGTACGGCTCTCCTCGCCTAGACAGCGGCGAGCCTGACTCGTTGGTGCGGGAAGAGCCGGTATCGGCGGAACATGTCCCGTCTGCCATGCTCATTGCCTGCCGGGCTGTATGCCGCTACCTGCAGCAATCGGGCCTGACGCCGCGGGGGGCGGCAGCAGACGAGGAGCCTCTTCGACTAATTTCCTCTGTGGTGGCGTTCAACCAGGCAGGCGCTGCAGGCGGGCGGCCACGAGCGGCAGGCTGCGCTCCACCCACGCGCGTCGACGTAGGACGCGCCGCTTGTTTCTCTCCGTCTGGCTCAGCACGTGGCCAGCCTCCCCCGGGGCCGCCTTCTCCGCCGGCGGTGGCAGGGGCTCCCCCCCCATGGACAGCATGACCCACCGCAGGTCACACTCAATCGCGTTGTGGGCGCGCGTTGGCCGATTGGCGGGTGGCTCCAGGGGCGGAAAGGCCGCGACCGGCACCGGCAGCACGCCCGCGCCAGTGGCGGGCACGGCGCCGCTGCCCGCGGCGGCGCCGTCTGCCACGCCCCCTCCGGGCGCCGGTGCGTCAGCGCCCCCCGGCGCCGCTGCCGCCGCCGCCACCACCACCACGGGCGCCTCCCCCGGCACCGCGGCCGGCGCCACCCTGGGCACCGCCGCCGGCACCGCCGCCGGCACCGCCGGGGCGGCCGTCGCCCCCGCTGTTGAGGCAGGCGCCGAGGGCACGGCGCCCCCTCTGTGGCTGCTCCCCGCCCCGCTGCTGCTGCTGCCGCCGCCTGCACGTGCCAAACGAGGGCAGCTACGTTTCCCCATGGTCCCCACTCGGACAGCGACGATGACGCATGTTGCAAAACCGCTCTCTCGGCCCGGCGGGCGGGCGACGTGCGCGGGAGGGACAGCTCCGCCGTCGAGCAGCGCGTGGGTTTGTCTTGAGTTTAGGGGCATGTAAGGCCAGGGCACGCAGCACGGGCAACACAGAAACACAGGGCGCGGTATGCCCGGGCGGGCGGGGGGGGGGGGGGGGGGGGGGGGGGGTTGGGCGGCTTGGGCCGCACCGCGCGCTGTGGATCAGCAGACCGGCTGGGCCGGCAACCCGACCAGTACGCATCGAGGCTGGGCCCGCAAGCCGACCAGCACGCATCGAGGCTCGGCCCGCAACCCGACCAGCACGCATCGAGGCTGGGCCCGCAACACCACCAGCACGCAACGAGGCTGGGCCCGCAACCCGAGCAGCACGCGGGGGCGGGGCGGGGCGGAGGGGCCCGCGGTGCGCTGTCGAGCGGCTGAGCGGCTGGGCCCGCACCACGAGCAGCACAGAAACACTGGGCGGGGTTAGCGACAAGTTGCTGAGTCAGGGCGGGGAGAAAGGGCCGGGGGATGGGTGCAACGTGTGGTGCTGAGCGGCCCAGCGAGATATCTTCCTGTCCGTGAGCCGCACTGTGATTGGCTGTCGTCGCGCGACACGTGCTGCCCGGTCAGAAGTGGTGCCCGGTCGACCACCGCAGGATGCGGCCCCGTGGCCGATTTACGCACCTACGCGGGGGTGCACCGCGAGAGGGGTCACAGATCTGTTCGTCCTGCGCACACGACGACGGCACACACCGACCCGCGAGCCACTGTCGTTGTCGAAGACGTCTACCCCATTCCCTGTCCCTTCCCGCTCGGTGTCCATTCCCTGTCCTTATGCCTCGGCGGTACCCACCTCCTGTACCCGCGACCATGCCGCGTCGGTCGATGCATACGTACAACGGCTGCGCTATTCACGGGGCCGCCAAAACCTTTGTTCGCATGCTGCAGTTCTTTGGCCTTCTGACGGGTGGCCCCGGCAACACCTCCTCGCGGGTCAACGACGTTACGGCATCGCGCAGACGTAGCGGTATGGCTGATGCGGCGATCTTCATCGCGGTGCAATGGGCCAACACGTACGGCTCTCCTCGCCTAGACAGCGGCGAGCCTGACTCGTTGGTGCGGGAAGAGCCGGTATCGGCGGAACATGTCCCGTCTGCCATGCTCATTGCCTGCCGGGCTGTATGCCGCTACCTGCAGCAATCGGGCCTGACGCCGCGGGGGGCGGCAGCAGACGAGGAGCCTCTTCGACTAATTTCCTCTGTGGTGGCGTTCAACCAGGCCGACGGTCTGGCTGTTGCGATTGCCGAGCTGGCCCTGCGGGCGGTGTGGCAAGATGCCCATTCCCCGCGCGGACCCGTGCGGCGACCAGGGGCTGCGGAAGCGTCGGCAATGCGACGCTGTGTGGACGCAGCCAAGGCGCCCATTTATGGCACGGACAGGCCACCGCCGTCGGCACTCCAGCCAACGTACGATTTGTTTGATGTGAGTGGGTATCCCAAGGAGGAGTATTTCTCTGGCACCCCGACGTCTCCGTGGCGTGTCCACCTCGCTGATGGATGTGGTATGTCCGCATGAAGGATGTGCTTGGGGGTTTGACGGGCGGATGGGTTTTCATAGGAACATGTCAAGAGAGTTATGGCGGTGTGAGGTCTCCGCGTTCCCAGCCGCGACGCCCCGACTCTGTAACGGCACCGTGAGGCGAAGAACGTGCCGACCGGCGCCAGAAACCCCCATCAGCTGCAGCTCCGCATTCAGCAAGACAGAGACCTGGCGTGCGGCCTGGTCCTGCGATCTTGTGACGGCCCTGTACGGGCTGGAAAAACCTTCGGTCGGGAGTGGAAGGGGGAGCTGCTCCCTCCCCATCTGGGCGTTAGGAGGGCCGCCTGAGTGGCAAGTGGGTCGCTGGTCGTCGCTGCGGCATGGTCAACATCGATTGTCCTCCTCTTTTCCCCCCTGGCGGACACGCTCGGTAACGGGGCATTGCCCGGCATGCTGGGGCGGGACTTGCGGACTTTGCACTGGCGGGATTTTGGCGGGACGAGCGGCGGTGGGGGCCGGTCGACCCGTTTCATCTGCGGGGTGGCCTGCTGGCCAGGTCGTGCCACCTTGCTCCCCTCCGCAGCTCTCCCGCGGCCTGGGGAGTGCGGCTTGCCCTACGGTCCGCCGCGCGCACCTGACCGTTTCTCCTGTTGCAGCCGGTCGTTGCCACCCACCTCTGCTTGTTGACGGCGCCCCACCCTTCTCTGCTGGGTGACGGCGCCCGCCCGCCGCTCCGGAGCCCACCGGCCGCACGCTGCCCCCATTTCCTACTTGGCGGCCGCCCCTGCAAGCCGAGGCCGCCCCTACGGTGGGCGGCAGCGTCCTTTGGCTTGCCCCACGCCCCTTTTCTCCCCGCGCTGGGTGGCGCGCTGCCGAGTCGGGCGCCCCTTCTTCTTGCTTTTTTGAGTATAGTTTCTCACCTCAAGCTCAGTCATGCGAAAAAGTCTGCGTTATTGGCACACCGACCCCCCTCCAGCTACTGTAGTTAAACGTGCTTTGTTATAATTTACCGACTGCCGCGTCCGTCGCCTCCACCGACTGCCACGTCCCGGTTGGCCGGTGCACGCATCACGGTTATGCGGCGACTCGGCCGGATGGGGATCCGGCCAGCCGCGTCCGTGAAAGACTTCGCCGTGGGCGGCTCCCCGCCTGCGGTCGCCCGCAACCGGACACAGAGTGGGTGACCCCTGCACGGCCCACGACGAGGCGTCGTCCACCGTCACGGTGTGAGTCGTCCCCTCCCTGCCCCCTTCTCCCCGCGCGACTTCCACCCCGAGTGTGCGGAGTGTGCACGCGGCCGGCGCACGTGAGGTAGCAAAAGGGATGTACAATCAGAACGTTTTTTGTTGTGGAGGGGGGATGTGAGTGGGCCGCGACGGGGTCCAAGTGCCCCACGCTTTGGCGGCATGGACCGGCGGGGCGGTTGCTCTGCCGTGCCGAGCGCCCTCCACATGCTGCCGTCCTCGACGCCTGTCGCCGAGGCCGTCCACGACGGTGAAACCTGTCCAGTAGCACCTCCAACCCCCATCCCGCACCCGTCCGCCCCACCCCTCCCCTCCCCCTCCCCCCCCCCCCCCTCCCCCCTCTCCCCCCCCCCCCCCTCCCCCCCCCCCTCCCCCCCCCCCCCCCGGCCCCCATACCGATCTCACGCACACGGTGCGGATGGTACTCCTCAGCGGACCATGAACGGAGCACCCCTCAGGTGTCACAAGTGGTCCTCGTACCACTGGGCGAGGCGTCGCCTATTGGAGACTGCGGCGGAGAATGAGTCACGCGCGGCGGCCTCCTGTGCCCTTGTCCGCCACCAGTCGATGGAGCGCGTCGGTGGAGCTGGCCGACGTGGAACCGCAACCAGTGGCCGACGGGGCACCATACTCTTCACGACGCACATCAGGTCGCGGTGCTCGGATTGGATGTGTGGGTTGCAGTACCGCACACGGTCGCCGCCCGCAAGGGATCCTTTCGAGTTGGCCGATAGGCCCCTGTCGCCAGACACAAACCAGATGCGCGCTCTCGAGTCGAGCAGCGCGTCGAGCCGGCCGACGGCGACGGCGAGGGCAACGTCCACCGGGTTCTTGTCTTCGGTCGCAAAAGTCCAGCCAAGGCGGCCCCCCTCCGCTAGGCGGGCAAGCGCGGGCGGGATCCGGGCGACACCCCCCGCACCGGGCTTGCCAAACACGCTGGGAACGCCGCTGGCCTTGATGGCCACCAGCACTCCGACCGCAGGGGAAAGTCCCTCTGGCAGCTCTTTCAACAGACAGGAAAACTTGTCAGCGTCCAGCACGATGAGCGCCAGTAGTCCGTCCACGTCCAGTGTAGAGTCGACAAGGTCGCGTGCGTTGGGGGCCAAAAGACTCCGGATGTGCGATTCCGCGGAAAGCGGCTGCATCAACAGCGGCCGCGGCACCCGACGCGTCGTACAGGCCGGCTGTCTGTCACGTTCGTCCGTCGTGAACTCCAATTCGACGAACCAGTTGACCGTCGGGGGTGGGTCACCGCGCTCGTCCATGGGCGTGGTGCCGCCAAAGCACTTCCAGCACGTCTGACGGCAAGTGGACCAGCTGTCCGTGCGACTTGCAACGTGGGACGATGCTAGGCCGTCGCCAAGATCGTCGGCTTGGCCACCACCACCGCTGCCGTCACGCCGCCTGTCGCTGCCGTTGCTCCTGCCGGCAGAGTTCCGCGCCTTGCTGCTACCGCCGTTACCACCGTGTAGCACAACAGGAATCCGTCGCACGTCCACTCTCAGGGAACACTCACCAAGGGGGATCGGCACCAACGTCACCGGGAGGCCAAGGTTGCTGTCCTTGGAGCGCAAGCCACGGGACCAAGATGGGAGCCCAAATGGGAGGGGTTTGTTGTTCTACCTTGGCCGGCGGTGGATTCGCCACCGGCCCCCTCGTTATAAACCCTCGGAGACACTACCAACTACCCTCCACCCCAAGATGCAAGTCCCTCTGGTCATACGTAACTTATAGATACCGTGACCAGCTCGGACTCTCAAATTGAAGTTAAGGATTAGAAGTAGCCCCCCTGATATTAGGGTCACAATACGGACAACCATATTGCTACATATCCCCCCCTTAGATTCGGCCCGTCCCCGGGTCGAGTTGCATTCGGGTTACCGAATGTAAGTGGGTCGCGTGACTGTTTACCCGTCGGGTGGGGCTTTGCGCCCCGTCGCGACAGACACCCCTTTTCGAGGTTGTCCGAGGGGGGTGCCCCCCTTTGTGTGGTACACACACGATCCGTTTTCCGGACCGTTAATTTCCCGATGAGGGTTTTTGTTCACGACCCCCCTTTCCGAGGGGTGGTGCAAGCGGATCCGCCACCAGGTGCCTGGTGGTAGGGGGGTCCCTCGCGTGAGGACGATTGAGTGGGGGGCGGGGGCTGCCCGCGTTGCGTGGGGGCGGTTGGGGGTGACCCCCCTTGCTTACCCCGTGTGTGGGGGTGGCCCCGTCCCGCCCAGGTGCCTGGGTGGGGCGCGTTCGTAGCCCCGTGCGGCGTGGGCCGACCCGCGTGTTTGTGGCGCTGCTCGTGGCCGTTTGTGGTCATAAGCGCGGGTGCCTGCGCTTCCCTGGCTCGTCCCGATTATCCCACCGTACCGGGTCGTAGCCGTCGACGGCTTGTGGGCGCGGGGGACTCTGCACCCGTTATCATGTCCTATCCCCAGGTGCTTGGAGAGGAGGAAGACCTCCTGATCGGGGAGGAGATGGAGGACGACGCGCCTGTCGGTCCCGACGCCGCGCGTTACGGGGTGAGCTCGTCTGACGACGACGAGCCTGCGGTGTCCGTCCGTCTGTCGGCCGGAGGACTGTCGTCCGTGTGCAGCGGCACGACGGTGCCGTCGGCCGGCGGTCAACCCGGCGGTCAACCGCGCGTGGCGGCTTCTACCCCCTCTCTGCCGGCTGCCCGGATGGAGCCTGGTGCCGGTGCCGGTTCACCGCAGCTACCTCAAGATGGTCCGCCCTGCGGCGGAGGTGGCGACCCGCAGCCGACTCCGGCTGGTCAAGGTGATCCGGGTGTCCGGGCGGTGACTCCTCGAGGCGGTCCCGACGTTGACGCGGGTGGTGGTGGCGGTGCGACACCCGGTGCGGCGGGTCAAGACGGTGCGGGTGTCCGCACGGCCGGGGCTCCGGCTCCGGAGGCTGTCCAAGTGCCTTCCCCTTCCGAGGCGGGGGCTACGCCGACGGGTGGTGCCGGCGCCGGTACCATACCTGCGGTGCCGCGGGTGTCGAGCGGTCAAGACGCTCCTTCTCCCATGGCGGTTGACACCGGGAGTTACTCCGGGCGGGCGCCCGCCCTTC
>CM020618.1:3318112-3359305 GCA_009829735.1 Pyropia yezoensis | reverse complement strand
GGTCAGCGCGTTGCTTCGGTGGCGTGCTGGACCGCCTCCAGAAAGCTCTGGAGGACGTGGAGGCTGGCCGCAGCACCCTCGTCCAGCTATGCACCGAGGTAACTCGGGTGGTCGACCGTCGTGACGTTGCCGCCCGGTGGAGCACGGAGGTCTACGCGCTTACGCGTGAGTGGCCTCCCTTGGGCAGTGGGTCTACCCACTGAGGAGTGCTATTGTTTGTGCGGGAGAGGGCCCCGGCAACCCTTATGGTAGCCGGGTAGTAGTGAGTATAAACTCATCCCCTTTGGGGGCATTGCTTGCCTCTGTTTGCTGCCCTGGGGAGTACCCCTTCTGGCTCAGTGGTGCCTTGCCTCCCGTCCAACTTCTTCCGGTTGGTTCATGCTTGGGAGGTCATCCTCCCTCACTTGGTGTCTTGGCTTGGGGAGGACATCCTCCCGTGTAAGCTCCCTAGTTACTTCGATATTATCGGAGTTAGCCTTTACCTTTAAGTTAACTTATTAAGGTTCAGGTTTTACTTAGTTACCTAAGCTTAGCTCTACTTAGTTACCTAAGCTTGGTTCGACTTAGAAACCTAAGTCTGATTTGACTTAGAAACCTAAGTCTGCCGTAACCATGTCACACCCTACTTAGTAGGTATAAGCCTCACCCCCCAACAGCCGAAGTCGGTGTCGGTTGGGTTGTTACAGTAGGCGTCGTCGCCTCATGTACGGCATGAGGAGTTGGCGGGGTATATTTGCCGCCTGTTCCCAGGTGGGTGAGTCGTATCCGACCCACATAACCTTGACGTACCAGGGTCCTGGTAGGTCCGGGTCGGTGTGTCCGACCACGCTCTCTACTTGGTATGGAATCCCATCCGGTCCCACCGGGTCATCTGACCGGTGGGTTGTAAGAGCTTCATGTAGCAACCCAGCCGGTACCGGCTGAGGCTGTTCCGGCATCGGAGCAGGTGTGACGTCATTCATGCTGATGCGTTGAATCTCCGTATCGGAGTGTAAGATAACAGAGTGGTCATCTCTGTGGAGGATCTGGTACGGTCCCTTGACCGGTTGCATAAGCTTGTTCCCTCGGAACTTCTGGTGTCTGATATAGACCCAGTCACCTGTTACCAGGGTTGCGTTGCGCACCCGTAGTCGGGCGTCGAAGTTCTTCTTATACCGAAGTTGTGTTCTGTCAAGGGCACCCTTGAGCTTAGGAATCATCCACGATAGCTTGGCCAACCAAGCTAAGTGGATGCGTTCGGCGGGTCGGCCCTTCGGTGTATCATACCGAGTGCACCTGCCGGGTGGCAGCGTCAAGTTACCGACGCCTAGTGGCATGACCCACTCCAGCGGAGCAATGTTTGTGCTCCGATGTGGCCTGGCATTGTATGCCAGGGTGAGTACGGACAGAAGCCTGTCCCAAGTGTTCGTGTGCTCGGCCACGTAGCACTGTAGCATCTTTACGATGGTGCGGTTGAACCGCTCCACCTGCCCGTTGGACTGCGGGTGGTAGTCGGATGCCCGACGTGGTTCGATACCGAACATGCCCAGGACCTTAGTGCAGAATGCCGACGTAAGGTTTGCTCCGTTATCGGAGAGGAGTTGCTTCATGACTCCGTATGCACTGATCCAGTGGTCAACCACTGCGTTCATGATCGTGAATGCCGTATCATTCGGGATGGCTGCCGCTCTTGACAGCTTAGTGAAGCGGTCAGACATGACCAGGATGTACCTGTTCCCTTCTTCCGTTATCGGAAGTGGCCCGAGTATGTCGATAGCGACTTGCTCGTTGGGCCCATCAGGTGGGAATAGCTTCATGGCAGACGCCCGCCTATGTAGACTCATGCGGTTACGTGCACAGGGGTGGCATCCCCTTACGTGGTCGACCACGTCGACGGCCATTGCTGGCCAGTAGAAGAACCTTCGCATTGCTGCGAACATACGTGAACCCCCGGGTGTCCGGCTGTAGGGTTCTCATGTTCTCGTTTCATGACGGCTTGCCGTAAGGACACGGGAACCACGACTTGATGTCGTCCATCGGCGGGTGCCCGCCGGTATATGAGTCCGTCTTCGTTCTCGGAGAAGATGCCGGCCGTACCGGCCAGGAGGTTAGCACGATGACGTCTACAGTCATCGTCGTTGGCCTGTGCCTCGCGGAAGTCCGCGAGGGTCAATGGGCACGCAAGGTGTGCCATGGTATGGTCAGCCATACCCTGGGTAGCATTACCCACCATGCACACCGGTACCACCGGGATGTCTTCGTCCACCGGGCGGGTATCCCCGCTCGGGGTGTCGAGTCGAGACAACGCGTCTCCGAGGTGGTGGGTTGACCCAGCCTTATACACCGTGCGGTAGTCGTGCTCGGCCATCTTCAGCCTCCATCGGGCTAGCCTCCCATGGCTATCGGAATCCTTGTCACCAAGGTTGAGGAGCCATCGTAGGGGTTCGTGGTCGGACCTCACGATGAACCTGGAGCCCTCCAGGTATGGACGGAGCAGTTGCACTGCCCATATAACTCCGAGGCATTCACGCTCGGTGGCACTATAGTTCCGCTCAGCCGGGTTGAGTGTCCGGCTGAAGTACCCTACCGGACGTAGGTCCGGGATAACGTTGTCGGTACCTATCAACGTCTCTCCCTGTAACAGGGTGCATCCCACTTGTGTATCACACGCATCGACATCGATGACGAAGGTACCCCGTCTTTGCGGTAACGCAAGGACGGGTGGGGCTAGTAGGGCTCGCTTCAGCGACTCGAATGCCTCCTCTTCGCTAGGCGAAGGGGGTTGGAGAACCTTGGGTAAGGTACTGCTCGTAAGAACCGTTAACGGTTTAGCTATCCGAGCGAAGTCCTTAACGAACCGTCGGTATACATTGCACATTCCCAGGAAGCTCTTGAGCTGCGTCTGGGTGTTAGGGAACCGGGCATCCCGGAGTGCCCGGGTATTGGCTTCGAGTACCCCTAGTTTACCAGGGGTTATCTGGTGGCCCAGATACTCGACCGTCTGTTGGAAGAAGGCGCACTTCTTCAGACGCAGGGTTACCCCGGCGTTCCTCAAGAGGGTGAGTACCTCGTCAACATGTTGTACATGGTCATCCATGTTACGCGAGAAGACGATGACGTCATCGAGGTACACTAGGCAGTTACGCCACTTCACCCCCGACAGTATGATGTCGATAGCCCGCTGGAATGTAGCGGGGGCGTTGGACAATCCGAAGGGCATCCTTAGGAACTCGTACACTCCACTGTGACAGACGAATGCCGTCTTGGGGATATCCTCGTCCGCCACCGGGATCTGCCAGTATCCGGCATTGCAGTCGATGGTGGTAAACACCGTAGCCTCCCCCAGGGAGTCGATGCATTCATCCATCCTTGGTAAAGGGTATGAGTCCTTCTTGGTAACCAAGTTGAGGCGTCGATAATCGATGCAAAACCGAGGGGTTTGATCCTTCTTCGGCACAATAACGACTGGGGCACCCCATTCCGACATCGAAGGTCGGATCACATTAGCTTCACTCATCCTCTTCACTTCTCCATCAACGATCTCTCGTTGCATAGGTCCCGCTCGGTGCGGTTGTGAGCGGGCGGGTCGTGCGCCTGGTACCAGGTCTATACGATGTTGGGTTGCCCCAATGGTCCCCAAGGCCCCGCCTGTCCACATAACGTCATGCTTTCTTAGCATCCGTCGTACCCCTTCGGCTACCGAAGGGGGAAGGTGGTCGAGGTCAGCCTCGGCCAGTGCCTTCAAGGCCTCTTGGTCCTTTGGCGGCAGGTCCGCCGGAGCCGCCGATGGGTTAGGCTTCCCGTCATCGGGTTGCTGTCGCTCGGTGGTCTCGGCGACCGCCAGTGCTTCAAGTGGTTCCACTTGACCTTCCTTATCAGGGGTAAGGATATCTCCTTCGTAGAGTTCGGCAATCCCGAGGATAGTTCCCTTCGGGTGGGTGACTGCCTTACGGCGATAGTTCGCCATCACTAGGAGGGACGACCCTCCTGCTGGGAGGTCTATGAGACCGTTGGCCATGGTCAACCCATGGCGCTTGTACGTCCGTAGGTTGGACTGGACTCTGCAGATGCCTGCGAGGTCGCAGTTAACCGGGAGGACTGTCTCTGACAACGGCTCAAAGCGAGTTCGCTTGGCCAGCCGAAGTGTCTTCGGCTCGACGCTTGCGTACACCTCAGCCACGTTAACGTGGCTTCCTTGTAGCGTCAGGTCCCTGACGATAGCCGTGTGTCCTCGCTTCGTCCCGTCGGCTTCTTGAAGCTCGACGGTCCTCCGGCCTGGCCGGATTGCATCAACGTGAACGTTGATGAAGGTGCACCCCAGTATGCAGGGCACCGATAGCGTTTCACATACCAGGAAGTCAACTTCCGTGGTGAGATCCCCGATGGTAACCTGCAGCGACATCGCTGCGGTCGTACGAATGAGTCGACCATTCGCGTCCTTGATGGTGGGTCCCCGAGTCACTCTGACTCGTGGAAGCCACTTGTCCGGGAGGGTATCCTTCCGGATAAGGTTGGGTCCCGCCCCTGTGTCCAGTACAGGGTAGTACGATCGTGTCGACTGGGGGTCAACCCCCAGTGTGGCTGATACCTTGAAGTTCTCCAAGGTAAACAACACATGTCCTCCACCGATATCCGGTGTAGCTCGGGCATCCTGAACAGGGCCTTTGTCTGGTTCAACGTGACGGGGCTTCCCGTCCTCTCCTCCCAACCTTGGAGGTTGGTCATCAATCCCCTGACGCCGTGTCGTCGGGGCCGGAAGGTGTACCCGGGGGTTGATGCGGCGTCGGCTCAACCGCGCTCTCCGTGGGGCTTTCCCCGCGGTACTCCGGGGTGGCTTGCTTGGGTAACCCCAGCGTTCCCCGGTCATCCTTCCTCTTACTCGTTTCCCGCCCTTGGTAGGGTGCTGTCCGCCGGGACATCCGGCTGAGGAGGTGCCCCCTCGACGGCCAGTACTCCACCTGGAGCTGGCTGCCTACCCGGTGCGGGTCCGGGTGCTCGGGCGGGATACCCCCCGGTGGATGCCTTGCGTTGCGCCGCTGCCCGCCGAGACTCCTCGGGGATGAGTGGGCAGGAAGACACCCAGTGCTGGGGATCCCCACACAACATACACCCGGACGTGCCGGTCCCCCCTTGAGTTCGCATCGGGGTAGCCCCGTAGCTACGGTTGCCTCCCTCGGGCGCCCGAGTGCCTGCTCCCTGGTAGGCCTTGGGTCCTTGGGTCAACCGGAACATGGACTCCCCCAACCGGTTGGGTCGGCCCGCAATCTGCGGAGGTGCCTCTGTGCGCACCGCCGATGTTGGCAAGGGTTGGTGAGGGTTACCCGTCACCGGGGAGTACCCCGTAGTCCGCACATACGGGACGCGCCGTCCCGTTCCTTCGTTGACCTGGAACTGGGTTCCAGCCGGGGCGATGTACGCTACCGAACCATGTTCATCAATCACCGGCGTCGCCGGTAGCAACAGGTGGCCCTGTTGGTCGACTAGAGGGTCATCCTCACCCATAGGGGTATGTTCGGTCGCCACCAGTACTGGTGCGGCCTTACGTTCCACCTTCTCTTGCCTCGGTACCGGGGTAAGACTGGGCTTGCCTCCCTCACCCTTGGGCTTCGGGGCCAAGGCACACTCCGGGTGTAGAACCCGGTAGGCGTCCCCTAGGGACTTGCACATATGCATCAGTCGACTGAAGTTCGTCCGTGCCGTGTTGGCGCCCCGTGCGGATATCCGCACGTAGTTGGGTACTCCTGCGAACAGGATGGCCCGTAGCTCCCCTTCTCCGAGGAGCTTCCCCAGCTCGTAGTCGAGCTCTTGGATCCGGCGTCCAAACATCTCCTCATCCTCCCAGGACTGGGCGGTGGCAGTGCGAAGGGCCCGATAGTGGTCCTCGCACTTGTCCTCACTGAGGTAGCTGCTCTGCAGCTCCTTCAATATCCCACGGTAATCCATGGGGGTGGCCGCGACCCTCATTCCCGGCATCGGGGATGCCTGGCGAAGAATGCCTCGCACCCGTTCATCAACAAAGAACGGGAGGATCTCCAGGGCCAGCCCCTCGTTAACGAGCGCCTTGTCTGCGGCTGCCTTGAAGCTAGTCAAGAAGCCGATGACTGCCAACGGGCGTCCGTTCGGCCCCCCGAACATAGGGACTCCCTTCATAAGGGTCTGCATAGAGCGGATCGCCCGATGCGACGTATTACGCATCGATTCCGATACGGTGGTAGAGCGGTCCTCCAAACGATAACGTTCCGGAGTATGAACCGACCGGAAGACCTCGTTGACGATCTCCGTGTCAGCGTCCTGGATATCCAGTCGCTTAGCCAGTTGATGAGCGAGCTCATCGGACTCCATCCGCTTCAGTAGGCTCGCAGTTACCTGCGCGGTCATAGCTTCCACCATTGAAGATGGTACTTCAGGCGTCGGCACCTCGGGAACCCGAGTTGCCTGGCCTCCTTCGTCGTGGGGGTACTGCGAGAGGGTACCCCCTCCCCCAATAACCGACTCTCCCCCGGCGTACGTATCCGCCGGGTCGTGTCCGCGGAGTCCGCTTCGGGTGCTCCGAGCGTATCGCTCCGTGTGACTCCGTTCCAACTCTGCCGACGAGTCGGACCCATACCCCATTGTGTCCGGGGGTTGTCCAGGAGTAGCAACCCCGGGATTGACCCTGGTGGACTCCGAAAGTAGTCCGGCCGGTTCGAGCCGTACCGGTATGGGAGGAACACGACGGGGTCCCGTCGTGTGCCGTGTTGACATCAACACTGCCATTGCGTCCTCCGTCCGATCTTGACGGGCGTCGAGCCCGGAAAACCGGGCCTCGATGCGGGCCAATGATGCCATCAGGGAATCCCCTGGTGAAGGAGGCGGCGGAGTGAGGTCGGTCGACGACAGTTGAGGCGGGCCCCCGCCTCCTGCCGTCCGAGCCGTGCCAAACGTCGATCCGGCACCGGAAAGCATTGGCGTCTCAATGTTATCGATCGGGTTCCCGATCTCGGTTCCCGTAGTCACCTCCGGAGTCGGCGTCGACGCCGATCCGTCATCTTGAACGTTCCCCGTCTCTTGGGTAGACATAGTCACAATCAGTCAACCGACGCAACGATCACCACGAATAAGAGAGCGAGGGGGTAGATTGGGGAGAGTAACAGTAGGTCACAGTCACAGGTAAAAGCTCAACACAATCGATCAGGTCGCAACACCACGAGTACAAGAAAAGGACCGGATCCCTATCCGTGTGCCAGGGCCGAAGACGGCGTCACCACAAGGGTGACGGAAACCCGTCCCCTGCTGCTCCACCAATGTAGCACAATAGGGATCCGTCGCACGTCCACTCTCAGGGAACACTCACCAAGGGGGATCGGCACCAACGTCACCGGGAGGCCAAGGTTGCTGTCCTTGGAGCGCAAGCCACGGGACCAAGATGGGAGCCCAAATGGGAGGGGTTTGTTGTTCTACCTTGGCCGGCGGTGGATTCGCCACCGGCCCCCTCGTTATAAACCCTCGGAGACACTACTAACTACCCTCCACCCCAAGATGCAAGTCCCTCTGGTCATACGTAACTTATAGATACCGTGACCAGTACGAACTATCAAATTGAAAGTTAAGGGTTAGAAGTAGCCCCCCTGATATTAGGGTCACAATACGGACAACCATATTGCTACACACCGCCGCCCCCGCTGCCGCTGTACGATCCCCAGCCACCGCAACGGGGGGGTCCTTCATGGAGACCACCACCGCTGCGACGATCGTCGTTCGCGGGGCCGTACGCGGGGCCGTACGTGCGGCCGTGACCACCAGCACCACTGCCGCCGTGGCCGCCGGTGTTGTCGTAGCCGCCGCCCCAACAACTGCCGCCGGCAAAGGTGAGTCCTGCGTGGAGACCACCACCACAACCACCGCTGCCGCCGTGGCCACCGGCGTTGTCGTGATCGGCGTGATAGCCCCCGGCGTTGTTGCAGTCGTCTGGGTAGCCACGGCCACCACTGCCGCCGTGAGCGCCGGCATTGTGGCTCTCGTCGCGGTAGCCACCCTCGTCGCATACACCGTCGCCGCGGCCGCCGGTGTTGTCGTAGCCGCCGCCCCCCCAACCGTCGCCGCGGCCGCCAGTGTTGTCGTTCCCGCCGCCCCCCCACCCACTGCCGCGGCCGCCGGTGTTTTCGTACACGCCGCCCCCCCAACCGTCGCCACGGCCGCCGGTGTTGTCGTACCCGCCGCCCCCCCACCCACTGCCGCGGCCGCCGGTGTTGTCGTAGCCGCCGCCCCCCCAATCACTGCCGCGGACATAGTGGCGCTCGTCGGGGTAGCCACCACCGCCCCCACCGTCGCCGCGGCCGCCGGCACTGTTGCGCTCGTCGCGGTAGCCACCACCGTCGCCACCACCACCGCCCCCACCGTCGCCGTGGCCGCCGGCATTGTGGCGCTCGACGCGGTAGCCACCACCGTTGCGAACAACGTCGCCGTCGCCGCCCTCTCGTCTGCCCTCTGCGTATCCATCGCCGCTGCTATCGTTGTTGTACCGGCCAGGAGGTCGTGCCCGGCCGGACAGGCCGCCGCTGTCGTAGTCATATGAGCCACACCCATGGTGGCCACCAAAGCGGTCATCTTGCGGGGCGGCACGGTGCCGCGCTTCGTTGGCGTCGTCAAGGGGCCGGTCGGGTGACGGGAAACGCTTCCGCTGGTACTGCTGCTGATGTTGCCGGTAGTGCCCGTGCTGTCCGTCGTCCTTCGACACCCGGACCGGCTGCTCGTGCTCTTGCTCCTGAGTCGGCACGTATGCTCCCACAATTGGCGCTGGGGGCGACGTCGTGCCGGACACGGCGGCTGCTGCGACCGACGCCGTAGACTCGAACGGCGGTGCCTCTGCTGCCCCAACCGGTGCAATGTCCGGTGTCGACGGTGACGCGCTTTCATCATCCCTAGCCGCCTCGTCGGTAACTACTGCCGACGTTGGCAGTGGCATTCCCACCGCCACCGTGTTGCTGCCACCGACGGCGGTCGCCGTTGCCTTGTCGGCTCGCGGCCACGGCGCACTCGCCGGTCCCACCGCCACCGCCGCCACCGTCGGGACGATAGGACTGGCCCACGCCGCGGTTCGGGACGCCGAAGCGGTAGGTGCCGACGCCGCTGCGGCCAATGTGGGCGGTTTGGCCGGCGCCGCCTCATCGGCGGGCTCCGCCACCGCCGCCACAGCCGGCTCCGCCGCGCCTGAGGTGCCCGGCCCCACGACGGCCATTGTGCGGGCCACAGTGGTCACCGTCTTGTCTTCCTAGCCCGAGGCGGTCGCTCTCGCCGTGACAGTGCCGCCGGCCGCAGTGGTGACGGCCGCCGGAACGGCCTCCGACCTTGCGGCCTCTGTCGAAGCAGAGGGCGGCAGCGAGTCCTGCGCCGTGGCAATGGCGCACGCTGGCGCCCCCATCATTGCCCCCATCACCGCCCTCGCAGCACCTGCGTGACCCGATGCGCGCATGGCGGTGAAAGCCCCGTGACCGCTTGTGGCGGCCAGAGCGCCCGCCGCTGCCGCCGCCACCGAGGCGGGCGGACCCGCCCGGTTTGTGTCGGCGGCGACGGGTGCTGTGGCGGGCGCCGCCGTCGCCGCGGCCGAGCTGTTGTGTCCCACCGCGGCCGAGGCCACGGCGGCGACCTTTCCCGCCGCGTAAACGTTGCGTGCTGCGACCTGCGCCCAACGGCTCGCCGTATGTGGTGCGGCAGCCGGCTGCTCAGCAGCAGCAGAATCAGATAGTGTGGCCGCCGCCGGCTCGACGTTTGCCGTTGCCCATATGGATGCCGAGTCGGCCTCTTTTGCCACGGCCTCTTTGTTGGGCGACACCGCTGCAACCGCCGCCGCGTCCGGCTGAGACGGAGGCACCGGGGCTTCGGCCGAGCCCGCCGCCGCCGTCGCCGGATCAAGCACCTTCGCCGCAGGCACGTCTGCCACAGATACCGCCAAACCCGCAGCCGGCTCACAAGGTCCCACCGCCGGCGCAGTCAGTCCCACTGCCGCCGTAGCAGCCGTGTCGGTGGCCGGCGCCACACGCGCCGCCGGATCGGGACGTCCCGCCAAGCCCGTGGCGTTTGCCGACGTCCTCGCCGCGCCCGACTCGCGCAGAGGTGCTGGAGCGGCGTCTGCGGCCGCGACCGGCACCACCGGCTGTTGCGCTGCTGCTAATACAGCCGGTCCTGGGTCTGCCCTCCCTTGCACTGCGGCAACGGGTTTTTCCGTCGTGGGGGCAGCCGCGACTGCCATCGGCGGGGTGTACCCCGCGTCGGGCGCCGGCGGCGCAGCCGCGGGCGCTGTCGGTCGCACTGTCATTCGCATAGCTGCGCACGCTCGCGTCAGCTCGCGTCGGCGGCGGCGCTCGCTGGGTCGCTTCGCCGACCGCTGCCGCCTCTGCCGATCCCGCCTCCGCGCTGCCAGGCGCGTCCGGAACTAGCGCCATGGGAGCGTGCAAGTCTGACAGCGACGCCGGCAACCCGGCGGCGGACACGGCCGGTCCCACTGTGGCCCTCGTGGCGTCGTCGGCCCCAGTCTGGTCACGGGGGCGCTTGCACCCGGGGGTCTCCAACCCGGGCTCAGTTCTGGCATCTGCCGGGCCCCCCGCCTCCTCGGTTGCGCGTACACCGGCCGCAGCGGCCGCCACAGCAGTCGTGCCGCCAGCAAACGGCGCCGCCTCCGGCGCCGCCGGCACCGCCGCCGCCGGCACCGCCGCCGCCCCTGCCCCTGCCGCGGCCGCCGCCGCTACCAGATCGCCCGCCGCCGGCTCCGCTGCTTCGAAAGTCGTGCCGCCAGCCAGCAGCGCCGGTGGCCACGACACCGCGGCTGCCGCTGCTCCTGCCGCGACGGCCGCCGCTGCCGCTGCCCCTGTCGCCGGCCCCGCTGCTGTGAAAGTCGTGCCACATGCCAACGGCGCCGCCGCCGCCGCCGGCACCGCCGCAGCCCCTGCCGCGGCCGCCGCCGCCGCCGTTGCCAGGTCGCCCGCCGCCGGCGCTGCTGCTGGTCGCCTGCCGCCGCCGCTTCCAGGTCGCCCGTGGCCGCCGCCGCCGGCACCGCCGACGCCCCTGACCCCGCTGCCGCCGCCGCCGGCATCGCCGCCGCCGCCGCCCCTGCCCCTGCCGCGGCCGCCGCCGTTGCCAGGTCGCCCGCCGCCGGCGCTGCTGCTGCGAGTGGCACGCCAGAGGGCGGGGCGTCTGGCGGCGGCGGTGGCGGGAGCGGTCGGACGCCGAGCCGCACCGCAGTGGCCGCCAACGTCCGCTGGTTTTCCTGCAGGTAGGCGTGCGCCGCCCAGGCGCGCCCGTCTCTAGCGGCATACAGGCGCTGCAGGCGGGCGGCCACGAGCGGCAGGCTGCGCTCCACCCACGCGCGTCGACGTAGGACGCGCCGCTTGTTTCTCTCCGTCTGGCTCAGCACGTGGCCAGCCTCCCCCGGGGCCGCCTTCTCCGCCGGCGGTGGCAGGGGCTCCCCCCCCATGGACAGCATGACCCACCGCAGGTCACACTCAATCGCGTTGTGGGCGCGCGTTGGCCGATTGGCGGGTGGCTCCAGCGGCGGAAAGGCCGCGACCGGCACCGGCAGCACGCCCGCGCCAGTGGCGGGCACGGCGCCGCTGCCCGCGGCGGCGCCGTCTGCCACGCCCCCTCCGGGCGCCGGTGCGTCAGCGCCCCCCGGCGCCGCTGCCGCCGCCGCCACCACCACCACGGGCGCCACCCCCGGCACCGCGGCCGGCGCCACCCTGGGCACCGCCGCCGGCACCGCCGCCGGCACCGCCGCCGGCGTCGGCGTCATCACAGGCATCACCGCCGGCACCGCCACCACCGGCGCCGGCGCCGCCACGGGCATCCCTGCCGGCACCGCCACCACCGGCACCGGCGGCACCGCCGCCGCCGGCGGCACCGGTACCGGCGGCGCCACCACGGACGTCACCGCCGCCACCACTGGTACCGGCGGCGCCACCAAGGGCGTCACCGCCGGCACCACCGGCACCGGCATCGACGGCACCGCCGGGGCGGCCGTTGCCCCCGCTGTTGAGGCAGGCGCCGAGGGCACGGCGCCCCCTCTGAGGCTGCTCCCCGCCCCGCTGCTGCTGCTGCCGCCGCCTGCATCTGCCAAACGAGGGCGGCTACGTTTCCCCATGGTCCGGCGGGCGGGCGACGCGGCGGGAGGGGCAGCTCCGCCGTCGAGCAGCGCGTGGGTTTGCCTTGAGGGCAGGGGCATGTAAGGCCAGGGCACGCAGCACGGGCAACACAGAAGCAGAGTGGCGAGCGTGCGGGCGTGCCTGGCCGCCCTGTGCGTGACCGCCCGACGGCGATTGTGAGTCGGAGGGTCGGGGGAGCGTGCGGCACAGGCGTCCCGCTGTATGCCGACATGGCGTGCGGCCCAAATTTCGCGCGTCGCGGTGATTGGCTGTGGTGGGCGGGGGCCCTGGCCGTCGACTCTCTCCCAAAGGCAGGGCACGAGTCACTCGCAAAAATATATACGGTTACCCTCTAAATCTACGCCAGACAGCCAAGCTTTACGAAGCTTGCAATTCATTTTTTTGAAAGTTTCAACTGCTGCGAAATGTGAGCGACGACAAAAACGGAGCGTTGCAAGGAGCACTCAGGTACGTGGCACATCGTGCAGGGGGGGGAGCCCAGGCGGACAAAAATTTCCACAGTCCCTGCCACGCCCGGCGTCGCGGCCGCGGCCGCGTACAGACGTGCACACATACCATTCGGCCGCCCAGTGCACTCGGCTCCACGCACCGTGCCGTCGCTCCAGTCGCCATCGTTGGCTCCCGTGCTTGGCTGCTTCCCTTCCCCCCCCCCCCCCCCCCATCTCCCGAGAGGGTCCCCACCGTCCTCTGCTTGCACGTGCGCCGCCCACGGCGGCGGCGGTGGCGGTGAGGGCGGCGGTGGCCGGCTGCTGTTGTGGCGCCGGCTAAGGCAGTGGCGGCTGCCGTGGGCCCCCCCCCCCCCCCCCCCCCCCCCCCTTTCATCTACCATCAATTACTGACCGGTCCCTCGTACCGGCGCCACAACGGCCGTCTGCGGCGGCGGCGGGAGTGGCGGCAAAGATGACGGGGTCACCCTCGACGGCTGCACCTGCGGCGCAAACGTCAGCCGCCCAAACGGCCGCCGGGCCACCGACGGACCCTGCCACAGAGGGCGCTCCCTGTGCGACCGACAGCGCGGTGGCGGGTAGAAAGCGCTCTCGTGCACAGGCGACGGCGACGGATAACGTAGCCAGCGTCGGGGGCGACGGCGATGGCGACGGCGAAGGCGAAGGTGATGCCGGCGGCGATGGCGCGGACAGTTGGCGGTCCAGTGGGCGGTCCGCCAGCTACCATTCCGAACAGCCGCCGCGTCAACGCAGGCAAACCCAGCTGTGTGGGCCCCAGGCGGGGGGTAGGCGTGCGGGCCACCGAACGGACAAGGGACGTGCGCCGCTTCCCCTTTTGGGGGTCTTGCACCCCAGTGCTGCCGCGGCGATTGCTGCGGCCCGTTCTGCCGCTGTTGGCTGTTCGGTTCATGCCGCAGACGCCGCAGCCACCGCCGCAGCCACCGCCACCGGCGCCGGCGTCGTCGCCAGCGCCGCTCGTGGTCGGCGCCACAGGGGGGGTGGAGGCCCGGCGGGAGGGCTGCTTGTCGAGGAGCGCGTGGCAGGCAAAGCAGGGAGTGCGGCGTCGAAGCGCGCAGCGCGGGCTGTGGTAGTGGCACGCCGAGTGGCACAGGTGTTGGCGTGTGCGCCGTCCAAGCGCTCTGTGGAAGAGGGCTTCTTGTTGGGCGTCGTGCAAGGTGCGGCTATAGACAGGTTCACGGCACCACCATCGCTGGTACCGGCGGGGGCCCCAGGTCGGGCAGATCGCGCAGATTCTTGTGCGAAAGAGGACCAGAGCCAGCCGCAGCAGCAGCAGCAATACCAAGAGCAGCAGGGGCAGCAGGACGAGGTCCACTTGGAGCCGGCCATCGCGTACGAGGTGGCACCGTTTGTCATGGGCCAGCGTGCTGTCCCAGGCGGCGGTGCATCGGAGGTGGGCGTGCGGCCCCTTCCGCGGCAGCGCGTGTGGAGGTGGGACCGGCACGCACTGCAACGCGCGGTGCGGTTTCGGCTAGTGGGCGAAGGATCAAACGGTTCCGGGTCCGCACATGTGGACGATGCGGGAACGACTGCGGCCACCGCCACCCCCACCACCATGGCGGACACTGCCGCCGATGCAAAGACCCCTGAGAAACTCAACAAGCCGGTGCAGCCACAGAAGAGGGCGCCTCGTCGACCACCAAAGCTTCCGGTAGGAGCGACTGCTCGCGTTGGCGCCCTGTTTTTGGAGCCCCTGCCACCGGACTGTGTGGCGTTCATCAAAGGGCTGCCGACCGGTCGACGAAGTAAGACGGTGCTTTTTCATGTGCCTGGCGTGCACGGCTCGATGACGGACATCACGGCGGGCGATTAGCGACGGCTCTCCGATACCACCATGTGGCTCAACGACAATGTCATCAACGCGTACGTTGGGTTGATGAATACTCGCGTTAGACGGGGCGACGCGTCGTCATCGTCGACAAAGGACAAGGTCGCGACCGTGAAGGGTCCTGACACGGGTCGCCGGGGCGGGCGAGTCGGGTCACCTGGGGGCGCATCTGAGCACGCTGGACAGGAAGCTCGCGGCGGCGTCGGTGACGCAGCGGGGCAAGTCAAGCCCGTCCACGCTCCTCCGGTGGCACAGGAGGGAAGCCAGCCGCCGCGAGAGACCGGGAAAGCGACACCTACGACGGGGCCGGAGGCATGCGAAGACCGGGTGGCCTTTTTGATGTCGGACGGGACTGAGGTGGCCACACATCCTGCACACGGCGACGGCGAGAGGAATAAGGAACCGCATGCTGCAGGCCCGAGTGTCGCTGCTGCCGGCGACGCCGCAGCGGTTGAGGAGCCCATCCAGAAGCGGCGACTGGACCCAGCACAGTCCCACTGCTGGAACACCTTCTTTTTCACGACGCTGACCGGCGGGGACCCCCGCGGGGCAGCGACGGACCACCAGCAGTCGGTCGTTCGAGGTGACCATGCGCGTGTATCGAGGTGGGCGTGCGGGGCAGGGGTGGACGTCTGTGCACTACACTCCATACTGGTGCCCATCCGCGAGGGCGGTAACCGCTGGTGCCTCGCATAAATCAACCCTGTGCGCAGGTGCGTACGGTTCTTCAACTCTTTCCGGTCACGGCACGTACGACCCGGAGTGCTCTCTGCATCGTGCCAGTGGGACAGGGACGAGGTCGCTGTGGTGGCGGCGGCGGCGGCGGCGGCGGCGAAATCGAATGTGGCGGACGCGCGGCTCGACGGCTGCGACGACGGCTGCGACGGTGGGGACGCGCGCGCTGGCGCTGCGGCTGCCGCGACGCGCGCGGCAGCGGAGGCGGCACGCGTCGCAGACGAAACCTGCTGGGACGGCATCGTCGTCCGTCGGGGCCTACCCTACCAGACCGATGGCAGCAGCTGTGGCGTTTTCATGCTCCTCTTTGCGGACTGCTTGAGCCTGGGAGTCCCCATCCCACCCGTCGTTGGCGCAGAGGCACTCGCCAATCTCCGGCTGCGAATGGCCCTTGATCTGCTCATTGGAAAGCTGTACTGTTGACGGCGCGACCAGCCCTCGCAGGGGTGTGGGGTTGGCGGCACCCATACCCCGACCAGTAGGAGGTATGCATGATTTTCTTCTTGTCCATAGACACCTGCTGACTGTGTGTTGCGAGTCGAAGTCCACTTGCCTCCCTCGCCGCGACGCACGCACCCAGTCTGGTTGTTAATTCCCTTCCCGGAGCACAGTCGTACCACATAGCCAGTGTGGTAGTTGGTTCCCTTTCCGGAGCACAGTCGTACCACACAGTGCTCTGCTCAGCCGTCGGCCGTCTTGGCAGTGTGCTTCCAAACCGTCAGGCAGCGCGTCCTTCCAAGCTCCCCTCCCCCCCCCCCCCCCCCCCCCCCCCCCCCCCCGCTCCTCTGAAGTCCCCCCAGCACACGGCGTGCGCGCCCCATGCAGGCCCACACACCGCACGTGCACGGATGTGGCGCGGCTGCAGGTGCGTTGCACCGCGGCCTGGGTCCGCCAGGACAATCAATGTGAGCGGTGCGCCTGAAGGGAGGGCCTGAGGATAGAGCGGGCGGGGGGGGGGGGGGCAGTCCGGCCGTGCGGGTGCGTCATGGTCAGCATCGATTGTTGTATTTCAACGTTCTTTGTTATCGATTGTAGTATTTAATGTGCTTTCTTTTAATTACCGTGGCCACCACCGACTGCCACGTCCCGGGTGGCCGGTGCACGCATAAGGGATATGCGGCGACCCGGCCGGGTGGGGATCCGGCCAGCCGCGTCCGCGAAAGACTTTGCCGTGGGCGGCTCCCTGCCTGCGGTTGCCCGCGGACGTGGACAAGATCGGGTCCCGCCCCCCCCCTTCCCCCTCACCCCCCCTCCCCCCACCCCTCCCGCCACCCCTCCCCCGCTCCTCCTTCACCACCCTGCCCAGCCCCGTGTAGCGTTATGGAACCTAGGTTCCCGGAACAACAAACCACAAACACACACACAGAGACCACAGTCCGGAGTCCAGGAAGGAGCAGGTAAGAGCCCTTGCTGGTCCACTCGCCCGCCACGATACGAGGCAGAGGTAAACAGGACAAAAGCCCGAGGAAGAAGGAACCCAAAGCACTGTTGATTTTACAAGATCGCCCCGGGGAGAACCCCGGAGCACCCCTCAAGAACCTCCCCCCCTGGCCCCTCCAGGGGCCCAGAGCGAGGCCCCCAGAGGGCACCTCCAGCGGGCCAAGTGCCAGCAAGGCACCGGCCGCTCACAGGGCCAAAACACGAAAAGCAAGCGAAATCCCCCCACACACAAATGTCAATCCCCAAAAAAAACACAGTGGGAAAAAGGGGAAAGACACGAAATCACGCAAGGAAAATAAATGCGAAAAATCAAACAAATAACCCGAAGGTCAGTATGCCCCAACCCGGCAAGTCCTCCGCTCCGGGGGACCAATCAGGGCACCGGGCGTGTCGCCACTGCCCCGGGCCACCGATGCAGGGATCCCAAGCCAGCGCGTGGTTCCACGTAACGCTGCCAGCCGGGTCCCAAGTCAGCCTCCTGGGTCCCAACGGTACCTGAGGGCCACAACGCCACATGGCCCCCTCACTAGGGCCGAGCGTCCCGCCGGCCAACAGGGAAACCGGGGAGAGCGACTGAAAAGGGTCCGACAGGGTTACACCAGGGTCACAACGAACGGGACGTGGGGCCAGTGTCTGCAAACAGGGTCCCCCCCGACAAGTGTCTCGAGGAAGAGAGTCCCGGGCAGACTGACCAGGGCGGTACGGGAGAGACCAAGGGCCACGCACAGGGTAACTAGGGGGGTGTGGCGCAGGCCGCGCCGGCCGCCCGCCTGCATTCCTCCTCCCCTCGCCCTCCCCATGTGGCGCTCGGCCCGTGGGGTGGGTGAGGTGGCGTCGGGATGCGGACGGGGGCCGGCGGCACACGGGCGCAGCCTAGGTTCCGTCGGGGTGGGGACACAGGGATAAGAGGGCCCTCACGGGCTCCCTCGTTCCCCGCGATCGGGACCCCAACGCACCATCTTCCCCGATACGCTTCCCCGTGGGCTCCTCAATCGTTCCCTCTACCCGTTCCCCTTTTCAACGTTCCCACGCACCCGTTCCCCCTGGTACCCCACTTTCCCACACCGTGTCCTGTTACCCCGTCCCATGGAGCCCGGCCGCGCCGCGACGAGCGCGTCGGCTGGTAAGGGCCCGACGGTTCCTGGCGGTCCCAGCGTGCCTGTGGGTGCGGCCGTACCTGGGGCCCAAGGCGGTCCCATCGTTCAAGGCGCAGCGGGTCAAGGGGCTCCCGGCGTTCAAGGCGTACCGGTTGCAGGGCCAGGTGGAAACAACATGGACCAAGAGGAACGTGGTCCGGGACAGTCGTACGCGTTGGTCGAGCTGCCGAGATGGATCCCGGACGTGTCGGCCCCGATACGGGCGTGGGCCACGAGCGGACCAACGGGAGCAAGACGGACAGGGTGCCCATGGGCTCCAGTACCAAGGTGACGGTGCCAACGGGCAACGGCCAAGAGATCCCATCCCGTACGGCGAGGGGGTCAAGCGCTAACGGGCTCGCCGGGCCTCAAGGACCATCGCGGGAACAACGGGCAACAAGGTCACTATGGACCACGGGATCAAGGAGTCAACTAGTACAACGGGACCACGAGGACCAAGTCAGGGCAACGTTGGACAAGGTACAAGGGGCACAAGATACCAAGGGGCAACCAAGGTGACCTCGGCAGGCACGTCGCACAAGGCACCCGCTGCGAGGCAAGGCACACTGGTCCCCCGTAGTATGGGCACCGACCGGCAAGAGGGCACCGTCGAGGTTAGCATGGACCCACGCGAAGGTCACGGGGGGGGGGGGTGCCCGCCGCACCAGCCACCACCGAGGAGGGCGTACAAGGTCGTATGGGGTCGTGGGGTGAGAGGCGGGAGTGGGATTTGGTGTAAGCAACAATGGCGTTGCAACACCAGATAGTAATAAATTCTTGATCCCACAGTCTTGCAACACCTCTAATCCGCTCCCACGCCCGGGGAAGAAGATGCGACTTAGCCGATTTCGATGCCGGGGAACACGATGGTCGCCACGACGGTGACAACAAAGTAGCCTCCCATGAAAAAATCTTTGCAGGTACTAAATGTCGCCCTTGATGCCCCGAGTCGAACCACCAACCTGCCCACCTACTCGAGTATCTGGACCAGCCCTTGGCCATGGGGACCCACTGGACCGAGTAAAGGGTGCCTGGCCCAAGGTTAGCAACGGGGCCACAGATCCGCACCCGGTTCATGGTTCCAGGGCCACACAGCATAGATAGCCTTAAAGGGTTCCAGTAGTGCCACGGCCTCTTCCTCCCGCAGTGTGGGCTCGGTACCAGCACGTTCACAGTACTGAACAACCTTAGCCCTGTCGAACATATGGCACGGTTCCCATGTGTCCTCGGACTCGGCGTACCCCCACCAGCGGACTAGGAGCCTCAGGTTCCCATCACTGTCCCGGTCGTGGCCCACAAAACGTTCCCAGACAAAAGGGGTGCCTGAGTCTTCGTAGTCCATAGGTACAACTGGGTCTTGTGGCCCGTGTAAACGGGACGTGGAGTCAGTGTGTCCAGCAGGCGTAGGTGCCCGGGCCACATGGTCACGGCTTACCCTGTCACGGATCCCCTCGACCAGAACCGTGAATGTGTGCCCGTCCCGGTCCACGATACGATAGGGACCCTTGACCTTCTGGTCCAACCTCTGCCGGCTATCATCATTGGTCTCCACCTAGACCCAGTCCCCGATACGTAGGGCGTCGTTGACCGGAGTGACCCGCTTGTCGTACCCTCTCTTGTAATGTTTCTGTGCCAGGTCCAGGTTTTTACGGACCGTAAAGGCCAAGTTCCTTAGATGGGCCCGTCTCGCCTCTCGGACCTGTCGCGCGGTACCAGTGGGCTCCTTACGGTACAGGGAACCAGAGAGCTTGTCCAGGGCAAAGGTGCGGACCCGGTCAGGGATCACGAACTCAAACGGAGCCACACCGGTACACTGTTGGGGCCTCGTGTTATAGGCAACCGTGAGCACGGAAGCCAACTCGTCTCAATGGTCCTGGTGGTCCTCAACGTACGTGCGGAGCTGGGCCACTATGGTACGATTAAACCGCGCCACCTGTCCTTGGGTCTGGGGATGGTACGTGGTGGAGGTAACATGCTTGATCCCAAGGAGCCCGCAAACGCCACGGAAGTATGTGGACGCTAACTGGGGCCCATTGTCCGTTAGTAGGGTCTCCATGGGACCATAGGAAGCCACTCACGTATCCAGAAAAGCCGACGCCACCACTGCCGCGTCCTGGCTGCCAAGGGGAACCACTCGGGTCAGCTTAGTAAACCGGTCCACAATAACAAGAAGGTACCAGTTCCTGCTGACGGTCCAGGGTAAGGGGCCAAAGAGGTCAAGGCACATGTCCTTGAAGGGCTCCGTTGCGGGGAACAGCGTGAGCGGGTTGGTCGTCCGCCTCCCTTGGACCCTGGCCTTGGAACACGAGGTACAGTTGGAAACAAAGGCGTGCACATCTGCCACCATAGACTCCCAGTAAAACACCCGCCTCATAGAGGTGTACATCGTGTTCATGCCTGGGTGCCCTGCGTGTCCCGGTTCATGTTCCAAACTTAGGACCTCTTGTTGTAGTGCCTTGGGGACCACGGTCTGGACCGCTCGGTCAAGAGGAGCCAATCGTACCAGTAACCCTTCCGGCGTTTCCCCGTACCTTGAGTTCACGTTCTGGTCCATCTCTTTTCGTAGTTCCTGGCAACGCTGGTCCTGACCTTGGGCCTTGAGGATCCTGTCCACTGTCAGAGGAGGGTACCGTGTGTCTGTCTTGAAGTTTGGCCGGGTCCAACCAGTGACAAAGTTAGCCAAGGTCAACAGCGAGGGTATCTCGTCAGTTATAGGGCTCCTGTCGTGTCCCGTGGTATCCAAGCGTGACAAAAAGTCCGCTGCGAGATGATGGTGCCCGGGACGGGACTCAACGGTACACTGGAACTCGGCCAGCCGGAGGCGCCAGCGGGCCAAACGTCCATGGGCCCCGTCCATATGTAACATCCACTTCAGGGCCGTATGGTCCGTTCGTACCACAAAGCGTGTCCCTTCAAGGTACGGTCGTAACAGAAATAGAGCCCAAACAACAGCAAGACACTCACGTTCCGTGGTACTGTAGTTACACTCAGCCGGAGTCAGCACACGACTCCAGTAACCCACGGGCTTGTAGGCCCCGTCCCCTTGGTCCTGTAGCAAAACGCACCCGATCTGGGTAGCGCTAGCATCCGTATTCACGATGTACTGACCCGTGCGTTTCGGAAGAGCCAGAACGGGAGTATGGGTCAGACGGTACTTGAGCTCCTCAAAAGCGTCCGTCTGGGCAGGGGTAAACGGTGGTAACGGGTCTGGGACCTTGGTACTAGTCTTGGCCAATAGGGGTCGGGCTACCTTGGCGTAGTCCTTGACAAAGCGTCGGTACACATTGCACATCCCTAGGAAGCTGCGAAGGTCCTTCTTGGTCCTTGGGGTCTTAGGTTCCCGGAGCCCAACCAGGTTCTTCTCGTTCACGCGGAGTTGACCCTTACCAACAATGTGTCCGAGGTACTCAACCTCATCCTGGAACAAAAAGCACTTGGTAGCCTTGAGGGAAACACCGGCCCTAGTCAGTAACCCGAAGATCTCTTCCAGATGGGCCAGGTGCTCCTTATGGTCCTTGGAAAACACGATAATGTCATCCAGGTATACAAGGCACGTCTTCCACTTAAGCCCAGATAGGATCATATCAATGGCCCTCTGGAACGTAGCCGGGGCGTTGGTAAGACCAAATGGGAGCCGGATGTATCTGAAGGTTCCTTCGTGACAAGGAAGCGTAGTCTTGTCTTGGTCCTCAGGAGCCACAGGGATCTGCCAGTAACCACAATTGGCGTCCAGCATGGAAAACACGGTAGCCTCTCCCAGGAAATCGGTACAATCCTCCATGCGCGGTAACGGGTAGGTATCCTTAACCGTGACCTCGTTCAAGCGCCGGTAATCCACACAGAACGTAGAGGTACCATCGGCCTTCGGGACCAACACAACCGGAAAGGACCACTCAGCCTGGGACGGTTCAATAACCCCAAGCCGGGTCTGCTTCTCCACTTGTTCCTTGATAAGGTCCCGATGATGGAGCCCGGTGCGGTACAGTTGGGACCGAATGGGCTTGGCCCCTTCCTTGAGGGTAATCCGGTGAGGGGTCACATCAATGCGTCCCAGTTGCCCGTTCCATAGGTCCTTGTAACGGTCCAAAAGTTCGCGAACAGCCTGGTGTAGCTCAGGCGGGATCAAATCATACGCGACCTTGGGCATCTGGACCGGGGTTCCGTCAGGCTTCTTGTCTGTCGTGTCCGGCTTAGGGACCGTGGTTCCGGCGGGTCCCTTGGGAGTCACGTCCTCCGGTGCCGACGCTTGGCTGAACGGGTTCCCTTGCTCTGGCCCCAGGGTGACAAGTGGTGCGGCCCCCTCACTAGTGGCCGCCAAGTAATCCGCAGGGACCTCGAGCACGGGACCATCGTACGGTATGGCCACGCCAACGGCAAAGTTCTTGGGCAGGTTGACAGCCCGGTCCGAGATGTTCATAACATGGATCCGAAAGTCCCGTCGGGTCCGTATCGTAGCCAGTGCGTTGTGTAAACGGAGCCCCTTCTTAGCCATCTTGTGGGGCCTCTCGTACAATGAACACTTCCCATTGGTACCGCACTTGACTTAAACAGCTTGTAGGGACCGCGGAGCCAAAGTGACGCCCTTGGACAGGTACAGGGCCGAGGGATCTTGACGGATAGGGTTGCCCTTGACAGGAAATGCGCTCTGAGCCATGCCCTCCCAGCTTCTCTTGGCGTAGGACAGGAACCCAAGGATCCAAAGGACCGACTCGGTCCCAGGGTAGATAGCCTTGACATGTTCCTTTTGGCAATCCATCCCAAGAATCAATGGGACAGAAAGGGCCCTGACGACAAGGAACTCAAACTCCATCGGCTTCCCGTTGACAATGACCGATAGTTCCAAGACTCCCCGGGCCTTGAGCAGTTGCCCGGACGCGTCACAAACATGGGTAGACTTAGGAGCCCTAGAAGCCAATCGTTGCCATCCACAGGGTAAGATGTCCTCGCGTACCACACTGGGTCCCGCACCTGTGTCCAAAACGGCCGTCGCTTCCTTGGGGTCCTCTTGGTCCTAACGTACAACAGCATTCAAAGCAAAGTTCCTCTTACGCATTACAAGCAAGGTGCCCTTGAACCCATATGGCTTCTTCATTCCCATTCGACATCGGAGCCCAGACTTGGACCGCCGTGCCAAAGAGGGTAGACAGGAACAAGGGGTGGGCAAAACAATAGGAGACTCAGAACGAACAGGTACAATGGGGCCCTTGAAGATCTTCGAGAACCCCAGCTTGGTTGCAAACGAGCAGGTACTGTCCCGACGATGGGGAGGGGACCTTTTGGATCCGCCCCCCGTTACTCTTTTCCCGAGGGTCCCGGCTCCTGGGATCCGACGGTAACATGGCACACTTGGTCCGCCTCATCATCCGACAAGTTGATCCATTCACACAGAGCCTGGACCATGGCAACACGTATCTGGCGATAAAACTGACGGTCCGCGTTGGGCTTGACCTCGGTACTCTGGCTCCGGCCCCGAGTAGCCGCAAGGAACGAGTCCCGGGCCTGGATAGCCGCTTTCCGTTGGGCCTCGGATAACATGGAATATTGATGGGCCATGTGGCCCGGTTCCCAGCAAAGGTAACAACGGTACGGGCGCCGGCTATCCATGGTACGTACCCCCACGAACTGGGGCGTGGATCCCTTGAACCCAAACACTTGGCCCGACCCGTTCTTCTCAGTTTTCTTGTCAAGGGGGCCCTTAAGGATCGTCGAGGGGCCCATGGGATTGACTGCCATTAACGGTGACGGGTCCGGGGTGGGCTTAGCCCGAAAATCAGTAGGCCTGCGGGCGGAAACAGAGGGACCAGCCTTATTCGAAGAGGACCCTCGGGCCATCTTAATAACGTCCGTGGCTGCCTTGTACTTGCCCGCAGTAAAAGTAACCAACTGCTGGTACGTACGGTCGGTGTGAGGACCCACCTAAAACCGGGGAGCCCTCAACGTACTCGTGGGGGTGTCAGCGGGCCCTGCGAGCCAATGGGGCGGCGGGGCACGGGGAAGAGGACGGTGGTCTCGACGGGGGTGGGTCTGGGGAAGAAGATGGGCGCGACGTCGGTGGGGATCGAGGGTACAAAAGGTTAACAGTGTCTTTGGTCTGTGTCTGTGGTTGCCCCTCTCGTCTCCCCCGGTGGCGCCGACATCCACGCATTGTATACTCGCGTCGGGGCACCCGAGGTGCCCCAAAGCATGCGTTTCCCCATCGCACCGCCGGTAGGCACAGAACGGTCCAAAAACAAAGCATGTCTCTCAGAACAAAGCATGGGCGGGCGTGCACACTAAAGGAGTGCAGCCCCAGTTCGCCCGAAACGAAGGAGGTCCCGTGGATGGCGCCCAGCGCGCCCCACCAGCCGGCTCCACACGCCCGTCGGCCAGAAGGTCCGACTGGCTGTAAGGGCCAGCAAGGCCAAATTCAATCAATCCAAAAGCCGGCGAGCCAGTCATATCGCACTCAGCCGCCAGCGAGGATGTGCGGCGTCCTCAGTGTCGGTGAATCATGTGACTGGTCCTTGATGCCAGCTTTCAAGCAGCGCAGAGAATAAAATTCAGGCAGCACAGACGGGGATGTCCGCCCGTGGTTGGTGGACGATGTCACTCGCTCCTCGCTGTCGAGTTTCGACGTCCATGACAGGGTTCCGACAGTGCGTTGACGGCGGCTTTCGTGCGGTCGGCCGACGTCCGCAAAATGTCGGGGATACAGCGTGGTGTCGCCCAGGGTAGTGGGGAATTGATGTGTCTTGGGGGGAGTTATCGGGGCCGGACATGTAAGGAGAGGTCCCAGTCCATATCCCCTGGGTTCCGGGTGGGGATTTAAGGGGCAAATCCTTCCACCTCCCCCCCCTTAGGACGCGCGTCGAAGAAACGTGTCTAAAACTTCAGGGGCGTTCACAAGGTCTTGCTTTGTCAGCCAAGAGTTCTTGCTGATGTCGCAGCCTTTCCATTTGACGAGGTACTGCAGTCGTCCACGGCGCTTTCGTGACCGTATAATGGAGTCCACTTCATACTCGACCGAGCCATCCGGACATGCAACCGGGGGTGGAGCGGGAGGAAGTCGACCATACGGATCCGCGCGGTACGGCTTCAGGAGGCTGGCATGGAAGGCGTCGTGAACTTTGCGATCGAGGACAGCTTGAGGAAGATCGAGACGGAACGTGACGTCATTGATGCTCTCCGTGACTTTGTAGGGTCCGGAGTATTTGGGCATCAGCTTACGAGCGCCTTGAAAAGCGTCGGGCAAGAGGTTCTCGGTGCTGAGGAGTACGTGGTCGCCCACAGCGATTGTGCATGGTCGGCGATGACGGTTTGCGTACGCCGCGCGCGTCTCATTGGCGCTCTTGATGGCGGCGATAGCCGTCTTTTGAGCATCGTGGAGGCTGGATAGCCAATCCGACACAGCAGGAAGATTTGAGTCCCTGCTGTCGAGGATGTCCATAGGCACGGTCCTTGGTTTAAACCCGTAGTTCAAGAATAATGGAGAGTACGTGGTTACGGCATTAGGTGACCGGTTGTACGCAACTTCCGCGCCAACGAGGAAAAGATCCCAGTTGCCTTGATGATGGTTGACGAAGTTTCTGAGGATTTCTTCAATTTTCTTGTTCATAATCTCAGTTTGGCCGTCCGTCTGCGGGTGGTAGGCCGATGAGGCTTTGATCTTGACCTTGAGGTTCTTCTTCAGTGACCGCCAGAAGTTGAAGAAAAAGATGGGGTCGCGGTCACAGACGACTTCTTGAGGTAGGTCGTGGTTGCGATAGACGTGATCGTGGTAAAGCTGAGCTGTGACCGGCGCTGTACATTCCGGCTTCATTGGTGCCAGGCGAATCATCTTGGTGAGTCGGTCAACAACGACATAAATGCCGTTGTGGCCTCGTGGTGTCAGTGGCAGTGGGGTGATAAAGTCCATGGAGACACTTGCCCATCTTTGGCTTGGGGGCTCGAGTGGTTTGAGATGACCCAGAGGTGAATGAGTGCTAGCCTTATTCCGCTGGCACGAATCACATGATTGTACGTATCTTTGGATGTCCTGCCGCATAGACTTCCAGTAGTAATTGGAAGCAACGGCCTTGGTGGTTTTCTTCACTCCCATGTGCCCTTCGCACGGGACGTCATGGTAGTCGTGGAGGAGTCTTTGACGTAGAGTACCAGCGGGGATGCACGTACGGTCACCTCGTTTCAACAACCTCATATGAAACCGGTAGGGAGATTCCGGGTCCTTGGCTAGGTCGGCAAATTCGGGGTCCGCTTTGTACTCTTGTTCTAGGGTCGCAAGGTCTTGATCACTTTGGTTGATGGTCATGAGGTTGTTGATTTCAGTTTTCTTGAGGGTTTCGTCAATGGTCTTGGTCAGCACTCGACTAAGGAGATCTTGGTTGGGTTCGTACTTGTCAGAGGCATCTTGGGGTTGCCTGGAAAGGGCATCAGCTACGGCGTTGGAGATGCCTTTGATCGGGACAATCTTGAGCTGGAATTGGTCCAGAAGTTCAAGTCACTTGACTTGGCGGTCGTTCAGCCTTTCTTGGGTTCGCAGGTATCTCAGGGACTCGTGGTCGGTATGGACCTCAAAGGGTCTTCCGTGGAGGTAGCAGCGCCGGTGCCGGATGGCTTAAACCACTGCGAGCAGCTCACGTTCGCGGATGCTGTAGCGTTGTTCGTGGATATTCAAGGTCAGGGAGAAGAATGCCACTGGACGCCGTCCCTTTCCGTCGTCTCGTTCGAGGACTGCGCCAATAGCATACCCGCTGGCATCAGTAGACACGTAGATGGGATATCGTTTGTCAAACGGCCTTAGTACCGGTGCACTTGTTTTCAGAGTCCGCAGCTGCTCGAAGGCTTTTTGGGCGTCCGGCGTCCACTCCAAGTCGACCTTCCCCGTCAACCTCGTAAGAGTGGTAGCAACTGCGGCCATTCCCTTGATAAATCGGCGATAGAAGTTGACCATACCGAGGAAGGACTACACGTCCTTCTTGCTCTCGGGGGTTGGCCACGTCCGAATGGCTTGGACCTTCTGGTCCTCCATGGAAAAGCCTGCGTCAGATATGACGTGGCCGAGGTAATCGACAGTGGTTCGAGCGAATTGGCACTTACTTTCCTTGGCGTAAAGCTTGTGGTCTCGTAGCTTGGCCAGGGTTTTTCTCAGGTGCTTGAGATGATCCTCGTCGGTTTCGCTGTAGACCAAAATGTCGTCTAAGTAGACGCAGATGAAGTCGTACAGGTAGGGTCTGAACACATCGTTCATCAAGTTCATGAAGACTGCGGGGGCGTTCGTCAGTCCGAAGGGTAGCACAGTAAACTCGTAGAATCCATACTTGGTCCCTAACGCCGTCAATGGGATGGTGTCAGGGTCCAGCCGGATCTGATGGTAGCCAGAGCGGAGGTCAATCTTCGTAAAATACTTGGCCTTTCGTAGTTGATCAAAGATGTCATCGATACGTGGTAGAGGATACGCATTCTTGATGGTGGCCTTGTGCAATGCTCGGTAGTCGATGCACATCCGCCAGCCGCCGTCCTTCTTCGCCGCAAATAGAACGGAGCAGCCCCATGGTGAGGCACTTGGCTGGATGAATCCCTTCCGAATCTGGGTCGCAAGTTGCGTCTTGAGTTCATCGAGTTCCCACTCGGAGAGGCGGTAAATACCGCTGCGACGTGGTTCAGCGTCGTCGGTCAGCTTGATGCTAAACTTGTGAGTACGCTCGGGAGGGAGTCCGTCCAGAAGCTCAGCCGGGAAGACGTCAGCGTACTCCTTGAGAATCTGTTGGACTTCATTTTTGTCTTCAGCTTCTCCCATAATGATGGAGTTGATGTCAAAGCTGCTTGAGGGGTCTTTAGACTGCAGGTAGATGGCGAATACAGGGGTCCTTTGGATGAGGTCACGTGCGAGTCGTTGCCGGCTAATGAGGCCCTCCGGTTTCTTGAGGGAGGCGGTGATAGAAATATTCTTGTGGTTGAACTTAAAGGATATCTTGTTCTTCTTGTTGTTGATCTTGGCGCCCTTGTCATCGCGCCATTTCTTACCGAGGATAGCGTCGTACGCACTGAGGTCGCATACGGCGAACCGTAGTCGTTCTTGGTAAAGGCCGATGTGAATCTCTAAGGGTTCAATGGTTTCAGCGAGTACATGGGAACGTCCATCGGGCATGTTTGCCGCGAAGTCCGTTTCAGTGGTCTTGACATTCAGGGTTTTCATGAGGCGCCTGGAGACGACGTTGATGGGAGACCCGTCGTCGAACAGCACCTTTACAACATGGCCATTGACAGAAGCAGTAGAAAGCAGTAGCCCGAGACGCGGGCCTTCAAAGGGTGACGATTTGTTTTCCGGAACCAAAGGAGCATCTATCACCGTTGTTGACGACGGTTGCTGCTTCAGTTCCGCTGGCCTTTTGGGCAGTCCTTCGCCAGGTGCCCCTTTTCGCGACAGCGGAGGCAGAGTCCCTCGCGCATACAGCGCTGGCGCTCCTCGGGCGTGAGCTTCTCGACCTTGATGCTGGAAATGTCCATGGGGACGACCCCCGTCGCAGACGGCTTCCCAGAGGTGCTGCTGAGGTTGTTCGTGAAGCGCGAGGCTCCAGCCTTGGCAGCTTCTACGCGCAGGGCGTCTGTCATTAGAGGCTCGAGTTCAGTGTAGTTCTTGAGGCACAGTGCCTGCCAGATGTCCCGCTTCAGACCTCGCGTGTAGCGGTCAATCTTTTCCGCTTCAATGATGTCTGGGATGTCCACGACGACGCTCAGGAAAGTCTTGTTAAACGTCCCGACGTCCTTAATCTGTTGCCATGCGTGCAGCTTGTCCAGTGCCGCCTGCGTCTTGTTCAGGGGACTGAAGCGCCGGATGAGTGCAGCACGGAAGGCGTCCCAGCTCGAAACGTCTGTAGTCTGACTATAGGTATGCCACCAGTTGAACGCTTCTCCATCGAGATAGGTGCAAGCGACACGACACGCTTCGGCGGGTTCACTCAGCCGGACGTAGGAGTCCATGTGGGAGCACCACGCTTCAATGGTCCCGGGTTTGCCAGAGAAAAGCCCGGGCTTGTTCGGCCGCGCGGGTTTTGCGGTCTCGCGGGCTGCTTTCGCCTTGGTCTCGGCGAGCTGCTGCTTCGTGTCTTCCAATTCCACCTTGTGTGCCTCGAGCTCGTCACGCATTTGCGTCACAAATGTCGTAAGCTGATTCCATGCTTCGACACTGGGGGTGCCGGATGTCGACCCAGAAGTGACCGGGGTCCCGCCAGCAATACTCGAGGGGTCCATCGTTTCCAGGAGCTAACTCCAGAAGTTACAATTTCACAGGACAGAGCGCCCTGGACTGACAGGAAATGCCCAGTCGAGCTCCGGATAGATTTGTGTAAGAAATTTGGTCAAGCAACGTAGTGGCGCGCGACAATTGGTCAAGTGCCGAGGGATCGCGGTGACGAGATCAAGAGCGTGCAACACTATTTCGTTAAATCCAATCACAAGCAAATCGCTCGAGGGCGCGCAATCGGATTTTCGGTCGGCTTCCGCGCTCGGGCCCGAGTCGGTCTCGTCGGATTCTCACGCGGGGGGGAGATCATAGGGGGAAAATCGGGCTCTCACGGTAGATCAATGGAGGTTGTCAATCGGTGCCCCGCCCCAGCTGGCGGTGGTGCGCCTTGCCACGCAAGTGGCTTTCAAATTGAACTACCGAATCAAATTCACGCCCACAGGGATCGCAGCGTGGGAGAGTGGAGGGGCGGTTGACAGTATTGCGATGCCGACGTGAGTTGCGATGGTCGCGCAACACCGATAGGCTGTTGCACGTCACATCGCAGGGCTTACACTGGTGTGTGCCTGGTGGGATGCGGCGGGCCTTGGCGATTCGGCGCTGTTCGCGCTGTTCCACCGCCCGCGCGGTGGTCGGCTTAATGTGCCCAATCAGCGGGGGGGGCGGTGCGATGAAACGGCGCGCCGGCTCCTGCGGGGGTAGCAGCAGGCGCCGGTTCGTCCGGGCCGCTGTGCCCGCCGAGGCAGGGCGCTTGCCCTTGCCCGAGGGGGGAGGCTTGAAGGGGGTCCTCCCCAGCAGGGACAGGTGCGGGGGGGCCGCCTGGGTGGAGGTGGAAAAGGCGCCCGCCGGGGGGCTGCGTGCCCCCGGGTGGTGGTGCCCTCCCACGGGGCCGCGTGCCGACGGACTGCCGCGTGCCGACGAGCCGCGCGCTGTACCAGCGCCGCGGATCGTCGGGGGTGCGCGGGTCGTCGGGGGTGCGCGGGTCTCAGGGTTTCCACGTGACGTGGCCACCGTGTTGCGGGCCGTCGCGCCGGAGGATGCCGACGCGGCCGCCACAGCCGAGGAAGAATATTCGGATCCTGATTTGGAACTCACTGGGATTCAACAATCGCTTGACCAAAAAAAAAAATTCCGCGACATCAAGCGCGATGGCAGTCTCACGGAAGTATTCTTTCGGTGTGATTCGTGGAACCCACTGCGTTCGTATTACAATGCCCGTGGCAAGCCGAACGCAGGGGGCAACACGACGTCACAATCGCAGGGAGGTCCAAATCACGCACGGAATCGCAGTCACCGCCAGGTAGAAAGTCGAACAATCGGGAGCTACGACATGTGAGGACCCACCTAAAACCGGGGAGCCCTCAACGTACTCGTGGGGGTTTCAGCGGGCCCTGCGAGCCAATGGGGCGGCGGGGCACGGGGAAGAGGACGGTGGTCTCGACGGGGGTGGGTCTGGGGAAGAAGATGGGCGCGACGTCGGTGGGGATCGAGGGTACAAAAGGTTAACAGTGTCTTTGGTCTGCGTCTGTGGTTGCCCCTCTCGTCTCCCCCGGTGGCGCCGACATCCACGCATTGTATACTCGCGTCGGGGCACCCGAGGTGCCCCAAAGCATGCGTTTCCCCATCGCACCGCCAGTAGGCACAGAACGGTCCAAAAACAAAGCATGTCTCTCAGAACAAAGCATGGGCGGGCGTGCGCACTAAAGGAGTGCAGCCCCAGTTCGCCCGAAACGAAGGAGGTCCCGTGGATGGCGCCCAGCGCGCCCCACCAGCCGGCTCCACACGCCCGTCGGCCAGAAGGTCCGACTGGCTGTAAGGGCCAGCAAGGCCAAATTCAATCAATCCAAAAGCCGGCGAGCCAGTCATATCGCACTCAGCCGCCAGCGAGGATGTGCGGCGTCCTCAGTGTCGGTGAATCATGTGACTGGTCCTTGATGCCAGCTTTCAAGCAGCGCAGAGAATAAAATTCAGGCAGCACAGACGGGGATGTCCGCCCGTGGTTGGTGGACGATGTCACTCGCTCCTCGCTGTCGAGTTTCGACGTCCATGACAGGGTTCCGACAGTGCGTTGACGGCGGCTTTCGTGCGGTCGGCCGACGTCCGCAAAATGTCGGGGATACAGCGTGGTGTCGCCCAGGGTAGTGGGGAATTGATGTGTCTTGGGGGGAGTTATCGGGGCCGGACATGTAAGGAGAGGTCCCAGTCCATATCCCCTGGGTTCCGGGTGGGGATTTAAGGGGCAAATCCTTACAGTCGGGAACATTGTAGACAAACGCGTCAGTGCGCAGGTACTCAGGGAGCCCTTGGATCAGCTGCTGTTTCATGGTGTCCTCGGTATGGATATTACCACACAGTTCCGTTAGGCCCCGGAGACGGACCGCGAAAGCCTCGATGCCCTCGTCTGGTTCCTTCGCGGCCCGACTGAGTCTGTCCTGAGCCAGGGCCAGTGCATGGGGCTCTGCGTACGTCTCTAGGAACCAGTTAACGGCCTCTGGGTAACTTGTGATCGAGGAGCCACCAGACGCGCTGGAGGAATCCGGAAGGGCCCGTGTGTACCGTAGTTCCACGTCACCAGAAAGGGAATGTGGAATCGCATAAAGGGCCATGCCCTCGGAGACCGCGTTATCGTTACAAGCCTTTACCAGTCTGCGGAGCCACGAGAACACTTTCAGGGCCTCCTTACCAGAGAAATTAGGGTACCCCGCAAAAGAGTGTTTCATGTTACGCGCGACCCGTTGTAGCAATATGGTTGTCCGTATTGTGACCCTAATATCAGGGGGGGCTACTTCTAATCCTTAACTTCAATTTGAGAGTCCGAGCTGGTCACGGTATCTATAAGTTACGTATGACCAGAGGGACTTGCATCTTGGGGTGGAGGGTAGTTAGTAGTGTCTCCGAGGGTATATAACGAGGGGGCCGGCGGCGAATCCACCGCCGGCCAAGGTAGAACAACAAACCCCTCCCATTTGGGCTCCCATCTTGGTCCCGTGGCTTGCGCTCCAAGGACAGCAACCTTGGCCTCCCGGTGACGTTGGTGCCGATCCCCCTTGGTGACTGTTCCCTGAGAGTGGACGTGCGACGGATTCCTATTGTGCTACATTGGTGGAGCAGCAGGGGACGGGTTTCCGTCACCCTTGTGGTGACGCCGTCTTCGGCCCTGGCACACGGATAGGGATCCGGTCCTTTTCTTGTACTCGTGGTGTTGCGACCTGATCGATTGTGTTGAGCTTTTACGTGTGACTGTGACATACTGTTACTCTCCCCAATCTACCCCCTCGCTCTCTTATTCGTGGTGATCGTTGCGTCAGTGGACTGATTGTGACTATGTCTACCCAAGAGACGGGGAACGTTCAAGATGACGGATCGGCGTCGACGCCGACTCCGGAGGTGACTACGGGAACCGGGATCGGGAACCCGATCGATAACATTGAGACGCCAATGCTTTCCGGTGCCGGATCGACGTTTGGCACGGCTCGGACGGCAGGAGGCGGGGGCCCGCCTCAACTGTCGTCGACCGACCTCACTCCGCCGCCTCCTTCACCAGGGGATTCCCTGATGGCATCATTGGCCCGCATCGAGGCCCGGTTTTCCGGGCTCGACGCCCGTCAAGATCGGACGGAGGACGCAATGGCAGTGTTGATGTCAACACGGCACACGACGGGACCCCGTCGTGTTCCTCCCACACCGGTACGGCTCGAACCGGCCGGACTACTTTCGGAGTCCACCAGGGTCAATCCCGGGGTTGCTACTCCTGGACAACCCCCGGACACAATGGGGTATGGGTCCGACTCGTCGGCAGAGTTGGAACGGAGTCACACGGAGCGATACGCTCGGAGCACCCGAAGCGGACTCCGCGGACACGACCCGGCGGATACGTACGCCGGGGGAGAGTCGGTTATTGGGGGAGGGGGTACCCTCTCGCAGTACCCCCACGACGAAGGAGGCCAGGCAACTCGGGTTCCCGAGGTGCCGACGCCTGAAGTACCATCTTCAATGGTGGAAGCTATGACCGCGCAGGTAACTGCGAGCCTACTGAAGCGGATGGAGTCCGATGAGCTCGCTCATCAACTGGCTAAGCGACTGGATATCCAGGACGCTGACACGGAGATCGTCAACGAGGTCTTCCGGTCGGTTCTTACTCCGGAACGTTATCGTTTGGAGGACCGCTCTACCACCGTATCGGAATCGATGCGTAATACGTCGCATCGGGCGATCCGCTCTATGCAGACCCTTATGAAGGGAGTCCCTATGTTCGGGGGGCCGAACGGACGCCCGTTGGCAGTCATCGGCTTCTTGACTAGCTTCAAGGCAGCCGCAGACAAGGCGCTCGTTAACGAGGGGCTGGCCCTGGAGATCCTCCCGTTCTTTGTTGATGAACGGGTGCGAGGCATTCTTCGCCAGGCATCCCCGATGCCGGGAATGAGGGTCGCGGCCACCCCCATGGATTACCGTGGGATATTGAAGGAGCTGCAGAGCAGCTACCTCAGTGAGGACAAGTGCGAGGACCACTATCGGGCCCTTCGCACTGCCACCGCCCAGTCCTGGGAGGATGAGGAGATGTTTGGACGCCGGATCCAAGAGCTCGACTACGAGCTGGGGAAGCTCCTCGGAGAAGGGGAGCTACGGGCCATCCTGTTCGCAGGAGTACCCAACTACGTGCGGATATCCGCACGGGGCGCCAACACGGCACGGACGAACTTCAGTCGACTGATGCATATGTGCAAGTCCCTAGGGGACGCCTACCGGGTTCTACACCCGGAGTGTGCCTTGGCCCCGAAGCCCAAGGGTGAGGGAGGCAAGCCCAGTCTTACCCCGGTACCGAGGCAAGAGAAGGTGGAACGTAAGGCCGCACCAGTACTGGTGGCGACCGAACATACCCCTTTTGGTGAGGATGACCCTGTAGTCGACCAACAGGGCCACCTGTTGCTACCGGCGACGCCGGTGATTGATGAACATGGTTCGGTAGCGTACGTCGCCCCGGCTGGAACCCAGTTCCAGGTCAACGAAGGAACGGGACGGCGCGTCCCGTATGTGCGGACTACGGGGTACTCCCCGGTGACGGGTAACCCTCACCAACCCTTGCCAACATGGGCGGTGCGCACGGAGGCACCTCCGCAGATTGCGGGCCGACCCAACCGGTTGGGGGAGTCCATGTTCCGGTTGACCCAAGGACCCAAGGCCTACCAGGGAGCAGGCACTCGGGCGCCCGAGGGAGGCAACCGTAGCTACGGGGCTACCCCAATGCGAACTCAAGGGGGGACCGGCACGTCCGGATGTATGTTGTGTGGGGATCCCCAGCACTGGATGTCTTCCTGCCCACTCATCCCCGAGGAGTCTCGGCGGGCAGCGGCGCAACGCAAGGCATCCACCGGGGGGTATCCCGCCCGAGCACCCGGACCCGCACCGGGTAGGCAGCCAGCTCCAGGTGGAGTACTGGCCGTCGAGGGGGCACCTCCTCAGCCGGATGTCCCGGCGGACAGCACCCTACCAAGGGCGGGAAACGAGTAAGAGGAAGGATGACCGGGGGGCGCTGGGGTTACCCAAGCAAGCCACCCCGGAGTACCGCGGGGAAAGCCCCACGGAGAGCGCGGTTGAGCCGACGCCGCATCAACCCCCGGGTACACCTTCCGGCCCCGACGACACGGCGTCAGGGGATTGATGACCAACCTCAAAGGTTGGGAGGAGAGGACGGGAAGCCCCGTCACGTTGAACCAGACAAAGGCCCTGTTCAGGATGCCCGAGCTACACCGGATATCGGTGTAGGACATGTGTTGTTTACCTTGGAGAACTTCAAGGTATCAGCCACACTGGGGGTTGACCCCCAGTCGACACGATCGTACTACCCTGTACTGGACACAGGGGCTGGACCCAACCTTATCCGGAAGGATACCCTCCCGGACAAGTGGCTTCCACGAGTCAGAGTGACTCGGGGACCCACCATCAAGGACGCGAATGGTCGACTCATTCGTACGACCGCAGCGATGTCGCTGCAGGTTACCATCGGGGATCTCACCACGGAAGTTGACTTCCTGGTATGTGAAACGCTATCGGTGCCCTGCATACTGGGGTGCACCTTCATCAACGTTCACGTTGATGCAATCCGGCCAGGCCGGAGGACCGTCGAGCTTCAAGAAGCCGACGGGACGAAGCGAGGACACACGGCTATCGTCAGGGACCTGACGCTACAAGGGAGCCACGTTAACGTGGCTGAGGTGTACGCAAGCGTCGAGCCGAAGACACTTCGGTTGGCCAAGCGAACTCGCTTTGAGCCGTTGTCAGAGACAGTCCTCCCGGTTAACTGCGACCTCGCAGGCATCTGCAGAGTCCAGTCCAACCTACGGACGTACAAGCGCCATGGGTTGACCATGGCCAACGGTCTCATAGACCTCCCAGCAGGAGGGTCGTCCCTCCTAGTGATGGCGAACTATCGCCGTAAGGCAGTCACCCTCCCGAAGGGAACTATCCTCGGGATTGCCGAACTCTACGAAGGAGATATCCTTACCCCTGATAAGGAAGGTCAAGTGGAACCACTTGAAGTACTGGCGGTCGCCGAGACCACCGAGCGACAGCAACCCGATGACGGGAAGCCTAACCCATCGGCGGCTCCGGCGGACCTGCCGCCAAAGGACCAAGAGGCCTTGAAGGCACTGGCCGAGGCTGACCTCGACCACCTTCCCCCTTCGGTAGCCGAAGGGGTACGACGGATGCTAAGAAAGCATGACGTTATGTGGACAGGCGGGGCCTTGGGGACCATTGGGGCAACCCAACATCGTATAGACCTGGTACCAGGCGCACGACCCGCCCGCTCACAACCGCACCGAGCGGGACCTATGCAACGAGAGATCGTTGATGGAGAAGTGAAGAGGATGAGTGAAGCTAAGGTGATCCGACCTTCGATGTCGGAATGGGGTGCCCCAGTCGTTATTGTGCCGAAGAAGGATCAAACCCCTCGGTTTTGCATCGATTATCGACGCCTCAACTTGGTTACCAAGAAGGACTCATACCCTTTACCAAGGATGGATGAATGCATCGACTCCCTGGGGGAGGCTACGGTGTTTACCACCATCGACTGCAATGCCGGATACTGGCAGATCCCGGTGGCGGACGAGGATATCCCCAAGACGGCATTCGTCTGTCACAGTGGAGTGTACGAGTTCCTAAGGATGCCCTTCGGATTGTCCAACGCCCCCGCTACATTCCAGCGGGCTATCGACATCATACTGTCGGGGGTGAAGTGGCGTAACTGCCTAGTGTACCTCGATGACGTCATCGTCTTCTCGCGTAACATGGATGACCATGTACAACATGTTGACGAGGTACTCACCCTCTTGAGGAACGCCGGGGTAACCCTGCGTCTGAAGAAGTGCGCCTTCTTCCAACAGACGGTCGAGTATCTGGGCCACCAGATAACCCCTGGTAAACTAGGGGTACTCGAAGCCAATACCCGGGCACTCCGGGATGCCCGGTTCCCTAACACCCAGACGCAGCTCAAGAGCTTCCTGGGAATGTGCAATGTATACCGACGGTTCGTCAAGGACTTCGCTCGGATAGCTAAACCGTTAACGGTTCTTACGAGCAGTACCTTACCCAAGGTACTCCAACCCCCTTCGCCTAGCGAAGAGGAGGCATTCGAGTCGCTGAAGCGAGCCCTACTGTCCCCACCCGTCCTTGCGTTACCGCAATGACGGGGCACCTTCGTCATCGATGTCGATGCGTGTGATACACAAGTGGGATGCACCCTGTTACAGGGAGAGACGTTGATAGGTACCGACAACGTTATCCCGGACCTACGTCCGGTAGGGTACTTCAGCCGGACACTCAACCCGGCTGAGCGGAACTATAGTGCCACCGAGCGTGAATGCCTCGGAGTTATATGGGCAGTGCAACTGCTCCGTCCATACCTGGAGGGCTCCAGGTTCATCGTGAGGTCCGACCACGAACCCCTACGATGGCTCCTCAACCTTGGTGACAAGGATTCCGATAGCCATGGGAGGCTAGCCCGATGGAGGCTGAAGATGGCCGAGCACGACTACCGCACGGTGTATAAGGCTGGGTCAACCCACCACCTCGGAGACGCGTTGTCTCGACTCGACACCCCGAGCGGGGATACCCGCCCGGTGGACGAGGACATCCCGGTAGTACCGGTGTGCATGGTGGGTAATGCTACCCAGGGTATGGCTGACCATACCATGGCACACCTTGCGTGCCCATTGACCCTCGCGGACTTCCGCGAGGCACAGGCCAACGACGATGACTGTAGACGTCATCGTGCTAACCTCCTGGCCGGTACGGCCGGCATCTTCTCCGAGAACGAAGACGGACTCATATACCGGCGGGCACCCGCCGATGGACGACATCAAGTCGTGGTTCCCGTGTCCTTACGGCAAGCCGTCATGAAACGAGAACATGAGAACCCTACAGCCGGACACCCGGGGGGTTCACGTATGTTCGCAGCAATGCGAAGGTTCTTCTACTGGCCAGCAATGGCCGTCGACGTGGTCGACCACGTAAGGGGATGCCACCCCTGTGCACGTAACCGCATGAGTCTACATAGGCGGGCGTCTGCCATGAAGCTATTCCCACCTGATGGGCCCAACGAGCAAGTCGCTATCGACATGCTCGGGCCACTTCCGATAACGGAAGAAGGGAACAGGTACATCCTGGTCATGTCTGACCGCTTCACTAAGCTGTCAAGAGCGGCAGCCATCCCGAATGATACGGCATACACGATCATGAACGCAGTGGTTGACCACTGGATCAGTGCATACGGAGTCATGAAGCAACTCCTCTCCGATAACGGAGAAAACCTTACGTCGGCATTCTGCACTAAGGTCCTGGGCATGTTCGGTATCGAACCACGTCGGGCATCCGACTACCACCCGCAGTCCAACGGGCAGGTGGAGCGGTTCAACCGCACCATCGTAAAGATGCTACAGTGCTACGTGGCCGAGCACACGAACACTTGGGACAGGCTTCTGTCCGTACTCACCCTGGCATACAATGCCAGGCCACATCGGAGCACAAACATTGCTCCGCTGGAGTGGGTCATGCCACTAGGCGTCGGTAACTTGACGCTGCCACCCGGCAGGTGCACTCGGTATGATACACCGAAGGGCCGACCCGCCGAACGCATCCACCTAGCTTGGTTGGCCAAGCTATCGTAGATGATTCCTAAGCTCAAGGGTGCCCTTGACAGAACACAACTTCGGTATAAGAAGAACTTCGACGCCCGACTACGGGTGCGCAACACAACCCTGGTAACAGGTGACTGGGTCTATATCAGACACCAGAAGTTCCGAGGGAACAAGCTTATGCAACCGGTCAAGGGACCGTACCAGATCCTCCACAGAGATGACCACTCTGTTATCTTACACTCCGATACGGAGATTCAACGCATCAGCATGAATGACGTCACACCTGCTCCGATGCCGGAACAGCCTCAGCCGGTACCGGCTGGGTTGCTACATGAAGCTCTTACAACCCACCGGTCAGATAACCCGGTGGGACCGGATGGGATTCCATACCAAGTAGAGAGCGTGGTCGGACACACCGACCCGGACCTACCAGGACCCTGGTACGTCAAGGTTACGTGGGTCGGATACGACTCACCCACCTGGGAACAGGCGGCAAATATACCCCGCCAACTCCTCATGCCGTACATGAGGCGACGACGCCTACTGCAACAACCCAACCAACACCGACTTCGGCTGTTGGGGGGTGAGGCTTATACCTACTAAGTGAGGTGTGACGTGGTTACGGCAGACTTAGGTTTCTAAGTCAAATCAGACTTAGGTTTCTAAGTCGAACCAAGCTTAGGTAACTAAGTAGAGCTAAGCTTAGGTAACTAAGTAAAACCTGAACCTTAATAAGTTAACTTAAAGGTAAAGGCTAACTCCGATAATATCGAAGTAACTAGGGAGCTTACACGGGAGGATGACCTCCCCAAGCCAAGACACCAAGTGAGGGAGGATGACCTCCCCAAGCATGAACCTACCGGAAGAAGTTGGACGGGAGGCAAGGCACCACTGAGCCAGAAGGGGTACCTCCCAGGGCAGCAAACAGAGGCAAGCAATACGCCCAAAGGGGATGAGTTTATACTCACTACTACCCGGCTACCATAAGGGTTGCCGGGGCCCTCTTCGCACAAACAATAGCACTCCTCAGTGGGTAGACCCACTGCCCGAGGGAGGCCACTCACGCGTAAGCGCGTAGACCTCCGTGCTCCACCGGTCGGCAACGTCACGACGGTCGACCACCCGAGTTACCTCGGTGCATAGCTGGACGAGGGTGCTGCGGCCAGCCTCCACGTCCTCCAGAGCTTTCTGGAGGCGGTCCAGCACGCCACCGAAGCAACGCGCTGACCCAACCAGCGCAGCACCTGGGGGGATATCCCCCCAGCTAACAGAGAGACCCCCACGCATTGCGCAAGTAACAAGGGCGTCAACGCCCTCATACCAGAGACGGGGACCCCCGTCATGTAGGACAGGGGCGGGAGGTGACACTGGCGCATCCAGAGGAGCCACAGGAGCCGACACGGCTACCACCGGAGCCGGTGGCACCTGATACGAGGCCCGGTAGGACCCTACCGAAGGGGCTCCACCGTAACCACGGCGGTACTCCGCCCGACGACGGGACACCTCACGCTCCCCACCCACAGAGCCCCACTCTCGGGGACGACGGCCAACCGCCGCCGGCATCGGGTTACCGAACCACGGAGCAAGGACCTGAAGAGGGTCATGGATAACCATGGGAATACCCAGGTCAGCAACAGCCTCGGTGGATGCCCACCCATGGCAACTGGGCTCACCCGGCTGAGTACGCCGGACACGCAACGAGTGACGAGGCAAGGGGGAAGCCCCAGCCTGCGGGTCCCGGTACGGGGGAAGGGCCAACACCCCAGCCCAGTTCACGGCATCGTGAACAGCCAGCAGGGCTTCGAACTCCCGGGCCAACCCGGTCTTGGCGGCTATCAGATCCACGCCCAACTGCGCGATGTGCCGACGGACACCCGTCGGAAGATGAAACAGACGACCCTGCCGGCGGACGGACAGCAAGAAGGATGAAGCCTGCCCGAGGGTAACCTCAAGGGTGAAGGTACCCTGCAACGGGTGGACCGGTCGCGAGGCCAACACACTCCCGAAGTAGCGAAGACAGGAGCCGGTGTCAAACCGGAAAGCAGGGGCGGGCTCCCACCCCTCCTGCCATAGCGGCGGGCGCACGGGAGTGTATACCGGAGCACGACCGTTGCCGGTCTGCAACGCACACGTTATATCCGTGCGGAACGCATCCGCCATGACACCATGGTTACGTCGCCAACTCGACGCCGACTTCAACCCCGCCATGGGCGGGTAGGGAGCCGTCAACGACAGATACGGGGGTACCCCCGGGTAGTAGTCAAAGTCGGGATACCGACCGGTACTGCCCACCGTCTCCCCAAACGCAACCGGCTCCGCCGCCGCCGCAATCCCCCGAGCACTAGCCGGGTAGTCAATCTCCCGCGGCAACGCGGGGGCAATCAGGTCGCAGACCCCGAAGTTGGGGTCGAGGTAGACCTCACCCCGTCCCACCCGGGTGCGCCAGAGCTGCGCATGCCGGTCGTCCGGCTGACTCAGGATCCAATGGTGTTCCACCCGGACCGCGTTCGGCTGGTTGACCAGCCGCACCAACTCCCGCTCCCAGCTCGGGTCCACCTTGACGCCGGGAGGATTCTCCACGGGGATGCACCAGGTGGAAGTCCACCCGCATACGCCCATCGGACTCCATCGACTCTTGCACCGTGAGGCCTCGAACCCGAGCCACCAAGTCGGACACCGACATGGCGGGTTGACCCGCCGCCACGGCGACGCCGCCACCCAACGGGGCAACCCGGGCAGGACCAGGAAGAATCGGGGCGCCGGGGACGCACCACCGGCAGGGGCCGACGTCGGAGATGGACGAGGCCGAGGAGGAAGAAGAAGGCGGGCGCCGCCCGGAGTAACTCCCGGTGTCAACCGCCATGGGAGAAGGAGCGTCTTGACCGCTCGACACCCGCGGCACCGCAGGTAGGTACCGGCGCCGGCACCACCCGTCGGCGTAGCCCCCGCCTCGGAAGGGGAAGGCACTTGGACAGCCTCCGGAGCCGGAGCCCCGGCCGTGCGGACACCCGCACCGTCTTGACCCGCCGCACCGGGTGTCGCACCGCCACCACCACCCGCGTCAACGTCGGGACTCGAGGAGTCACCGCCCGGACACCCGGACCACCTTGACCAGCCGGAGT
>CM020618.1:3264640-3317612 GCA_009829735.1 Pyropia yezoensis | reverse complement strand
GATACACAAGTGGGATGCACCCTGTTACAGGGAGAGACGTTGATAGGTACCGACAACGTTATCCCGGACCTACGTCCGGTAGGGTACTTCAGCCGGACACTCAACCCGGCTGAGCGGAACTATAGTGCCACCGAGCGTGAATGCCTCGGAGTTATATGGGCAGTGCAACTGCTCCGTCCATACCTGGAGGGCTCCAGGTTCATCGTGAGGTCCGACCACGAACCCCTACGATGGCTCCTCAACCTTGGTGACAAGGATTCCGATAGCCATGGGAGGCTAGCCCGATGGAGGCTGAAGATGGCCGAGCACGACTACCGCACGGTGTATAAGGCTGGGTCAACCCACCACCTCGGAGACGCGTTGTCTCGACTCGACACCCCGAGCGGGGATACCCGCCCGGTGGACGAGGACATCCCGGTAGTACCGGTGTGCATGGTGGGTAATGCTACCCAGGGTATGGCTGACCATACCATGGCACACCTTGCGTGCCCATTGACCCTCGCGGACTTCCGCGAGGCACAGGCCAACGACGATGACTGTAGACGTCATCGTGCTAACCTCCTGGCCGGTACGGCCGGCATCTTCTCCGAGAACGAAGACGGACTCATATACCGGCGGGCACCCGCCGATGGACGACATCAAGTCGTGGTTCCCGTGTCCTTACGGCAAGCCGTCATGAAACGAGAACATGAGAACCCTACAGCCGGACACCCGGGGGGTTCACGTATGTTCGCAGCAATGCGAAGGTTCTTCTACTGGCCAGCAATGGCCGTCGACGTGGTCGACCACGTAAGGGGATGCCACCCCTGTGCACGTAACCGCATGAGTCTACATAGGCGGGCGTCTGCCATGAAGCTATTCCCACCTGATGGGCCCAACGAGCAAGTCGCTATCGACATGCTCGGGCCACTTCCGATAACGGAAGAAGGGAACAGGTACATCCTGGTCATGTCTGACCGCTTCACTAAGCTGTCAAGAGCGGCAGCCATCCCGAATGATACGGCATACACGATCATGAACGCAGTGGTTGACCACTGGATCAGTGCATACGGAGTCATGAAGCAACTCCTCTCCGATAACGGAGAAAACCTTACGTCGGCATTCTGCACTAAGGTCCTGGGCATGTTCGGTATCGAACCACGTCGGGCATCCGACTACCACCCGCAGTCCAACGGGCAGGTGGAGCGGTTCAACCGCACCATCGTAAAGATGCTACAGTGCTACGTGGCCGAGCACACGAACACTTGGGACAGGCTTCTGTCCGTACTCACCCTGGCATACAATGCCAGGCCACATCGGAGCACAAACATTGCTCCGCTGGAGTGGGTCATGCCACTAGGCGTCGGTAACTTGACGCTGCCACCCGGCAGGTGCACTCGGTATGATACACCGAAGGGCCGACCCGCCGAACGCATCCACCTAGCTTGGTTGGCCAAGCTATCGTAGATGATTCCTAAGCTCAAGGGTGCCCTTGACAGAACACAACTTCGGTATAAGAAGAACTTCGACGCCCGACTACGGGTGCGCAACACAACCCTGGTAACAGGTGACTGGGTCTATATCAGACACCAGAAGTTCCGAGGGAACAAGCTTATGCAACCGGTCAAGGGACCGTACCAGATCCTCCACAGAGATGACCACTCTGTTATCTTACACTCCGATACGGAGATTCAACGCATCAGCATGAATGACGTCACACCTGCTCCGATGCCGGAACAGCCTCAGCCGGTACCGGCTGGGTTGCTACATGAAGCTCTTACAACCCACCGGTCAGATAACCCGGTGGGACCGGATGGGATTCCATACCAAGTAGAGAGCGTGGTCGGACACACCGACCCGGACCTACCAGGACCCTGGTACGTCAAGGTTACGTGGGTCGGATACGACTCACCCACCTGGGAACAGGCGGCAAATATACCCCGCCAACTCCTCATGCCGTACATGAGGCGACGACGCCTACTGCAACAACCCAACCAACACCGACTTCGGCTGTTGGGGGGTGAGGCTTATACCTACTAAGTGAGGTGTGACGTGGTTACGGCAGACTTAGGTTTCTAAGTCAAATCAGACTTAGGTTTCTAAGTCGAACCAAGCTTAGGTAACTAAGTAGAGCTAAGCTTAGGTAACTAAGTAAAACCTGAACCTTAATAAGTTAACTTAAAGGTAAAGGCTAACTCCGATAATATCGAAGTAACTAGGGAGCTTACACGGGAGGATGACCTCCCCAAGCCAAGACACCAAGTGAGGGAGGATGACCTCCCCAAGCATGAACCTACCGGAAGAAGTTGGACGGGAGGCAAGGCACCACTGAGCCAGAAGGGGTACCTCCCAGGGCAGCAAACAGAGGCAAGCAATACGCCCAAAGGGGATGAGTTTATACTCACTACTACCCGGCTACCATAAGGGTTGCCGGGGCCCTCTTCGCACAAACAATAGCACTCCTCAGTGGGTAGACCCACTGCCCGAGGGAGGCCACTCACGCGTAAGCGCGTAGACCTCCGTGCTCCACCGGTCGGCAACGTCACGACGGTCGACCACCCGAGTTACCTCGGTGCATAGCTGGACGAGGGTGCTGCGGCCAGCCTCCACGTCCTCCAGAGCTTTCTGGAGGCGGTCCAGCACGCCACCGAAGCAACGCGCTGACCCAACCAGCGCAGCACCTGGGGGGATATCCCCCCAGCTAACAGAGAGACCCCCACGCATTGCGCAAGTAACAAGGGCGTCAACGCCCTCATACCAGAGACGGGGACCCCCGTCATGTAGGACAGGGGCGGGAGGTGACACTGGCGCATCCAGAGGAGCCACAGGAGCCGACACGGCTACCACCGGAGCCGGTGGCACCTGATACGAGGCCCGGTAGGACCCTACCGAAGGGGCTCCACCGTAACCACGGCGGTACTCCGCCCGACGACGGGACACCTCACGCTCCCCACCCACAGAGCCCCACTCTCGGGGACGACGGCCAACCGCCGCCGGCATCGGGTTACCGAACCACGGAGCAAGGACCTGAAGAGGGTCATGGATAACCATGGGAATACCCAGGTCAGCAACAGCCTCGGTGGATGCCCACCCATGGCAACTGGGCTCACCCGGCTGAGTACGCCGGACACGCAACGAGTGACGAGGCAAGGGGGAAGCCCCAGCCTGCGGGTCCCGGTACGGGGGAAGGGCCAACACCCCAGCCCAGTTCACGGCATCGTGAACAGCCAGCAGGGCTTCGAACTCCCGGGCCAACCCGGTCTTGGCGGCTATCAGATCCACGCCCAACTGCGCGATGTGCCGACGGACACCCGTCGGAAGATGAAACAGACGACCCTGCCGGCGGACGGACAGCAAGAAGGATGAAGCCTGCCCGAGGGTAACCTCAAGGGTGAAGGTACCCTGCAACGGGTGGACCGGTCGCGAGGCCAACACACTCCCGAAGTAGCGAAGACAGGAGCCGGTGTCAAACCGGAAAGCAGGGGCGGGCTCCCACCCCTCCTGCCATAGCGGCGGGCGCACGGGAGTGTATACCGGAGCACGACCGTTGCCGGTCTGCAACGCACACGTTATATCCGTGCGGAACGCATCCGCCATGACACCATGGTTACGTCGCCAACTCGACGCCGACTTCAACCCCGCCATGGGCGGGTAGGGAGCCGTCAACGACAGATACGGGGGTACCCCCGGGTAGTAGTCAAAGTCGGGATACCGACCGGTACTGCCCACCGTCTCCCCAAACGCAACCGGCTCCGCCGCCGCCGCAATCCCCCGAGCACTAGCCGGGTAGTCAATCTCCCGCGGCAACGCGGGGGCAATCAGGTCGCAGACCCCGAAGTTGGGGTCGAGGTAGACCTCACCCCGTCCCACCCGGGTGCGCCAGAGCTGCGCATGCCGGTCGTCCGGCTGACTCAGGATCCAATGGTGTTCCACCCGGACCGCGTTCGGCTGGTTGACCAGCCGCACCAACTCCCGCTCCCAGCTCGGGTCCACCTTGACGCGCCGGGAGCATTCTCCACGGGGATGCACCAGGCGGAAGTCCACCCGCATACGCCCATCGGACTCCATCGACTCTTGCACCGTGAGGCCTCGAACCCGAGCCACCAAGTCGGACACCGACATGGCGGGTTGACCCGCCGCCACGGCGACGCCGCCACCCAACGGGGCAACCCGGGCAGGACCAGGAAGAATCGGGGGCGCCGGGGGACGCACCACCGGCAGAGGGGCCGACGTCGGAGATGGACGAGGCCGAGGAGGAAGAAGAACGGCGGGCGCCCGCCCGGAGTAACTCCCGGTGTCAACCGCCATGGGAGAAGGAGCGTCTTGACCGCTCGACACCCGCGGCACCGCAGGTATGGTACCGGCGCCGGCACCACCCGTCGGCGTAGCCCCCGCCTCGGAAGGGGAAGGCACTTGGACAGCCTCCGGAGCCGGAGCCCCGGCCGTGCGGACACCCGCACCGTCTTGACCCGCCGCACCGGGTGTCGCACCGCCACCACCACCCGCGTCAACGTCGGGACTGCCTCGAGGAGTCACCGCCCGGACACCCGGACCACCTTGACCAGCCGGAGTCGGCTGCGGGTCGCCACCTCCGCCGCAGGGCGGACCATCTTGAGGTAGCTGCGGTGAGCCGGCACCGGCACCAGGCTCCATCCGGGCAGCCGGCAGAGAGGGGGTAGAAGCCGCCACGCGCGGTTGACCGCCGGGTTGACCTCCGGCCGACGGCACCGTCGTGCCGCTGCACACGGACGACAGTCCTCCGGCCGACAGACGGACGGACACCGCAGGCTCGTCGTCGTCAGACGAGCTCACCCCGTAACGCGCGGCGTCGGGACCGACAGGCGCGTCGTCCTCCATCTCCTCCCCGATCAGGAGGTCTTCCTCCTCTTCAAGCACCTGGGGATAGGACATGATAACGGGTGCAGAGTCCCCCGCGCCCACAAGCCGTCGACGGCTACGACCCGGTACGGTGGGATAACCGGGACGAGCCAGGGAAGCGCAGGCACCCGCGCTTATGACCACAAACGGCCACGAGCAGCGCCACAAACACGCGGGTCGACCCACGCCGCACGGGGCTACGAACGCGCCCCACCCAGGCACCTGGGCGGGACGGGGCCACCCCCACACACGGGGTAAGCAAGGGGGGTCACCCCCAACCGCCCCCACGCAACGCGGGCAGCCTCCGCCCCCCACTCAATCGTCCTCACGAGAGGGACCCCCCTACCACCAGGCACCTGGTGGCGGATCCGCTTGCACCACCCCTCGGAAAGGGGGGTCGTGAACAAAAACCCGCATCGGGAAATTAACGGTCCGGAAAACGGATCGTGTGTGTACCACACAAAGGGGGGCACCCCCCTCGGACAACCTCGAAAAGGGGTGTCTGTCGCGACGGGGCGCAAAGCCCCACCCGACGGGTAAACAGTCACGCGACCCACTTACATTCGGTAACCCGAATGCAACTCGACCCGAGGACGGGCCGAATCTAAAGGGGGGATATGTAGCAATATGGTTGTCCGTATTGTGACCCTAATATCAGGGGGGCTACTTCTAATCCTTAACTTCAATTTGAGAGTCCGAGCTGGTCACGGTATCTATAAGTTACGTATGACCAGAGGGACTTGCATCTTGGGGTGGAGGGTAGTTAGTAGTGTCTCCGAGGGTTTATAACGAGGGGGCCGGTGGCGAATCCACCGCCGGCCAAGGTAGAACAACAAACCCCTCCCATTTGGGCTCCCATCTTGGTCCCGTGGCTTGCGCTCCGAGGACAGCAACCTTGGCCTCCCGGTGACGTTGGTGCCGATCCCCCTTGGTGAGTGTTCCCTGAGAGTGGACGTGCGACGGATTCCTATTGTGCTACAGACATCCCCCCCCCCGCCCCATGCCCGCCGCGGCGGCCCACCACGCCGGGACTTGGGCGGGGCACCTTCCGTGCGCCGAGCGCCGCTGGGCGGAGTGCAGGGCCCAGACGGATACTTGTCCGCTGGCACCAATCGTGACCGGCCAGTGCGGGAAAAAGGGACCGCGTCCCGCGCATCGGTGCCTGTGGGGGTGGGGATGCTTTGCCTGGAGAGGAGAGCTCGTGAGCGCGAAGGTCCTTGACGGTTTCTTGTCTGTCCAGCCAACTGTGTCTCTCCACAGACCCCCCCAAACTAAGTTTAATTTGGTCCCAGCAACACCCTGCTCGCGCTGTACTTCACATCCCCTGCGCCCACCCGCATCAAGCCAAGTGACCAGAAGGTCCAGACAGCTCCCGCCCACACGGTAGAGCCTCCGCGCTCGCTCCCCATACTTTCGGGGGGGGCAGGCTTATCCCCAATACAGCGAAAAATCATCGGGACCGGTTGCGCCAGCACCGCCGCCGTCATCGACGCCGTCGCCCCGCTACGCGTAAAAACGTACCATAGCTGCTTTACCCCGCCCGCCGTGCCCCCACGTCGTCTGACCCTCTCCCTCTACCCCCCTCCTCCCCTCCCCCGATCAGCCCAGCCGCCAGCGAACAGTCCGTATCGCCATCGCTGCCGCCCTCTCTCGACCAAACAGCATCCCCACCGCGGCCACCAAGTGAATCCATCCCCCAGCGATAGAGCTCGTCAACATCTGCCCCTCCCTCCCCCGAAAGATCGTCGCCATCGCCCCTGATACGGTCCCCGCCTGCCGCCGCCGCCACAGCAAACGCGGCCGCCACATCCCCCCTCGGCCCAGGCACCGGCCTCGCCCCCGCCACCGGCGCCTCCCCCCGCCCCCCCGGCAACGCGCCGCCACTGTCCCAATTCCTGTCGAAAGCCGTCACTGCGGCCGCCTGCGCCCTGTCACGCGCCCACGAAAACGGCACCGCCATCGGCTACGCGTCCGCCAAAGCCACCCCCGCCGCGACGAGCGCCGCCGCCCCTGCCGTACGAAGAAATGGCCACAATGCAGCCTGCAGCGTCACCCCGTCGGCGGGCGGCAGGAAGAGCGGTAGCATGTCGGGCAGCGCGTCAAATAGCGCCGCGGCCTCGCCCTCGGCGGCTGCTGACGCCGCCGCAGCGTCCACGCCGGCGGCGCGGGCGGCGGCGTCCGTTGCCGCAGCCTCGGCGGCGACCGCGGCGGCCACCGTGGCCGCCGTCGCGGCCGCCGACGCGGCCGCCGCTGCCTGTGCAACGGTCACCGCTGCCGCCGCGCCGGCTGAAGCCACGATGGCCACCATAGCCACCACAACTGCCGCGGCCACGACGGCCGCCGTCACGAGCACCGCAGCAGGCGACGTGACCGGCACTGTGAGCTCCGGTGCAGGCGGGGAGGCCACCACCACGCCGCACCCGCCGTCACAGCCAACGCCACCCGCACCGTTCCCGTCACTGCCGCCGCCGCCACGGCTGCCACTGGTGCCTACCCCCCCCCCCCCTAAAACTCGTCGTCGTCGAGAAAACCGTCACCGCCGCGCCGCATCCGCCGCCGTCGTCTTCGCTGTCGTCCCCGCACGGCTGCGCAGCACTGCTTATCACCAGTCAAGATACGAGCCCGATTTTGGCCAGATCTCTTGCTTCGTTGTGCAAGTTCTTGCTCTGCTCGAGCACGAAAACGAACGGCTCGAGCAGAACTTTGCTTTTCTGATCGAGGGGATGGGCTGAGGCCAAAGAATCTCCCCCAGAATGACCGACACGACGGCCGCTGTCGGTGTTCTGTCAACCGATGACAACAGCGGTGGCGCTGCTGTTCGCTGGACGGAGCGTTCCATTGGTCAGAATTCACGTTGTAGATGTCGAGCAAGGCGGAAAGATTTTTCCGCGCAGACCCTCGAAAGCTGTCGTCGCGTAGGTTTTTGCTTAACCAGTGCGAGAGATTGCGCAGTTTTTAAACGCGTTTGTATAAACATTGCTCCCAAGCGTAGCGATGGTCGGTCGCTTCTTTGCGCTTCACGAGAGTGCTCTCCTGCCCCGTGCGCTTCCGGTCATACCAAGGGAGGTGGCGTCCACCAATCGCCCGAGCTGTTATAGGCAGAAAGCAAGAGACGGGGGTAAAAGCGATGTCTATGATGCCTTGAGGGGGGGTCGATGCGGGTTATATGCAGGGTTCTGCTCGGGAATTTCCCAAAAGAGCAAGAAAATGTTGACAGGCGATAAGCAGTGCTGCGCTGGGTGGGCACGGCAGGGTGGGGCTTGGCACGGCTGGGTGGAGCCGGGCACGGCTTGGTGGGGCCGGGTGGGGCCGGGCACGGCATGGAGTGTGAGTATTTCTGTGTGACTCATTGCACCTTGGTGCGTGCGTCGGTGCATGAGCGCTAGACCTGGCTTAACGGTTGGCACATGTTTTGGAATTTCACATGGGAAAGCCAGGCACGGCAGGGTGGGGCTGGGCACGGCTTGGTGGGGCCGCGCAGTGGTGCTCTAAGGGAAGTTCAGGAAAAGCCTGTTATTAGCGAAGCTCCTCTGGGAGACACATCTTGTCACGCAAACGCCAATTGATTGGTCCACGTATTTGCAATGTCAAATTGCTCCTGGCCACATGTTGGATCGGTTTGGCTCGTGAGGTACGATGCGGGACCCGTCGGTGGTGTCCAGCGGCCTCGTCGGGGTGGCCTTGTGGTGCGCGAAGCGCTTGGGAAGGGCGGGCGGTCTTGTAGGAGAGGGGGGAGAGGACTGGGGGTCGCCCAGCTGTGGTGCTCACCCGCCCCCTACAGACTCCGGCTGTCTTCGCTATGACGCCACCCGTCCCCGAGAGGACGCCGCCCGCTTCAGCGACGTTGGGGAGGGCGGGTGACCTTGTAGGAGAGGGGGGAGAGGACGGGGGGGCGCCCAGCTGTGGTGCTCACCCGCCCCCTAAAGACGCCGGCTGTATTCGCTATGACGCCACCCGTCCCCGGGAGGACGCCGCCCGCTTCAGTGACGACGCGCCCGGCCCTTCCACACGACGCCGCTCGCACAGAAGGAGGGGCTGGAGGGCGTGGTGAGGTTCTTCGGCTGTATATATGCATCCCGGGGAAAAGGAGGGTGGATAGCAGTAAGGTGCTGTGGGGGTTGGCAGCTGCTGCCTGGGGGAGTGCGGCCGCGGCTGGGCAAAGGTCGGCCGCCGCCGGACGAGGGGGGCGGCTGCGGCCAAAGGGGCGGCGGCTGTAGCCTGGATGGCGGCAGGTACGGCCGTACGGGGGGCGCCTGCTGCCGGGGGAGGGCGACTGATGCCGGCTGGGGGCTGGGGGCCAGCGGCGGCTGCCGGGGTAGGGGCGGCTGCGGCCGGGGGGGGTGGACGGTGTCTGCCTGAGGTGGGGTGGCTGTGGCTGAGCAGAGGACTGCCCTTGCCGGGCGGGGGGCGCGGCTGCTGATGGAAAGGGGGCGGCTGCGGCTGGACGGGAGGCAGCCGCCTGCGTGGCTGCCGGGTCGGCGCCGTTGTTGCCAGCCGCCACGTGCCGCGCGGGGGATGGCGGCCGCCCGTGGGGCTGGGGGGGGGGGAGGGAGCGCCCCCCCGTCGGCGGCGCTACCCCGCTGCGCGCACGGGTGGCGGGCGAGTGCGCCACGGACGGGCCGATCCGTTTCTCTCCCGTTTTTTTTTTGGTTGGTGTGCGACGTGCCACAGTGGTGCGCCGGCGCCGCTGTGGTGGTGGTCTCCGGCGGTGGTCGCGCGGCGGTGGTAGCGGCAGTGCGGCGCGTGCCAGGGGGAGCGGCAGGCGTGAAGGGCGGGGTGAAGGGGGGAGTGACGGCGGGCGGCGGGGATGAAGTCCCCCCTCTCCATCTCTCAACCCTGCCACGTGTCATCGCTGACCATACCCTCGCCGCCGCCGCTGCCGCCACCGTCAGGCGCGGCGACGCGGGCCGCCTTCGTGCCAGCCGGAGGCACGGCACCGGCACCGCCCGTGCTCGACGGCGGCGGCCCGCCGCGGTGGCGGGGGGCGCGTCGGCCACGGCGGGGGCGGCGGCCGACGGCGGCGGCGGTGGCGGCGACCGTGGGGGGGGGGGGAGGGGACCAGCCGGCGGCGGCGACCGCGGTGGCCGTGGTAGTCGCGGGTGGCCAGCTGGCCGGCTGCGGCGGCGGTGAGCCGGCGGCGAGGACTGCGGCGGCCAGCCGGCGGCAGCGTCGGCTGCGGCGGCGGCGGTGGCCGCAAGCCACCGCCGGCGGCGACGGTGGCCAGCCAGCGGCGGCGGCGGGGGGGGGGGCGGCGACCAGTCGGAAACGGCGGCGGCGGCAGCGGGGGCCAGACGACAGGCATTCCTACTCCCGGCGAATGTAAATACGGTGATGGTGACGACAATTGATGTGCCCCTGAACTTGAAAAGAGCTTCGCTATTACCCCCCCTTGCGACAGGGGGGGGGGTCCCATTGATGACCTGTTTATGGCAAATCAAGCCCTCCTCCCTTACACTACCGCAGGCCCACGTATGTGGAAGATAACCCGCCAATCGCCACCTTCCACACAAGCTACAACAATGCATACACCGGACCAATCACGGTCTAGTAAAACACACAATCCAACCGATCTGGTCCGACACAATCAATGAAACAAGTTGACCACCGCTCAGGTTTGACCAAACGTTGTCGACGTTTGGCCCCACCCCGTCGAAGGTTAACCAATCCCAAACGTAGTAACCTCCACAATCTTGTTAGGGTCAGGTCCAACGTCCAATGCCCGATCGCTTGTCGGATTCCCCGTCTCGCCCCGTCGCGTGGCACGAGGGTGCGGCTCAGTAGGTGCCCCCCCCTTGTCAGCGTATTCACAGTACGGTCTCGTCAAAACAGTCCATATAGATCTAATCAAATCTTTTTGTGCACCGGATCTTATGTGGCGGTTTACTTTTAGAATCCTCATTTTTTTTGAGATCCGTCAAGCGGAGATAGCCAGCCTCAAGGATTGTGCGTTCTGAAGTCGCCCGGATCCGCCCAAGCCGGCGACCGGCAATGACGCACTGGATGCGTCCTCCCTGCGCTGTCTGTGCGCGTCAGCTGGGAGGTCGTATGGCGCGGACGCTGGTCTCGTAACGGCCGGCAGCAGCAGGACAAGGACAATCGTCTGCACGGCAACCTAGCTGCCGCCGAGCGCAGAGGTGGATGACGCGGTGATCGGTGGCATAATAAGGGACGGCCCGGTTGGCGGCGGAAGCAAGAGGGGCGGAACGGTCGACGACGGTAGGGTGGGCGACGGCACACAGGGGGAAGGCGTGGTGGGCGCCCGCACAACGGGCGGCGGCACTTTCGACAACGGCAGAATTGGTGATGGCGTTCAGGTTGATGACGTCGTCGTCGGTGGCGCAAGGAGAGACCGCGCTGTGGGCGGCGGCAGCACGAGAGGCAGCACGGTCGACGACGGCAGGGCGGGTGATGGCGCACAGGAGGATGACGTCGTCATCAGTGGCGCAGCGGGGGACCGCGCGGTGGGCGGCCGCAGCACGGGGGGTGACACCGTCGACGACGGCGGGGTAGTCAACGGCGCGAAGGGGGACGGCGTGGTGGGCATCCGCATGGTGGGCGACGGCATGGTGGATGATGGCGAGCGGGGGAGGATACACAATGGGATTGCGTGGAGGGAGCACGCAGGGTGGGCGGCGGCATGGGGGGTGACTAAAGGGTGGACGAGAGCACACAGGGGGACGTCGTGCAGGGCAGGGGCACTGCCGGTGTCGACGGCGTGGCTGGCAAGTGGTATCCGACGGGCACGGGCAAGAAAAGCCCGCGCCCCTGAGGCGCCCCTGGCGTAGGGCGCCACTGCGAGCACGTTACGGCCGTTCCGGGACACATCTGAGTTCGCGGCAGCGAGTTCGTGGCACTTCGTGGCGCTCTGGGATTGGCTGTTGCAGTCCACGTGTCCCGTGTCGTTCGCCGCGAGCTCGAGCTGCCGCGGGATGCGGCACGGAGTGGCTTTTGCAAAAGCCACTTTTTGCCGCATCCTGCGGCAGTCTGAGTTCGCGGCAGCGGCTTCGCGGCAGCATTTGCGCCATCAAATTCATGGGATCTGCAGGACTTCGATCCCCAAAACAGCTTGGCCGGTCCAGGGATCTCCCACGGACAGGTCCCGTTTGAACGCGCCGGCGGCGCAGGCACGCGGGGTCGCGACCAGAAGGGTGGTGCATGCCGCGCTGTGCGTGGCGGGTCGACAGACGACGCCGGGAGGGCGCGTTCACCTCACCCGCCCCCCCTCTGGCCGTCGCCCGTTTGTTGCTGCCACTGCAGGCCCTCCATCCAACCCAAACACCTCCTAAAATGAGACGGGGCCTTCAGGCCGCGCCATGCGGCGTGCGGCCGTGTCAACGCAGGCAGTCTCCAGCTCTGCGGCAAAAAACAGATTGTTGACCATCATGGCCTCCATGGCCGAGCAGTCCATCGCTGTGCAATAGGGGGGGGAGCTGGGGGGGTGTAGGGGGAAGGGGGGGGGTATCGTGATGCAACGGCAACAGCTCTGGAGGGGCGAGCAGGGCGTCGGCATGGACGTGGAGACCAGTGTGGGACAGCAACCATTGTCCCCAGAAGTTTTGCAAAACAGAATGGTCGATTGGTCCGTAAAAAGTTTTTGAAACTACGTGGACCCAACTGCTATGTATTGGGCGTCGTCCGAGGCCCCAACTCAATGATCATCTGCGACGTCCAAGAAGACGCATCGGATGTGGCAACGAGTTCGCGGCGCCGCGAACTGGATGTGCCGCGAACTCGACCGTGCCCCGGAACGGCCGTTAGGGGGAAGCCAGACGGGAAGCCGCAACAGGGTCCTCATATGAAAGTCGCCCGCATGTGTGCGCCGGTGTTTCTCTCAAGTAGACGCACTTTTTCTCTCCTTGTCGAAAGTAAGCAAAACGTGTAAAGTGGACAAATCATACGCTGGTCGCGTCAATATCTTTCCCACAGACAAGAAAGTTTGCTCATTCGACAGTTCTCGATGTGGCAGATCTGGTGGTAGTGCCAGCTCGGAAATGTTAAGGGTCACGAAAAGTGAGGATTCGAAAGTAAGCCGCCACACATCTTTCCAAATTTAGTTATGTATCCATCTGTGTAACAACCCTTGCCTATCTATACGTACCTTCTACCGAGACGGCAGCGGCAGCGATTCGGGGAAGCGATGCGCACACGCCCCACAGTCAACGCGACGCGACGCGTGCGCGGCGTGTGCGAACACCGCTGCGGCGACGACGCCGCAGATGCACAGGGTATAGAGCGGGGTGCGGCAGGCAGGCCGAGCAGGGGCCAGAGTAGAAATGCATGAATTCCAAGAACGCACAGTGCAACTTTAGTGGCTGCGGCGCACACGATGGGGAGAAGGGGCGCCTTCGACGGCATCGCAGTCGCGGCCGCCCACCCAATTGCACGCTTAATCTTTCTCCCTTCCCCCCACCACCCCTGTGCAGACAAGCACTTTCTCTCGCCCCTCCCCCACCATCCCCCCCCTGTTCTATTCCAAAAGAAGCGCGGAGGTGGTCACGTGCAGACCCCGTAGGTGCGTGCTGTCTGGTGCCGCATCGACGGCTGCGGCGACCGCCGTGGCCACGCGCGGCAGCTCCCCCGATGCGGCAGTACTCACCGCTGAGGCCTGCTGCCCGTTGGCGGCGGCGGTATCGAGCGCCTTGAGAGTTGACACCCAACGCGCCTGCGCTTCTGCAAGGAACAGCGATCCGCCCTTCACGGCTCCTGGGGGGGGGAGGTGCACCCAGCGGCCGCCAAAGTACGTGTCACTCAGGGCAGCCAGCAGGCACTCCACCGACTAGCGGCGAACGGGGTCGTCCCCAGCGGCCGCCGCGTCAGCGGCGTTGGCAGCAAGCCGCAACATCCGGGACGGCAGGAAAAGGGTGGAAAGAACCTCTTCGTGGTCCGCGTGAAACTTGGGGGCCAGCAGCGGCGGCCGACGGCCGAGGCAGACGGGGTCACCCAAGAAGAGGACCGCTGGCAGCACTTCCAGTAGGTGCGGCGCCACCACCGCCACCGTCGCTGCTGAAAGGAGCCCATCTTCGGGGTCGAGCTGGGACAGCACCCGCTTGGCGGCATCCGCCTCGGTGGCCGCGTCGATCAGCGTCAAGGCAGCGCCGCTGCCGTAGCGGTTCCGATCCATGATGGTCACCCACAAGCTTGGACGCCGCGATGAGGTTGTGCTTCCCGTTGCTGACGAGCGTCATCACGTCGGTTCTCAGGTCGGCGGCTGAAGAGGCCTTTCGGCTTCTGGCGGTGCGCACCAGCAGCTGCACCCGCGGCTGGATCGTTTGCACGTTGTGACGGTGCCACTCGAGGGGGGTGGCGCTCATGTCGCACTGCTGCGCCAGAGCGTCGGTTTTCTCGGTGGCATCCGAGTCCACCCCCAGCGCGAGGCCCGAGGCGGCTACTGACTCGGCAAAAGCCGTCGCGTCGGCCAGAGAGCGCCACGCGGTGTGGCCGTATCGCATGGCGGCAATGTCGTAGGCACCCACCACGGGAGAAGCAAAGTAGGGCTGCGGGCTGCCGTATTCGCCGCGCGGGAGCGGCTCATAAGGGACGTAGTCCATCACGCTGGTCGTCAAGCCGTAGTTTTGCACCAAGCTCGCGTTGGTCAGCTGCTACCACGGATTGCCAGAGCTGCCACGAAAATTGTGACGGAGCTCGACGGTGTGACCCACCTCATGCGCCGTCACGTCGGCCGGGTGCTAGTGCACAAACTCCGCCTCCCGCGAGGCTTCCCCGTCCTCGTCGTTGGCAAGCCACTGCACTGCCGGTAATCGTTGGGCAAAACGCGCAAAGGCGTCTCGAAAAGTAATATCAGCGTTGAGAATGTCGCCTGTCCGCGGGTCATTCGTGGTGCATCCATTAGAGGTGGTACCTGCCAGAGTGGGGAATTTCCGAGGTCGGCTTGTACCCGTCTGGACGGGTCAGTGCTGAAACGGTATGACGGCAAGAAGATTGCAGTGCTGACAGCATAGTCTACTTTTATGCAAGCACGCGGGCAATGACGCCGCGCCAGCGACCATCTCCCTCGGTCCCTTGTGGTCTGCCACCTTTAAACGCACCCCGCGCACTTGTACCACCTCCCCGCTGGCAGAGAGTGTGCGCAACAAACAGCTTTCCCCCCTGTGAGCACTCTTCTCTGCGCCGCCTCCCCTGCATCCCCACCTCCCTCCCCCATCACCCCCGGCGTCCCGTTTCCTGGCCACCACCAAGGCGGCTGAAGCCGGATGGCCGGGCTGCGGCGCAACGACGCCGGCGAGTCACCAGCAGCAGGGACGGTGTCCGCACCCGGTGGCACGTTTGGCATGGGGGGCGCCCTCGACAGGGGTAGCAGGGACGAAAAGACAAAAGAGGTGGGGTGGCGGCTCACCGGGGGGGCGTGTGTGGGGAAGCGCAGCGCAGCACAGTGGGAGAACGCCGGTCGACTGCACCTTAGACGACCAGGCAGGCAAGGGGGCTCTGATGGGCTGTTCCTGTGTGAATTTTGGGGGCCCGAGTTGGGCAACAGAAACGCACACTCGAGTGCACCTGAGGCGTCATTTAGGCCGTCACGACACCTGACGGTAATACCGTGAAGATGCCCTCTCTTGGGCGTCAGGCGTCATGACGCCGTAATTACCAATTATGACGCGTCAGATACCATATCTAGTATCCATGCGCGAAAACGATGTCTCCAGGCACAAACGAAATGGTTTTGAAGCGCGCGTCGTCGGCAGCACAGTCGGCAGGCCAGTCATTTTCTGTGGGCACCACCGCTCGCAGGAAGGGGCGCGCGTGGCCTGCCGCCGCAAACGATGTGTTCCATCTTCGGATTCCGTCCACGACGGCCGACCAAGAGGCGCGCGGCACAGACGGATCCACGTAGAACGTGACGACGGGATGCTTGGCCAGGTCCCACTTCATGATGTGCGCCTCAGTTGCCGCGGGATGGACGCCGCTGTGGGGGTTTACCGCGCCCCTCGGATCAGGGGCATCCCCCTTTAGGGCGAGGCGGATCGTGGCGACCCCAGCCCCTGAGCAATCGGGGGCAGGCGGGAGTCGTTCTGCTCTCGGGAGAGGCACGCCACGTCATCCTCGGTGGATCCCCCCATGAATGGGGGGAAGGATACGAAAATATCGGGAAGAGCGATTACGTCCGCCCAATTAGGAATTGGTCTTTTGGCCAGTAAACGGAAGTTATTTAGGGCGGGCTACTTCCGGCCCAATCTGGCCGAGATTTAGTGAGATCCCTCCACTGAGCATATTTTGCGTGGAGAGATGTGCTGGAGTGTTCCGAGTGTTTTGATTGGGTGTTTAGTGTAGGGAGTGTTGGCCCGCACCCCGGAGTCCCACAGCGGGCCCTGGACGGGCGGGCCAAAGAGGGATAACTGCGCGCGGGGCTGTGCCCGTTGCTGCCCCTGTAGCAGTGTTGACCCCCAGGTAGGGGGGCAACACGTGCCATGCAAGGGGCGGCAGGCCACTAGCCTGACCCGTTCCTCCCCCTGCATTCGGGTCCACATTCCCTAAGTTTGGGATAGTTAGCTTAGCAGTAAATCCAACTTGGATTTGAGGGTTTTCTGCATTTATTGTCTTGAATTTTCGTGTGGCCCGGTGGGCAGGTGCTTGGGTGGGAGATTCTGAGTGGCGAGATTCTGAGGGGACCCTGGGGGGATAAGGGGAGGGACAGCGGGGCTTGGCCTTGCTTCCCTGTCCCGACCAAGAAACTGTTGGCCCACACACCATCTTCTTGTTTGTCAGTGGGGGGATTGCCCCACAACAGGGATAGAGTGTGTGCGACTTGCACTTCTTCCGGTTTCCCCGACACGGGAAGCAGCCCTTGCGCACCGCCCCAACTTGGGTGTCGCGTGTGCGAGATTTTTTTGCCACATTTGGTGGTGCAGCAGGGGACAGAGGTAAACTTTACCTCCGGGTGCACCCGGGTGCAGGGGGCCCTCTGTCTCAGAGGAACGGTGGTCTTGGACCGTGTCATACGGATCGTCAGCCTACATGGCCGGTTCGGACCCCCCGTCGCCTGGAGAGTACACCGGTGACGCATGTACTTCAGTACCTTTGAATACTGGTGAGACACAGGTAGGTGTACCTGGGGTCACAGAGGGACTAGAGGTCCCTCAAGCCAGCAGGACTGGGAGTGCGGGCGGGCAACAGGCCACCCCGACTCAGTCGGGAGTTCATTCTGGTGACACTTCTGATGTGGGTGGGCCGAAGTCTGGCCACCGTGTGGTACACTCAACGGGAACGTCCCAAGGTGAGAGGACTGCCCCCGCGGGTTCCACTCGGGTTGGAGCCAACTTTGGCGTGGAGCCGTCGCCAACTAGGCTTTCGGAGGACGGCGGACCTCCGTTGGTCGGCGATGGGCTCGCGCCAATGCCCCCGGTTGAGACCCCTGAGGATCGTGGTTACTGAGGATCGTGGTTACCCCTCAGGTGGACTCCCGGAGGCAGACCGAGACTCAACTGGAGTCGACAACCCCCTCCTCGCGGAAACTGTCCGTCGGGAGGCGACCAATGTGTTGGGGCAGACTTTGCCGGACCTGGTGGTCACGATAACGAATACTATTCTGAATCAGATTGTGGCGAGTTTGCCAGATGGCCTTAATGTCCAGACCGGATTGGGGCTTTCGAGCCCGCAGGCGCAAAGGGAATCCCTACTCACGCCTGTCTCGGGTCGCCCAGAACCGGGGGCGACCCCTGTGACTCCCAACGAGGGAGCCACACCATTCTCGGTGGGGCGTACGCCCTTCACGGGGGAGTTCCCCTCAGAAACGCCGGCGGCTACACCAAGCTCGCCGCGGCAGACGACAGGCACTGCGGGTCAACTCACCCCATTGCCTCAGCGGCCTTTCCCTCAACGTGAGGTGCCGCCAAAGATCCAGGTAGCCAACCCGGTCTACCAGAGGATCTTTGACTGTGAGACCTACGCCCTCCACAACAAGTCTGTGGCGTACGGTCCTATTCAGGCCCGAGCTATGGGCCGTGCCAAGAAGAATGCACTTCACTCTTTTGGGCACAAAGCGGAGTGGGATGGAGCTCCCCCCCTCCGTGTCTTTGAGTTTCTACGTCGTTTCACAAAAGCCTGTGACGACAATGCCATAAGTGAAGGCATGGCTTTTTACATGCTACAGGAGTTTACGAAGGGAGACCTGCGGACAGAACTTATGTCCGTCATGCCAAGCTCCTCAAGTGGAGGCACTGGTGAGGTGACGTCCTATTTGGAGCTCGTCAACTGGTTGTTGAGAGCCATGGTTGATGAAGCGGCGTTGGCTTCTGAAGTCGAGGAGTTTACACAAGCTCATCAGGAAGAGACTGAAGACGAGTTGTCCATTGCGGAGCGGGTTCGTAAGCTCAACAATCTTTGTGGGTTTCTTCATCCACAAACTGTGGTGAAGTGTCGGTTTGTGGAGGGACTCCATTGGTCAGTCCGGATGGAGACCCGGGAGCATAACACTGCCCAGGCGACGCTGGCCGAGTTGGCTAGGTTCGCCTACCGCAGAGGCGAGGCCTACCGCAAGTTGCGGGAGGAACAACGCCAGGAGCGTCAGGCCGAGTTGGCCAAGGAACGCGAGGAGGCGCGCCAGGCCAGAGAGCTGCGAGAGGCACGCCGAATCCGCAAGGAGAGGGCAGTAGCTGCCGTGGGAACTTCCCAGGGTACCGCGTCGGCTTCCCCAGTTGGGAAGACCCCTCCGGGAACTGAGAATCGGTGTTGGAACTGCAACTCCGATGGACACTGGGCATATGATTCTCCCAAGTTGAGTAAACGCATTCAATAACTTGTTAAGAATGCGAGTAAGAAGTCGGCTACGAACGAAGTACGTTCACGCCGCGAGGGTGGGTCTCGACCGGTCGTCGCGGTCGCCACACCCTCGGCGGAGGAGGCGGACACGTCGTCCTCGGACTCGTCGTCTTTCCCTCTGGCTTTCTATATGCTACAGGAGTTTACGAAGGGCGACCTACGGACAGAACTCATGTCCGTCATGCCTAGTTCCTCAAGTGGATGCGCTGGTGAGGTGACGTCCTATTTGGAGCTCGTCAACTGGTTGTTGAGATCTATGGTGGATGAAGCAGCGTTGGCTTCTGAAGTCGAGGAGTTTACACAAGCTCATCAGGAAGAGACTGAAGACGAGTTGTCCATTGCGGAGCGGGTTCGTAAGCTCAACAATCTTTGTGGGTTTCTTCATCCACAAACTGTGGTGAAGTGTCGGTTTGTGGAGGGACTCCATTGGTCAGTCCGCATGGAGACCCGGGAGCATAATACTGCCCGGGCGACACTAGCCGAGTTGGCTAGGTTCACCTGCCGCAGAGGTGAGGCCTACCGCAAGTTGCGAGAGGAACAACGCCAGGAGCGTCAGGCCGAGTTGGCCAAGGAACGCGAGGAGGCGCGCCAGGCCAGAGAGCTGCGAGAGGCACGCCGAATCCGCAAGGAGAGGGTAGTAGCTGCCGTGGGAACTTCCCAGGGTACCTCTTCGGCTTCCCAAGTCGGGAAGACCTCTCCGGGAACTGACAATCGGTGTTGGAACTGCAACTCCGATAAACACTGGGCATATGATTGCCCTATGTTGAGTAAACACATTCAACGACTTGTTAAGAACGTGAGTAAGAAGTCGGCTACGAACGAAGTACGTTCACGCCGCGAGGGTGGACCTCAACCGGTAGTGGCGGTCGCCACACCCTCGGCGGAGGGGGCGGACACGTCGTCCTCGGACTCGTCGTCTTCCCCTTGGCCTTGGATTCAGACGCCAAGTCGGCGGGAAACGAATGACCGTTGGAGCTGGTCGTCCTAAGCTCACAACGGCAGCCTCGGCCAAGTGCGTCAAGAGGACGAATCAACCCTGCCGGATACTGCGGCGACCTAAGGGAGTCCGCCCACCTCGGGTAGGACTCCCCAAGAGCGTAAACCCACGTCGGGTCATCGCGGTGCTGACGGGTGAGAACTTCCAGGTGGCTGGACGGGTGCAACTAGCCCCCGGCCGTGCCTGCTGTGCCCGTATCGTACTTGATACCGGGTCAGGAGCCTCCTTGATACGCAAATCGCTAGTACCAAAGGAGATGAAGCTCCAGCGCTGGAGGTCTAAAGCCGACCATATGATCGACATCAATGGTGGGGTACTTCCCATTGTTGGTGCCGTGACCCTACCAACTAGGTTGGGAACCCGTGAGGTCGACGTGACCTATGGAGTAGTCGAGAAATGATCGGTACCCCTGCTTCTGGGTACCCCTTATGTTGTAACACAAGTGCCTTTGATTTGTGGCCCTGAGTATTGGGTCAAGCTCATGAATGGGAAGACCATCCCCATTCTTGGTGAGGGAACGTCTGTGGCTCCTGTGACAGTCTCACAGTCGAAGCCTGTTTGCTCCGTAAGAGAAGTGTTTACTGCTACCCTGCGTTTGGCCCGTAAAGTCACGTTGCCCCCCAACTCGGTGGCGCACGTTGATGTTGTGACTGATTATACGGGGAACGGGTTGGTGCACCCTCACCCCCGTCTTGCTCGCAAGCACCAAGTGCATGTCGCCCTTGGCACGATGGACTCCAAATCCGGAGTCCCGTGGAGGATTCAGGTGATGAACCTGAGCTCTTCGCCCGAGTACTTCAAGTCGGGAGCCAAGTTCGGCTATATCGACCAACATGAGGGACCAGTAGTAGCGGTCACCCTCAACGCGGGCGCGAGTAGCGACCCGAAGTCCGGAAAGGAGAAGCATCTAGCCAAGTCGGCCACCTCTCCTCGGCCCCATGAACAAGGAGAATGTCCCACCCAGGTTGAGGGTTCAAGTTGAACGCCTCTTGGACCAATATCACAAGTTGTGGGATGGTCAATTGGGACTTATGAGAGGCACCCAACACCGGATCGATTTGAAATCCGGTGCACCCCCTACACGCCAACAACCGCACAGGGGAGGGCCCCGTTCAAGGGCCCTCGTTAAGGAGCAAGTCGCTCGCATGGAGGCCCTCGATGTTATCGAGGCCAGCAACGCCGAGAGGGCGAGTCCGGTGGTTATTGTCCCCAAAGTTGATGGGACCCCACGGTTCTGTATCGACTACCGTAAGCTCAACAAGAGCACGGTGAAGGACAGTTATCCCCTACCCAGGATGGACGACTGTCTGGACTCTCTGGGGGAGGCAAACGTGTTCTCTACCCTAGACGGTAACGCGGGGTATTGGCAAATTCCCATTGCCCCGGAAGACAGGCATAAAACTACCTTTACCTGTCACTGTGGTACCTACCAGTGCAAGCGACTACCGTTTGGACTGTGCAACGCGCCGACAACTTTGCAGCGCGCTATGGACATGATTCTGGCCGGAGTACGGTGGCAGATCTGTCTCGTGTACCTAGACGATATCATTGTGTTCTCCCGAAGTCCGGATGAGCACATTGGCCATCTTGGCCAGGTGTTCAAGCTACTTGCTGATGCCGGTGTGTCACTGAAGGCGAGCAAGTGCCACCTCTTCACTCAGGAGGTGGAATACTTGGGACATGTTGTCCGTCCGGGGCGCCTCAATGTCAACGAGAAGAACTTGAGGGCCATCCGTAAGGCTCAGTACCCCCGGACCCAGACCCAGATTAGGAGCTTCCTCGGGATGTGTAACGTGCACCGACGTTTCACCAAGGGCTTCGCCAAGGTGGCGAAGCCGCTGAATGACCTAGTTAGCTCGACGCTACCGAAGAACCTGCCTCCCCCAAGTCGGGTGGAGCAGGAATCCTTTGAGATTATTCGGGACCTACTGCTGAAGCCCCCTATTTTGGCTATTCCCAGGTTGGGGGGCCACTACATCCTAGACGTGGATGCTAGCTACGACCAACTTGGTTGTGTGTTGCTTCAGCAGCAGCCGGAAAAGGAGTACTTGCCGGTAGGATACTTCAGAAGGGGCTGAACTCGGCTGAGAGAAACTATGGAGTCACCGAGTTGGAAGGACTCGCTGTGGTGTGGGCGGTGACGTCACTTCGTCACTACTTAGAGGAAGAGAAGTTCCTCTTCCGCTGTGACCACCGCGCGTTGCAGTTCATCTTTAAGACGGATTGCACGAACACACGCCTCAACAGGTGGAGGGTGCGACTGGCACCCTTCAACTTTGATATTGAGTACCGACCTGGCAGGCAACATGCCCTTGCCGACGGCCTTTCTCGGGTACCTACCGAGGGGCTGGACACTAACTCAGTTGATGATGACATCCTCATCGTGGGGGTAGTCACGCGCTCGGGTCAGGCGTTGGACCCCGAGGCGCCAGGGAACAAGAAGTACTTGCCCCTGTCCCTGGACGAGGTACTGAAGGCCCAGGCCGAGGACTCCTTCTACAAGTCGCAGAGGGATACGCTGAATACGGTGGCGGAGACGCGGTTCTTCATCGGAGACGATAGCCTCCTCTTGAGGAGGGGGATAATGCAGGGGACCGAGCAACTTGTCGTCCCCGCATCCCTCAAGGACAGTAGCCTTGAGAGGGAGCATAACGCTCCCACGGGTGGACACCTGGGGTCTAGTAAACTGTACTAGATCCTGAGGACCAGGTACTACTGGCCGTCCGTGGTGGTAGACATCTACAGTTAGGTGGCTGCCTGCACAAGTTGTGCGCAGAACCGTCTGATGGAGCGGCGGCCTACTACGGATATGTTACTGTTTCCGGCCAAGGAGACCTTTGCCGCGTTGGCAATGGACATGCTTGGGCCCCTGCCAGTGACCGAGGAGGGCAAACCCTACCTCCTGGTCATCTGCGATCGCTTCACGAAACTTACGCGAGCGATCCCTCTGGCAGAGATCACGGCCATGTCGGTCGTGTCAGCCTTCCTAGATCACTGGGTTGCCGCGTATAGCATCCCGGACGGTACACTATCGGACAACAGACCGCCATTTGCGTCCGTACTGTTTCAGGGAGTGCTGGATATGTTGGGGGCTCAGGCAAACTATGCCACCCCCTACCACCCACAAACTAAGGGGCAGGTGGAGCGCTTCAACAAAACTATTGTTCGGCAGCTGCGCCACTATGCGAGTGAGCACGTGAAAACGTGGGACCAATACATTCCTATTCCCACGACTGCCTACAATTCGCAGGTTCACTCATCTACCGGGGAAGTACCCTTCGCTTTTGTGACCCCCCGTCGCGTGCGGTCTATTGCCGTGCGGCGGCCGCTCCCAACTAGGGAGGCCGGTGGCAGTACGCCTACTCCCACTAAGAGTAAGGCGGAGTTTGCTGCTAGGCTTGAAAAACTCATCCCGAAAGTCAGGGCTGGGATGGACAAAGCGCAAAAGCGCTACAAGCGTACTTGTGACAAAAAGGTGCGTAACGCTAAGCATGTTCCAGAGCAGGGTGACAGGGTACTGGCTCACTCACACACCCCAACCGGGGGTAAGTTGGTGTTTCGGACGAAGGCGCCATACCAGGTCCTTGGTACAGATGGACGGCGGTTCACCATCGAAAGTGACGATGGGGTCCGCACAGCAAACGGACAGGACGCGGTAAACGTTGCACCACCTCCTGCAGGCGACCCGGCTTGGGCGCGTGCGCTGAAAGCGTGGTGCCTGCCTTCGCTACCTGCGGCCAAACAGGGCCCGCAGGAGTACGTGTTCGATAAGTTCATCGACCACGGGTGGGATGAGGACACTAACCGCCTCATGTTGAGGGTGCGTTGGCTCGGCTATAAGGCCAAGGATGATACGTGAGAATACGTGGAGGGCCTTTCCGCTGAGAAGGTCCGGGCATACTGCGCCCGGGATGATATCGACCCCACTTGCTTTCCCTCAACGTGAGGGAAGGCCAAGTGACAGTGCCAAGAGAGCGCTTCGAGTCGAAGTGGTACGCAGAGTCGCTTTTAACTACAGCCCTAACCCTCACACTCTCACAACAAAGGCAGCTGCCAACTGGGCACGCATGCTAGACTCTCAAACCCCACGGCCCTCGCGCACACGTGGAGGCGAGCGGCGAGACCCACGCCGATAACGTTCTTTACCAGTCGGCGGGGGCGGCGGCTCCAAGTCCGAACTGTGGTATAAAACTCGATCCTCTCAGACACGTGTCAATATCCCTCGGGGGAAAGGGACAGGTAACACAGAAAGGGGAACTACGAGAATGGTATGCCTGTTGCCTCACGTGCCTGCTCGCAGAGCAAACAGATACGCACGGTAGTGCACACGGGGAAGAGGAAAGCAAACGCGCAGTTGTCTTTTTCCTGAGGGCGCGGGCCAAGGGCGCCTCGCTGTCCCTCTTAACGTGCATCTGGGGGAGCCTCGGCACGTTGGCCAGGTAGCCCCCCCATAACCCCGAGTGGCCCCGACCCGAGTCTAACCTCGTCAGGTCGGGGGCCACTATCACTACTAATTCTATTCCCACTCGCTAATCTCACACTCAAATTCTCTCAAATCAAGTCCCTCACAAGTATGCAAAAACCCATCAGCAATCCCTCTCTCACGTGTGGATAGCGTAGTCCACCGCATCCCAGTGCCGGGCACGGGCCACGGCCGCCAACCATCACCACACGGCGGGCGTGTTCTGGCACCTGGTGCCCTCTGGTTGTAGTCCCGGGTCGGCGCCAAGTCGGGGCCAGGGATGCTACATAGCTCCCTCCCTAGTCCGGCACGTCCTCGGGCCGAACCAGGTGCCACCGTGCACAGCCCCGAGCACGTCCACACCGGTGCCGAGGTCGAGCGTCTTCACCCCGGTTACGACCACCTGCTCCGATTCTGCCCCCCCCCATTCTCCTTCACCTTGGCCCTCTCGTTCCCGCGGAGTCTGGACGTCATGTCCAGTTCCGAGATCCAAGCTGGGCCCGTGGTTCCGGCGGCGAGTTTTGCGGAGGAGAACTCGGGTAGTCGCGCCCCTCTCCTGCCTCCGGTTCCTCGGGTGTCGATGTCGGCGCCGGTCGCCACGGCGGGGACGGATCGGGTTCCCACGGCTTCTGTGCTGCACCCGGTCGAGACCCCCCCGGTGGGTCTCCCGGAGATGCTTCTTGGGCAGGACCCTCTGGCGGCCCGGCGTTACTCCACGGTGGTCGGCAACGCCGGCGCGGCCCAGTGCCAGCAGGATTGCATGGACCTCTGGCGCAAGGAACTCCAGCGCGGGGTCTTGACAGAGATGGATGAGGCTCGTCTTCACACGGCGGACCAGATGCGCCTGGCACAAGACCGCTCCCAGAGCTTCTCGGGTTCCTCCTGGGTTGCTCGTCTGGAGGATCTCCCCTTCGCGCTGGTGCTGGATCTGCCCTTGACCGAGCGTCGCGTGTCCGCGTCCGTTCTCCGGTGGCCGGAGGAGGAAGGGCACGTCCACCGGGCGCTCAAGGTCTGGGACGAGGCGCTCAAGGGGTCGGGGAGCCTGAGCTGCGACCCCCGTCCGAGCATGGTCGCTCTGGAGCCGCCTTTCCTGACCCGGAAGTACTCCAAGTTTTCACCGGCACGGGAGCAAGGCGAGCGACGCGGCCGTCAGCGTGACTTCCTCGTGAGCTGCAACCATCAAGAGTTCTGGAAGCTGGATAAGGCTAACCGGGCGGCGTACTACCCCAAGGTCATCCCGCAGCAGCAGGAAGTCGAGATCCCGGTCGGGTTTGCTCCTTCCAGTATCCCCTTCACCTGGTACTTCTTGGACGCCTTGACTCAGGCGTCGATCAAGGGTTTCTTATACTCGATCCCGTACATGATGTACACGTCCGAGATGACAGTCTTGGCGGCCAACCACTGGCTTCACGAGGTCTTGGTGTCCAACCGGCTTTGGTTTCTCCCTGACCTCCTGATGGTCTGGAATGTCGACAAGCTGACCGTCGACTTCCTGTGCAGCCAGGACGAAGAGTACAAGGGGCTCTTCCAGGCGATGATTGACTTCCGGCGTCTGGTGCCGGTGCATGACCGGAACTTCTTGAACGCGATTGCCGACCAGAACCGCCCGCGTCGGGATGGCTTCGGTTGGGCGCAGGTGGTCTACCAGTCTTCTCCGGCCAAGGTGCAGCTGGCGACGCCGCTTCCGGCGTGGCCGCAGCTAGGTAGCTTTCCTGCCCCGGCCGCCCTTGATCTTCTGCCAGTTGGACCGCCGGTGCAGGAGTCGGGATGGGCCGCGGCGGTCGGTCAGGCGTCTGCGGCGGCTCCGCTTCCTCCTGTTGCACCTGTCGCCCCGGTGGCCTCGCCTGAACTGTCGCCGGCGCGTTCACGCCCTGTTCCGGCTGTGCCGGTACTTCAAGCTCCTCCGGCACCGCGCCTGTCTGCGGCGAGTCTGGGGGTGACCGTGCGGTCGCCTACCACTCCGGCCGCTCCGCCTCGGACGCCTTCTTCCAACGCCGGCGGCGCTGTGCCTCCGCTGGAGCTGGGTACTCCGGTTTCGGGGGCCGTTGTGGACCGTCCGGTAGTGTCATCCTCAGGGCGGTTCGAGATCCCGGCGCCGACTCTGCGCCTTACCCGCTTCCGGGTGCCTGACTGGTACCTGATCCAAGGTGGTCCGACATGCGACCAGTACGACGTCGGTATGATTGAAGACCAGCTGGGTCGTCTTCCGGTGCAGGTTGAAGGCGTTGGGTCCTCCCTGGTGCTGGGTACTTACGCCAGCGTCTTGAACAACGTGGTTGACCGGGTGTTTGCTTGCGCGGACAGCGGCCAGATGTCGAACAGCCCGGTGGTTGGCGAACTTCTGGCGACCTTGACGCGGCATGGCTTGGCCCAGCAGTGGTCAGAAACCTTCACTGGCTTCCAGGGGCGCCGACGGGCATATCTGGATGAGCGGGAGCCCCCGGCAACTACCGGTACTACTCCGATGGCGTTATACCGGGGTTCACCGCGTCCACCGCACTACGTCATCCCGTCTTCCTCCGGTTCCCGTCGTGCCGCGGAGGCGGCGCAGGAGGACACTCCCGCGGCTCAGCGTCCGCGCCGGGAGTAGTAGTTGGAGGCAAGGAGGGTGAGGGTCTTGGGAGAAGCGAGGAGGGAAGAGGCGGAGAGAAGGGTTGCCCGAGCGGGTGCTTGTTTTCCTTGATTGTTCCATGCTTGTATTGCGTGTTCTCCTCGATATAACCGTTCCCTTCTTCTCAATCCTCTTGTTCCGCATCCGTTGCGGATGAACTCGGCTCGTCCCGAGGGTCTTGGTTGGCCCCATCCTCTTGCTCCTCCTCCGAGTCCGACTCCAGAATCTTGCCGGCTCTGGCCACTGGAGTGCCCTCTATCCCGTTCCGTCGCGTGAAGGCACAGACATCCGCGATGGGTAGCCGGTTTGAGGGTTCCCAGGTATCATCTGCCGGGTTAAAACCGAACCAGCGTACTCGCAGGTACAGGCGTCCGTCTCTCCAGGCATGGTCCACAAACTTGACGTAGACATATTCCCGACCTTCTTCTTGGGATAGCCAGGGTACTGCGGCCCGCTTGCGCCGGGTCAAGTCCCGTTGGCTTGGCGGTGGAGCTCGGGTGACATGGTCGCTGCTCACGCGGTACGGGGAGCCATCCACGTCTAGAAGAAAGGTCCAACCGTCCGTATTCAGGATCTCATAAGGTCCATCCGTGTTCGAGTCCAGCTTCTCCCGGGTCTTGCTATGGTTGTCCACAAAAACCCAGTCGCCACCACCCAGTTCCTTGTTCTTTTCCCGAACGCCCTTGTCATAGCCCCGCTTGTATCGCTCCTGGGTCTTCGAGATTGACTCCTTGACTCTTGGGAGCAGGAGCTTCAGTTGTTCCAGGAACTCATCCTTTGCCTTGGGACCTGACTTCAGTGCAGGCTGGAGACCATCTGGTATTCTTTCCAGGGAGAAGTTGGTCAGCCGCCTTGGGGTGACAAAGTCGAGTGGAGCGACTCCCGTTGTCCGGTGAACTCGGGAGTTGTAGGCTAGAGTGAGGACAGCCAGGAGCTCGTCCCAGTCTTCTTGGTGCTCCTCCACGTAGTGCCGTAGCATGTCTACTAGGGTCCGGTTGAATCGTTCCACCTGGCCGTTCGCTTGAGGGTGGTACGTCGTAGTGTACAAGTTCTTGATGCCCATCAGGTCACAGACTCCTTGGAAGAACAGGGATGCAAACTGGGGACCGTTGTCGGTTAAGACGGAGTCTGGAGGGCCGTAGGCAGCTATCCAGTACTCGCAAAAGGCTGACGTGACATCCAGAGCCGTGATGGTCCTCAGCGGGATTGCTCCAGTGAACTTGGAGAACCGGTCACAAATGATGAGCAGGTATATGTTGCCACTGGATGTTTCAGGTAGGGGCCCCAGGATGTCCATGCTTAAGCTTGCAAAGGGCTCCGCCGCAGGGAATAGGCGTAGCTTAGAAGTCTTCTTCCTCTGGGACAACCGGTTCCTTGCACACGAAACACAAGCCTCCAGGTACTTATGGACGTCACTGGCCATGGTTTCCCAGTAATAGTGTCGTCTCATGGAAGCATACATCCGATTGATGCCAGGATGTCCGGCCTGGGGAGACGAGTGCTCCAGGCGAAGGATGTCAGCTCGTAGGCCCCGGGGTACGCAGACTTGAGTGGCCCCATCGAAGGGTGACACCCGTACTAGGAGTCCGTCCGTAGACTCGGAGAAACGTCTGTTCCGGTTCAGGTCCATTTGGTGGCGAAGCTCCAAGCATTGAGGATCCGTCAGTTGTGCCTCCAGCATCCGGTGAATGGTCACCGGTTGATGAGCTTCAGGTGTCTCATACAGGGGAGCGTGCCAGCAACGTACGACATTCGGGAGGATGAAGCAAGGTATTTCCTCCGGGATAGGACCGGTATCGGCTGCAGGAGTCTCCAGCCGGGACATGGTGTCAGCGCAGTGGTGCTCCCTCCCTGCTCTGTTGCACACCTTGTACTTGAACTCCGAAAGGCGTAGGCGCCACCGGGCGACCCTACCTTGACTGCTGTCCATGCATAGCAGCCACCTTAGACTGGCGTGATCCGTCCGGATGAGGAACTCTTGTCCTTCAAGATATGGCCGTAACAGGAAGCAAGCCCAGACGACTGCCAAGCACTCGCGCTCGGTCGTGGAATAGTTCTTCTCAGCTGGAGTCAAGACGCGACTGTAGTAGCCTATCGGGAGAAAGTGCCCATCAGGTTGCTGCTGGAGTAGTGAGCACCCCACCTGGACGCCACAGGCATCCGTCTCCAGAACAAACTGGCCCTCCCGCTTGGGTAACGCCAGTACTGGAGTGGTGGTCAGGCGCTTCTTGAGCTCTTCGAAGGCCGCGGTCTGCTTCTCGTCGAACACCGGGAGTTGTGCGGGAAGCTTCTTGCTGGTCAGCTTGGTCAGTGGCCGGGCAATCAGAGCATAGTCCCGTACGAACCGGCGATAGACGTTGCACATACCGAGGAAGCTCTTGAGTTCCGTCTGGGTTTTGGGTTGCCGTGCATGCCGGAGGGCCTTGATGTTCTTCTCATTGACTCGGAGCTCCCCCGGACTCAGCACATGCCCCAGATACTCCACCTCAGTCTCAAACAGGTGGCACTTCTCGGCCTTGAGGGTAACTCCAGCCTTGGACAGGAGGGCCAGGACCTCCCGAAGGTGCTCCAGGTGTTCCGCTGGGGTCTTGGAGAAAACGATAATGTCGTCCAGGTAGACCAAACATGTTCTCCACCTTAGCCCGGACAGGATGATGTCGATGGCTCTTTGAAAGGTCGCCGGAGCATTGGTGAGACCAAAAGGAAGACGCTTGCACCGGAATAGTCCCAGGTGGCACGTGAAGGTGGTCTTGTCCTTGTCCTCGTCAGCCAGAGGGATCTGCCAGTAACCGGCATTACAATCCAGCGTCGAGAAGAGGGTGGCATCACCAAGAAAGTCGAGGCAATCATCCATCCGGGGTATCGGGTATACGTCCTTGACTGTCATTTCGTTCAGGCGCCGGTAGTCAACGCAGAAACGGAAGTGACCGCCGGTTTTCGGGACGACTACCACCGGGAAAGCCTACTCGCCATCAGACGGCTCGATAACATCCATCTTGAGCATCTTGTTAACCTGCTTCTCAATCTCATCCCGGCGATGAGGTCCGGCCCGATATGGTTGCATGTGTACTGGCTTAGCTTCCGGCTTGAGTTGAATCCGGTGTAGAGTGGCGTCCATCTTGCCCAGCTCTCCCGACTACAGGTGCCGATATTCCTGGAGAAGCTTCTCCAGTGCCTCCTTCAAGTCGGGAGGGACATTTTCTTGCTTGACCTTCGGCATCCCGGGTGGTGCTTGTTCGGGTTTCGGAGTAGCGCTGCCAGCCTGCTCTTGCTTCGGAGGTACGTCTAAGGCCGTCAAGTTGGATGCCAGTTCTTGTTGCAGGTTCAGGAGGTCTTCCTTGCTCATAGCACGGGCGGATCCCCGGTAAGGCTCTGCTGTACCAACTCGGGTGCCCTTGGCGAGGGTTATTGGCTTCCGGCTCACGTTGACGATTAGCACCGAGAACGGGGTGTGCCTTTCTACCTTCTTGTGATGTCCGTGGGCCAAGTATAACCGGTGTTTCGCCAGAAATTCCTTACGTCCGTAGATCAGGCATTGACCTGCAATCCGGGTCGTTACTTGAACCTTGGTCTCCGAGCGAGGAGGTAGGAGCACCGGTTTGAAGAGAGTCAAGGTAGAGGGTGGGATGCGTTCCCTCTTGCTCTTGGCTACACGAACCTTGGCGTCCAGATGTTCCAATACCGGTGACACAAACCCATGGTTGAACTGGACCTTCCCTTCTCCGGGTAGGATGCTCTTGATATGCTGCTTCTGGAAGTCCCAGCCTAGGATGAGGGGGACTGATAGGGTCTTGACTACTAGAAAGGGAAAAAGCATTGGTTCATTGTTGACATAGATGGCGACAGGAAGACGGCCAAGCGGTCGTAGGGTTTGACCCGAAGCGTCGACGATATGGGTCCGGGTAGGCGCTCTCCAGGCATGTCGACGCCAGCCCGGAGGTAACAGGTTCTCAGTGATGACGCTTGGTCCGGCTCCCGTGTCAACCACCGGCGTAACAGCTTGGGGGAGACTATCCCCCACACGCATACGTGCATTAATCTTGAGATTTTCTTTACGCAGGACGAGCAATGTCCCCTTGAACAAACAGGGTTTGCAGGCGGCTACCGGTTGAGCGGGTAACTGCCGTCCTTTCTCCCGGCACGCAAGGGGAGAACAGGTAGAAGGACCCTGCCGTCGGAGATTCGGGAAGACACTTGGGGAGAGCGCCTGCCCTACTCGTTTCCCGGGTCCGAGGAGTCCTTAGAGGTTTCGGTCTCCAGGTCAAAGTCCGTAGGAGCTTCCCTTGCCAGAGCCTCCGTGATGCTCTGTAAGGTTGCCACTCGGATTGCGTGTACCTGTGCCTGGTCCATCTTGGAGGGTGCTCGCCGGTCAGCCCAGTTGACCGCCTTTGCAAACACCAGTCCTTGACGCTTGAGTTTCTCCTGGAGGTCCTTGGGAATGGTCGGGCACTGGTAGGACATGTGATCCTCCTTCTGGCACAGCCAACAAGACCGGAACCGCTGGTTCTTGACTTGCTTGGGGGCGACCAGGGATGGTTGCTCCTTAGAAATGAAGCCGCCCCACTTGTCCCCTGACCCCATGGGTGAGGCCTCGCCAACTGCGAGTACTGGTACAGGGCTATCACCTCCCTTATACTTGTCGGGTCCGGGTCGAACTCGCGACAACGGCTTGGGAGTTGATACCATGGGAGCTTGGAGGGCCCTGGCTTGCCGGTACTTGCCCTGGGTGTAGGCCATCAACTGCTGGAAGGTATGTTCTTGATGTTCCTGGTTGTAGTTCTCCGCATCCACTTGAAGATATTCAGGAAGCCCTTCCGAGAAGATCATCTTGAGCCTGTCCTCAGGGTAAACGTTGTCCGAGAAGATCATCTTGAGCCTGTCCTCAGGGTAAACGTTGCCACAAGCATCGCTCATCTCCCGGACACGACGGGCGAACGCCTCTGGAGTCTCTTGTCTTTCCATAGTTGCCCGGTTCAGCCTGCCGACTGCTTTACGCAGAGAGTCCGCGTCAGCGTAGTTGGACAGGAGCCAGTTGACCGCCTCCGGATAACTCGCGACGGTACGTCCGACAATGTGTCCGGCAGAGTCTGGTAGAACCTGTGCAAACCGCTGTTCCGCTTCTCCGGTCATGAAGTTAACCAGGAGGTAGAGAGCCTTGCCCTCAGACACATCGTTGTCATTGCATGCCTTGACAAACCGGCGCAGGAAGGCAAAGATAAGCGCCGGTCTCTTCCCGGAAAACTTAGGATGTCCCCCGAAGCTCGGCTGCATTCGCCGGTTCAGGGACGCCATCTTCTTGGCCATCTTCCGGGTGTAACCTTGGTCTTGGTTCTCCAGCCGGTAGTTACCCCAATACGTGACCTTGTTCAGGGTGGCATCTCCCACTTGGTGGGCAGGGAAGTTAAACTCGACTAGCCTGCGCCGGGTGGGATCGGGAGATGCATCCCAATCATATCCCTCCTCAGAGCTGGAGGAACTGGTCTCGCTGGTGCTAGAGCGACGGCGATGACGCCGACGCCTTCGGCTGCTACGGTTACCGGTCTTGGAGCTCCCCGCCCCATAGGATGCAAGGGGAGGAAAAGCTTGGCCGGTCCCAGGAGTCGAGGTCTCAGGGAGACCCGTAGAACCAGTCACAACGGTGCCTCTAGCATCGCTAGTGCCCACAGGAAGAGGTGTATACACCCAGCTGCCATGTGTGGGTCCAGGAGTAAACACACCAGGGGCTATCCCTGGAGGTTGAGGAGTAGAACCGACAGGAGGGAGACGTCTGCTGCGAGCGGACTCAAACGCCGTTGACCCCGGGGTGGCTCCCACAGGAGGAACAGCCGGAGGAACGGGAGCAGGTGGTGCTTGGCCGCCTGTGGACTCCAGTCCGCTACCGGAAGTCACGCCCAGGTCTGCTTCACCCGTAGGGAGAACGCCGGGTTGGGCACCGTCCCCCGCGGTGACCAGGGATGCGTCAAGGGACGCGGGGTCTACCCCTTCGGGCACCGTCGTGCCAGGGAGGGTAGCCATGTTGGTCTCTTGACAGCCACAGTCCAGTTGCCTGCGTGTCCAAAGATCGCCCGACCACAAGAGAGGGGTTGGAGAGCCAGGAATGGGATTCCCGTGAACGGGTGCAAATAATTCCCAAACCACAGAAAAAGACAGAACAGGAACAACCCAGCCGCTGCTCCCAAATGTCTCTTCTCAAACACTCCAATCATCCCCTGATGCTCCACCAAATATGTGGTATAAAACTCGATCCTCTCAGACACGTGTCAATATCCCTCGGGGGAAAGGGACAGGTAACACAGAAAGGGGAACTACGAGAATGGTATGCCTGTTGCCTCACGTGCCTGCTCGCAGAGCAAACAGATACGCACGGTAGTGCACACGGGGAAGAGGAAAGCAAACGCGCAGTTGTCTTTTTCCTGAGGGCGCGGGCCAAGGGCGCCTCGCTGTCCCTCTTAACGTGCATCTGGGGGAGCCTCGGCACGTTGGCCAGGTAGCCCCCCCATAACCCCGAGTGGCCCCGACCCGAGTCTAACCTCGTCAGGTCGGGGGCCACTATCACTACTAATTCTATTCCCACTCGCTAATCTCACACTCAAATTCTCTCAAATCAAGTCCCTCACAAGTATGCAAAAACCCATCAGCAATCCCTCTCTCACGTGTGGATAGCGTAGTCCACCGCATCCCAGTGCCGGGCACGGGCCACGGCCGCCAACCATCACCACACCGCGGGCGTGTTCTGGCACCTGTGCCCTCTGGTTGTAGTCCCGGGTCGGCGCCAAGTCGGGGCCAGGGATGCTACACGAACCGTCGCGCCCCTCACGGTCGCGCAAGTGGCGACGACCGCGGCTACTCTTCTGCTTGGTCTTGCGCGCAAGTTGGCGACGCAGACGTCGGACCGACTCCGTCTCCGACGGGGTAGAGGACTCCGAGACGGAATAGAACAACTCGTCTTCCGACACGGAGGGAGAGCGCCGCGAGTGACGGCGACGACGGCGAGGAGGCGAATATGCCCGGCTCGCTCGACGCTTGCCACGCCCAAGTGGGGCTGGGAAGGGCACAATGGACCCAATACGAGCCAACTCGGCCGTCATGAACCCCGCCACCGACTCGCAGCTCGCGGTCGCCACCGCAGCACGAACGCGCTCCTCAAGTTGAAGAGTCTCGGAAACTTGAAGGGTCGCAGTCGACGCGGCCAACCAAGAAATGGTGCGCACCAACGCGGTGATCATCATCTCTGAGGTCAAGGGCGTGGCCGGCAATACCAACTTGAGATAGACCGTCAAGAGGGTGGCCCCTAAGTTGAAGGACACCGGGGTGGACGACTCAACGGCAACGCTTATCGGGATGTCCCCGTGCGGCTGGATAGGGACAGGAGGAAGCGGAGGGGTTCGCCGAGTTGGCGGAGCCCGAGAGCAACTGCGACCCCTACTCGGGGCCCCCGCAGTGGGTTGAGTCAGGTAGTCATCGTGAGAACGCACGGCCATTACGATTGCCTTGTCCGGGGGAGGCGCAGTGTGGCGATCCACCCCCGGGGCATACGGGTAGTCCCCGATACCCAACCCCTCTCGAAGTACCACACGGCCGTCGTGAAGTTCACGACCGACCCAGACGAGCTGGCGAAGTGTGCCATCGTCCTTGGTCCCGCGGGAGGAGTGGCGCAACTTGTGCTCAATGCTCTCCCACTCGATCAGCTTATGAAGACGCAGCATCTCCTCAAGTAGAGTGAGCTGTCCTGATGAGCACCCCTTAGCAACTAGCTGAGGGGTGAGCTATTCCAAGCCTTGGATAAGCGAGGGGGCGAGATGCCAGAGCATCCCCCGCCGCTGAACACAGGACACCCAGGTCGACATGACCTCGAGGAGCCACTGGGTCGCCAACATGGCGAACACCAGGTGGTCCGGGCTAGCCGCCAACATGGTGGAGCCGAAGTGATCGAGCAACCGCGGAAGTAAAGCCGGAAGCCCGTAGGGGACCTCAACGTGAGGCCACTACTCGGGCGTCTTAGGATAGTACTGCTCCTTGCTAGCAGCGGACAGATGCGGGAACTCAATTTGAGCCGAGGTCACTAAGTAGGGACCTCGCCGGAAGTCTTTCTCCATCCGCACATCAAAGTGATGAGTGTGCGGATCGGCCTCGTGAAGGTACGGGGGGCGAGTTGCCACCGCGTCCCAAGTGAGGGTCGGCACGTCGCCGGTGCCCGGGATAGTTCTTCCGCGGTCCACCATGGCCTTGGCCCGCTCCACGTCTTCGACCTCGTCCTCGTCCAGGAAGGCAAACTGGTCCGTCCTGAAGTCGGGAAGAAACCCGACCCTATGGGGGGCGAGTTGCCACCGCGTCCCAAGTGAAGGTCGGCACGTCGCCGGTGCCCGGGATAGTTCTTCCGCGGTCCACCATGGCCTTGGCCCGCTCCACGTCTTCGACCTCGTCCTCGTCCAGGAAGGCAAACTGGTCCGTCCTGAAGTCGGGAGGAAACCCGACCCTACGGGGGAACTTCTCCCGTAGGCGGTCCCATACACGACTCATCGCTGTGCCAAGTCGGCCACAGCGGAGAGCAGTCAACCCCTCCTCATACAGAGGCCAAGCGGGGCAAAACCACCGTCCCAAGGCCTCCCGTGGGATGAGGCGGCCCATCTCCGGGGGAGATCCCGCCGCCAACCCAAAGCCGGGTGACGCGGGAGTCGCATCCCCCGGAGCGATCGCGGAGCCCCCACCGGAAGTCCCGGCGGGCGCTACACCGTAAGAGGTGTCCTCCATACGCTCGTCCAGGGGGGGCAGCCCTTGCGCACCGCCCCAACTTCGGTGTCGCGTGTGCGACTGGTTTTTGCCACAGCCCCCTCAGAAACTTATCAACCTTGCGTTACCCTCGTGTTCCCCCTCCCGGACGCTTTCAACTTCGCGAGGAGCTTCACGTTCCGGCAGTTCTGACTCCAGGGTTTATACCGCGGGTTCCCCACCATCTCCTTCAGGAGGATTAGGTACCCCGTTAGTGTGGGCTTACGTCCAGATAACCACCACAGGGGCTGTAGTGGTCCACCCACGAAAAATGCTCAGCAAAGAAATCTTACGGGTCGTCCAGGGCCAACGGGGTCATGCGCGTACGCGGGAGGATCACGATCATGACGTTGAGAGAGCCCCCACATCCGGTTGGAGTCACGACCTTGACTTTGAACGTCACCGACCGCGGGAGCGCGGTGCCTTCAACAAAGCGGGTGAAATACCTTTTCAGAAGGCCAACGCGAAAGCCGGCAGCCACCCACGGCCCAGCTTCAATGATCAGTCGTCCGTTGCCCATCGGATGGGCAGGAAGGACTATACCGTTGCCGAGGACATGCCGCTGATGGCCTCCATTCCCGGCAACCTGTCTGGATTGACGTTCCGCTCGCGCAGCGGCGGGCCGTAGAGCTCCAGCGTCGGGGGGTCCGTGTTGGGCAGGCGCCTGAAGGCGTGCACCCGGTTTGGGGTGCCCAACATTTCGTCCAGCCGGAAATTCCGCCCTGGCAACTCGACGCCCGCGTCAAAGGCGAAAAACTCTGCGGCCAGCACAAACGGCACGTCCAACAGGCTGTCAGGCACCTCGAGGAGCACCTGCCCCGTGCCGAGCTCACGGTCCACGTGGATGAGGAACCGGCCTTCGTGGCGGCGAAAGTAGATGGCCGCTGGGAGCGGCGCCAGCCCCTGGGTGGCTGTGGCGCGGAGGTCTGTCAGCCACGTGTCTGTGACAGGGTCCTTGCCGGGCGCTGCGGCGTCGGCCGCCGCCCGGGCGTCGGGCAAGAGGAAGCCGGCCACCGCTGCGGCCGCGTGGTAGCTCGCCTCGCCGCCACGACCGAACGCACCGCGCAGCGGTGACGCGGCGGTCACGACCTGCGCCGCAACCCCACGCCCATCAGGGCGGTGGCGGCGCCGGCATTGGCAGCTGCCAGCACCGCCCGGCACGGGCGGCCACCGGCGTCAGAGTGGGTAGCAGTGCCGCCAGGGACCCCCACCCAGGCGTCGGAAGAGGAATTCATGGTCACACGTGCGGGAGGGGGAGCAGGGACGGGGCAACAGTGCCTCCGCTGGTGGAAACTCACGACAAAAAAGGTCAATGGGCAGTGGGAGCGGTCGGGTACGGTGATCGAGGTGGTGTGCCGGGGTGGGGAGTGGGGCTCCCTGTTTGAGCAGACTGTGCCAGCCTCGTGGGTATGGAAAGGGGGGCAGACGACGCCAGCGCCCGGATCAGTGCCGCCCCCGCCTCTTGTAGGGGCGAGTGTGCCGCGACCCTGCCTGTCCTCCCCCCCACCGCCAAGAGTCTTGAACCAGGTACAGTGCCCTACCAAAAGGTTTTACCCACTTGGGCCACCACTCGAGGAGACTGAAATCTGTCGCTATCGAATCGCCGATTTTACTAGTACTTTGTGGAGAAAGCCATGGCTTTGACAACTGCGGCCAGGCGTCGCGGAATAGAAGAGACAAGACCGGCAAAGTAAGATAACGGGATAGCATCCCACACCCGCTGCAACGCCAGGAACAGCTCCTCCTTGTTCTTAGGGGCGGGTTCAATCACCCGGACGTGGCGCTCGAGGTAGTCCCAAGCGCTCTTCAGGCAGTTTTAGTCGGGGCTTTGAGGCACCCACGGCAGGCAGCGCAGCCCCAGGTCCTCCGGCACCTGGCAGCTGGTACGAGCCGTATGCGGGGGCGCCATGTCCTCCTAACGCAAGAAAGCGTCAGTAGACCCGAAAAGGCGGAGGAGATGTGGATAGGATTCAAACACCAGCATCTCCTGGTAGGCTGCGGCGTTCATCGACCCGTCGATGAGCACCAACGGTGTGCGACCACGGCTGCAGATGCCAGCCCATACCATCACGCTCCCCCTCCCGGACTTGAAGGTGGGCGAGAGGCACTCAGGAATCCACTTTTATCGCGAGCCGCGCCACACGCGATCGTGCGTCCGAGGTCCGCGGACCTCAAACCGGCTCTCATCAGAGAAGACGACGCTGGTCCACTCGTCGGTCCAGTAGAGGCTGCGGCGCGCCCAATTCAGCCGCTTGCGCCGTTTGATTGGCCCGACATCCTGCCTTGCCGCCGGCCGACGGGACGCAATGTCAGCCTTATATACGCGACGAAGAAGTGTTGACAGTGACACCGGCTTGTGACACCCAGTGTTGTAGGCAGCTCGCAATTCGGCTAGGGTAGCATAGCGCCCACAGCGCGCAATCCTCAGCAGGCGCCGCGAGCCTCGAACATCGACCAGCGGCGGCCTTTCGGAGCGAGTGGGGCGGGCAGTGTGGCCATCTCGGCGCACGTGGTTCGCAATATGGGCCACGGGGGACTTTTTGACGCCAACCTGGCGCGCCATAACCCCATTGGATAGCCCACGACGCGTCAGCTCCTCAATGGTGGTCCGCTCCGCCGCGGACACGCACAGGTAGCGCCTTCCCATGGCGATCATGTGAAAAAAAAGGGGCGGAGAATGGCTGACGCAGTAGCCGAAGGCCGAGCAGATGGGCGGCACAATGCCCCGAAATGGCCGGGTTTATTGGACTTTGTGAGTAGAGTCCAAGTGGAATCGCCTCAGATGCAGGTGTGGGGAAAGACTTTTGGGAGGGCACTGTACATATTGCAGTTCTCCCAATGTTGTCCCATGTGGACAAGAGCAACAGCAAACTGTGTTTGACCAATGATATAACTCAGATGCTGCCTCTCTGGCCAATGACTGCTCTGCATGAGGGTCCGCTGTTGTGCGAACAGTGTGACCGGGGATTCCCTCGGGATTTCTGACCACTTCGAGGGCAGAGCAAGCACCGGCTGAGCGCTTCGCACTGTTCTTGAAGTAGATGACCTGAGATAAAGGGCCAACCGGCGAGATCTGATGAAAAAACAAGAGTGTTTCGAACAACCAGCGTTCGTTGCGAGAGCAGTTGTGGCCATAGCCAATCATCAGGTTCTTCCGACAGACGTGTTGCAGCACGCCATTGGTAAGCCCTCTGCTGCCAGCATGCGATTTGCCATTGCTCTTGTACACTTGCTCTTGCTCTTGTCGACATGGGACAAAATTCGGAAGACTGCAAGACAATTCTGCGCAAGAAGGCCCTCAAGGGGTCGTCAGTGAGGTGCACCCATCCCCCGCCAACCTCGTGCGATGGCAGAAGAGGGAACGAGCGGGGGAAAGCGGAGGGGGCCTGCAGCGGGGGGGGGGGCTCTGCGCCCTGCAGTGGTTTCACGTACCTTAGGCGCGTAGCACCCAGAACACACAGAGAAACAACCCATCAAGAACGCGGGGAGACAGGAGAGATACGGAACCCCCGACCGCCTGGCTGGTTCACGCGGGGATCTGCGACCAGGACGACAGTGTTCAAGCACACGCAAGTCTGTTTTTTTTCGAAGGGGGAAGCAACGCGCACCCCCAGTCACACTCTTACCCTCTCTCACCCGCACCCAGCAACACTCCACACCGGGCCACGTGCGGGCCAATCAAAACCCTCCAACATGCTCGGAAGGCCCCCTCCCTCACAGATCATCCCTGCCAGCGGGGCAGGAATCTCCAATATACGGGGGAGAAGAGCCCCGCCGGACATCAGTGCCAATACTCAAAACCTCCCCAATCTCACAATCACGCAAAATACGCACTCGAAATCCAAACCCCAAGTGCATCCCATCCCGGGTTATCGACCAAAGGTCAATTCCGGTCAGGGGAAAATCCCATACAATGGGAATGCCAATATGGGCCCCAGAACCAGTGGCGACCCGGTCTCATCTCCATATGAGGGAACCAATCGGAGGCCAGTAAAACAAACTCCAAGAGGCCAAGTCGGCCCCGTCCTGCTCGCTAGGAGCGTGGGCACAGGGGTACCACGTGACCTCTACGAGGTCTCCCCACGTGGAGGGCCCTTAGAGACCCTATACGCCCCCGCCATGGCGCGCTCGTTCCCAGTTCAGGCGGCGGCGCCACCGAAGGGCGATGGAGCTGCCGCCTGCTTAGCGTCGCAGTGTGTATCCCGTGCCGCCCCCATGGGGGGGGCGCCTTGGATGGGCATCCAGACAGCGCCACCAGGCTGAACGTGCGGGCCTCGCCTGGGAGGGGTGGGAGCGCTCAAAAATTTGGTCACGTCTGGGCGACGGTGTGGAGGCGGATCCTGCTACCCAGCGATGGAAGATTGATTGGTCTGAGTGCGAGACGCACGAAGGTGGCGCGTCACGCTGAATAACATTGCCTTGCTGTGGAAAACCCCCTCCGTCGCCCCGCAGGTCCATAATGCCTCCCTCCCTCTTGTTTGAAGAGGACCGCTTCCCGTATCTCGCGCCGTGAGTCCACACCCGTGGCAGTCCGGCTGGTCTGCGTGCATGAGAGTCGTGTGTGGGCGTCAGGGACGACCCGTGGCGGCGGTCGCCCATCTTCCCCACTCTCATGACAAGCCATGCTTTCCCCCCACCCCCCCGCGTGCGCGTCCAACCTCGGACGGCTTTCTTCTGTGGGCCCCCTGATGGCTCTTTTCGGCGACCACCGCACTGACCAGGCGTGGCGCAACCATTCTCTGGGCTCTACAATGCTGGCAGCCTCGGCAAGAGATACTATTTCCGGTAGTGTATTCGTGGTGCGTTCGAATGACAAACAAGCTCCCCTCCTCGGGGATTGGCAGCGAGCGCGCGTGCCAGCGCATGGGCATGGGGTGCTGCCCCGCTGTGTCAAAAAGGCCCGCGCCCTACATCCCGACTTCACGCCCACGCCCTCATGTGGTACTAGGCCCGCGCCCTACACCCCGAGTTCACACGCCCACTTGTGGTGCTAGGGTTCGGCTGCATCCATGCGGGCGAGGGATTGGTTGGTTGGGGGACGGGGACAGGGGGGGCGTATATGATTGAACGAGTTTGCGTCGAAGCTGAATCAACCATACAATCGACTGTCCCAGAGGGGGGGGCTCAAACTCTGTTGCATACAAGTCTGAGCACTGGACGGGGGTTGGAAGTCCCCCTCAATCGCTGCGTTCATAGAGGTCCATCAGGTTCCAGCTTGGACCTCCCAGGCCACATCACGTGCCATCAGTCGTACTTGCCGGCGACGTGCCGAACTGCGTAAGAACGAGGGACTACTTCAGCACCTACTGCCAATGTGCGCTGTCCTTGTCAGTCTTTCAATACTCTGCGCTTGCTGAGATAAGTAACAGGGGTTGCCAAGACTACTCAAAGCAGGCGTATTACGCTCGTATTCTTTTACCTATCTATGGTACGTTGCAAAAAAAAGATACACGGAGCGTTCATTTTTCATTCCTCCGAGAACCTTTGGGCCACAGACCTGAGCCAATCAGGTGCGTTGACGGTTTGCCCCAGTGTAATGGGCCCCACATAAGGGGCGGTAGGTGTAGCTCAATAGGGAACCGTCGCACGTCCACTCTCAGGGAACATTCACCAAGGGGGATCGGCACCAACGTCACCGGGAGGCCAAGGTTGCTGTCCTTGGAGCGCAAGCCACGGGACCAACATGGGAGCCCAAATGGGAGGGGTTTGTTGTTCTACCATGGCCGGCGGAGGATTCGCCGCCGGCCCCCTCGTTATAAACCCTCGGAGCCACCACTAACTACCCTCCACCCCCAGATGCAAGTCCCTCTGGTCATACGTAACTTATAGATACCGTGACCAATGCGGTCTCCCAAATTGAAAGTTAAGAGATAGAAGTAGTCCCCATAGATTAGGGTCACAATACGGTCATCCATATTGCTACAGTGGGTCTCTTTCGGGAAACCCGTCCAGCGTGCTCATCAGGTGAGACAGCGGGAGGGAGGTGCACGCGGTGGGGTAGGCCACGACACGGAGGTTCAGGCCAGTGCCGCGGGCAGCGTCGACGATGGCAATCACAGTGACGACGACGGTGACGACGAAGACTACGATGGCGACGACGGCGGCGGCAGCAGCAGCGACGGCGGCGACGGCGGCGGCGGCGGCGGCGGAGGTGGCGGCGGCAGCGGTTGCCTCGGTGGCGGCGGCGGCGGCGGCGGCGGCGGCGGCGACGTCGGCAGCGGCGACGACATCGGCGGCGGTGGCAATGTCGGCGGCAGCGCCGACGACGGCGAGCTTGGGGGAAAAAGGGCGGGGATTGCGGTGGCGGCGGCGGCGACGGCGACGGCGGCGGCGGCGGTGGCGGCGGCGATGACGAGTTTTTGGGAGGGGAGGAAGGGGATGGCGGCGGCGACGACAGCGACGGCGGCGGAATGGATGGGAGCAGCGTCGACGCCGTGTTGGGGGGAGGGGGGGGGGGGGGCTCTGCGACGTCAGCGGCAACGGCGGCATCGACGGCAGCAGCGACGACGGTGTATTGGGGCGGGGGGGGGGGGGGGGCGGCGGCGGCGATGACGGCGGCGGCGGGGACGGCGACGACGCTGGTGGCGTCGGCTGCTGTGGCGGACGGCCCGGCGGCCGTGGCGGAGGTGTTAGCCAGCCTGCATGTGCCGCCGCCCGCGCTGGTGGCGACTCAGCCCGCGTCGGTGCCCATGTTGGCGGCCCCCGTGGACGACGAGGCGGCCATGGTGACCGCGGCTGCAGCGGTGGTGATGGCCACGAGCTTTGGGAGGGAGAGGGGCAGAGGTTGACGGCCTTTGTTGTTGGGGGGTAGGAAGGGCCGCCTGGCGGCGGCGGCGGGGATTGTTTTCGATCGAGGGAGGTTGCCCGCGATAGCGATTCGCGCTGTTCAATGACGGTTGGGTTCATAGAGGGAGGGAGGGAGCGGGGGTATGGGGAGAGCTTTAGGCCGCCTGGGGGCACGGAAGCTGGGGTTCAGTAACTGCTCTATGTACATAGAACGGGGTGGGCGATGGCGTCGATGGTGGCGGTGGTACTGGCGCCGCCGGCGCTGATTATTTTGCTATAGGGGGGGCAGTCCTGCCCCGGCTGAGCTCAGAGTGGCTGCGAGGCGGACGAAGGGTCTCTCGGGCAAGCGGGAGCTGTTTAGCTTGGCTGAGAACTTGGCCTGGTGCGGGTGGGAGGTGGGGATGTGAGATAAAGCGGGAGCAGGGCGTGGCTGGAGCTGTTCTTGGAGGGTCTCGTGAGAGACAAAGTCTGCTTCACGGACGAAAAAGCAGCAAGGGCCTATGTGCAGCGCGCCTCTCCTCTATAACGAGGCATCACCTTCCCCATGCCACAGATGCGCGGGGCGCGGTCCCCATCGCCCCCACTGGTGGCGCACATTGGCGCGTGCGGACGAATATCCCTCTGGGCCCTGCTCCCCGCTCGGCCGCCCTCTGTGCACGGAAGGTGCCCCGCCGAAATCCCGGCATCGGGGACCGCCGCGGCGGGCGTGGGGCGAGTGCAATTTCGTCTCCCCAACGCGCCCAGTCCAGGAGAGGGGTCCAGGAGGGGAAGGGCGGGGAGAGGCTCCTTCATCAAGAGGAGGGGGGGTCCCTGCCAGAGATGCCTGAACAGGCAAGGGGCACATCAGGACCAGGACTCTTCGTGGACCAATCAAACGAGCCCAAGACATGGACCATTTCCCCCAAGAACAGCCTTCTCAAAAACAGGGACCCGCATACGGAAGAAGGTCCTCAAGAAAATGGCCTCCAGCCTTCCCCGGGCTCCTCCCCAAACTCGAGCACCCCTCTTCCAAGCCTCAGTTAGCACATGGGCCCGGTCCGACCTCCGAGCCGGGCAAAAAAGTGCGAAAAGGATGGCCCCATTTCAGGGTCGACAGCCGCCGGTCCACCCAGGGTGCCCCTGAGAGAGGTGCACCGGCCGGAAGACACACGGACCTCATGAGTTCTCGTGGGGGGGCTCTGTGATCCTTCTGTCAGCGTGGCGGCCGCAGACCCCGTCATGGCCAGTCTTCTGCCCGGGCCCCAGCCGAGAACAACCTCCATGTTTCTTTCTTGTGCAACGCACCATAGCGTACTACGCGTACGCTGTGAAAAACTCGGAATGTGCTCGGTACGCGTACGCGCATTCGAATAGCGGGCAAAATGCACGCTGAAGTATCATGCTCGACCGTACTTTTTCCAGGTACGCTGTCGGCACGGCCATCGCATAACTATCATCATTGGTGGAACAAATATCTGCTGCATTGAGACCAATTGGGGAAGTCACGGCACTGAGGAAGTCTTTGTGAGCCTTCGCTCTGACCATTTTGCTAAAAAGTACGCTTGAGGTACGCTATTTGCGGCATTTTTAACAGTGCGCTTGCCAGATATCATGGAAGGAAGATACGTGTGGAAAGTACGCTATATCAGCCGATTTTAGAAAAGTCGCTTGCTCACAGTCGACAACACGCTGGTACGCGTTCGCTAATCGCTGAATTCACTCAATACTCATACGCTTGACCAACAGTGGTACGCTTGACAACCCCTGTTATGGAATATGTAGCTTGCTCTCTTTCACGGTGACGGCGCTTCGTTCACCGCCGTGGCGTCCATTCTCATCGTCAGTTCCAACTCAAAGCCCGTCGAGCCCGCGCTTTCGATGGCAACTCGACGGGACTCGGCGAGCCCCCAATGGCCCATCGAAGGCCCCTTTCGATGGGCCTTCGACGGAAACTCGACGGAGCCGTACTCGACGGGGCTCGATGGACTGTTCCATCGAGCATTTGGCCTTTACAGTCTCGCATGTCCGGTCGTGGTCTCACGATAGTTCCAGCGCACACGAGCTCTCAGTGTGAGGCCATAGCATGTAACCCCGTTCCCAGTTCGGCGGCACCGTTTACGTCTCCCCCCGCTGCGCTGTTACTCCCGCCCACCGTGGCAGCTACTGCTACTGCCGGTGGGGCTCTGGTGACCCATGAACGAGAGTGGACACGCTGCTGACGCAGCGGCGCCGCCCGCACGGAACTGGCATGCCCTCAAGCTTCCCTGGGGACCATGTACGCGAGGCGCTGCATCTGACCCGAGGAGGTGCTATCGGTGTCCAGGCACAGTGTACTCGCCACCAAGCTCCTCGACTATCTACCACTACAAAAAGCACAAGCAAGCCACAGGCACCGGCCCCGACCCGCCCGTCTCCACGCCTCCCCGCCGTCCATCATCCTCTGGCACCCCCATACCTACCGTCCTGCCACATGACTGCAAGAGGGCTGGTCAACCTGACGAGCACCACCACCAGCCGGAAACGTCGCGCCGCGCCCGCAGAGCCCCGCGCAGCAATGCCCTCTGGAAGAGAGAGCGGCGGTCCCAGCAGCAGTGCCGCGGGCCTGGCAACAGTACCGCCCTCGTCCGCGCCCCGCCGCATCGAAACCTCCATGTCAACCTCTCCCAGCATTCCTGCAGCTACGCTACGCCAGGTCCTCCCGTCACCATCATAGCCAGTCAAAGTGGTACCTCCTCCGGGTACTCGGCAAGCCCGCGTGGATACGCTGCGCTCTCAGGCAGCAGGCCAGGCGGAGCATCACCGAGCTCGCGGCCGTCAACGCTCCCGGCACCACCAACGCCCTCGGCAGCCCCAGCAAGCGCCGCAGCATCAACGCCAGCCTCAACTGTCGAGTCGACGTCCCCCACAGGTCCTAGGCCAGCTCCACCGCCACAGTCAACCGCAGCGTCAACGACCCCGGCACCATGACCACCATCCGCGGCAGCGCCACTCTCTCCCTCACCGTCCTCCCAGCCATCATAGCCCGCCTCACCAGCAAGACCCTCCTCACCATCAACACCCTCTTCGTCGTCAACACCGTCCCCACCTTCCGCACTACCATCACCAGAAACATAGCCAGGCAGCAGCTCCTCACTGTGGTCCCTCACGTGACTGGCAGAACCGTCCGTCTCGGCAGGGCCAGCCGACCCTGAGGGCAACTCATCACTCGACTCTTCAATGACGAAAGTACCGTCGTCAGCCATGTGCATGGCTCGACGTTCGTCACTTCCATCGCAGAGGCGCAATCCATCCTGGTCATCCTCGTGCTTGCGAAGGAACTTGCTCACGTGCCGCACTTCCTCGCGCCACCCGTCATAAGCACCGTCATCGTTTCCGCTGCGACGCGGCTTGCGGACCCCAGCCGCCTTCTTGAATACACTTCTCGCCCAGTGCGTGATCAGCCCAACGTGCCCCGTACTCGCGTCCACGTAGACAGCGTCCCCCACGTCCTTGGGAGTTACCACACGCGCCTTCTGGCCGTTGCGTTTGAACATCGCTGTCAGTGCGGCGTTGATGGCGGGGTCGGCCTTCGCGGAGTGCGCGTACTTGCCCTTTTCCAGCCACTTCGCCGCTTCTTCGGGCGTCATTGAGTCGGCGCTCACGCCTAAGCTCTTGAAGTACGCCAACATGGCGACCTTTTTCAGCGCCTCAGTCACGTGGCTGCTAATGCGGTTCAGCTTCTCGCTCACACGAGAACGCCTGTCGGCCGGCGTGCCGGCCGTCGTCAAGAAGACGCGGTGGCTGTTGCAGTTGGCCTCCGAGTCATGTCGGTTCCCGCCCCGGACACTCTCGCAGGCGTCATACAGAATCTCGAGGGAGCGCACCCGGTTCGGCATCGCCTTGTAGCTTTCTGTAGACCCCAGCATCTCAGTGATCATGGCCTTCTTGGCAACGTCCCGCACATTGGCGAGCTCCATCTCATTGATGGTGGCGAGCTCCTGTTGAGCCTGACAGTCGTCAAGCATCGCAGTGCTACCGCGGAGGGCTGGCGCAGCGACAGATTCCTTCTTGACACGGCCGACCACACCATCGAAAACGCCCTTGACGGCGCCCTGCAACTGCACAACGGCTTGAGCTGTGCGCTCGTTCCCCACGCCTTGGGTATGCAGACTTGTTGACAGACGGTTGTCGGAGGTGTGCACCTCCTCCAGCTTCTTTTTTAGCCCAACCAAGTGGGCACACATCGGGCGTAGCCCCTCCGCAAACACCCTGGTCATTGCGTCCACCGTCACGGTCGCTGGAACACGCGGCTCACCGACTTGGTACACAGGAGGGGGAGCAGCCAGCGGCGTCGCCCCTTTTTGAGACTCTGCCGTTGGAGGCCCATCAGGCGCCTGAACAGGAAGATCAGCAGGCCTTACAGCTGCCGCCTTCTTCAAGGCGCGCTTAGCGCGCGCCTTGCCTGCCTTTCGAATGGCCTTGACGGCCTTGGGCGGCGACGCGGCAGGCGTCAGCGTGACAGACCCGCTTCCAGGCTGACCGGCATCGCTTGCAGAACCCCCGTGCGGAACCCGAAAGGAAAGGCCCCTCGGAGGCCCGACCACTGGAGCCAGGTGCGTCTGCACGGGTGTATTGAATAACAACGGCCTGCGCACGCCCGTCGATGACATTGAGGCCTCCGGCCGAGATCCAGGTGACGGCGTCACAGCTGGTTGGCGAGGCGCTGTCGCCGCAGCCGCACCCCCAGGAGGCGTCACTGGCGATGCCGCTCCACGTAGACCGCGACGCGCGGCGTCTGCGACAGACGCTGGAGAAACGTGATCACGTTCGTAGGTTGGTTTAGCTGCACCAGGGTGTCGAGGCGGAGACGAGGCAGCACCCGCCGCCGTCGCAGTCATCGTCACCGTTGAAGGCCCACCTACACCCTTTGCAGCCCCTCCACTATTCAGCACTGTCGACGCCCCCAGTGCGCGCTTCCCGGCCACCAGGGTGCGACGCTTGGGCGTCACCATAGCAGCAGCGGGCGGACCAGGTCGGCGCGGGGGCAGTACCAGCCCGCGCGCGCCTACCGCCGTGAGACCACGAGTGGTGAGGGGCGGCATGGCCGCCAAGGAAGTCGGTGACAGCGGCGGGGGCTCAAGGTCGGTGGACTTCTCGGTCGGGCATACCGGTGAGATCCAGTGCAGCTGCGCTTGGCTGCTTGAAACAGCCGCCAGCGCTGCGGCGGCTGCGGCTTCACCGCCATTTTCTTCAGCTTGCTCGAACGAAAAAAGGCTGTTGACGGGCTGAGGAGGGCGTCGCGGGGGCATTGTGAGAGTGGGTTGGGGCAGATACGCAAAGGTAAGCAGAGTCAAAGGAGGGAGGGGCTCAGGGCAGTACGAGGCGCCCCAAAAATGCAGTCAGTAGCGCATCGTCGCAGCGACTCTCAACCCACCCTGGCAACACATCCGCCCTCCCCGCCTCCCTCTTGTAGGATAGAGCACACTCAGAAACTCACATGCCAAAGTCCACAATCGAACGCGTGGCTGCGGGGGTGTGTTCAGGTCCGCAAACACGTGGTTGTCAACCAGGGCATGGTGCTTTCCGGACCGCACAGAATAATGTCTGGGCACATAGCGTCAGTACAGGGCGTCGCCGAGCAACCGTGACCGTGGAACAGCACACCTCAGCCCTCCCTGGCTGCATCACATACATATTGACAAAGACAGCTGTGGCTCCTGTGCCGCTCGCGGCACGGGCTGCGGGCACCCGCAGCCCCTCTTGTATAGGTCTTCCGGCCAACATACCGCCGTCGGTGTTGATCTGTGCCACCCGGGCCACACGGTACGTGTGGCGCTGCACAGTCCGACATTGGGAGGTCGGGCGGAGCCGGCCACGGATGAACCTACCTCGTGCGGCAGAGGTGCACGACAGCCTGCACGCGGAGCGCCGCAGGCCCCGCAGCAACGACAGCTCGCTTGCGTTCACAGCCGTCCCGCGCCGAAGTCCCAGTGGGGCAGATCGTTGAGTGGTAGCGGAAACTGTTTGCTTCGAGTCCCAAGAAGTACGGTTCGGACCATTCCAACTGAGTCAATGCCGAGCTTCTATTGGTCAAGGCATTGAGTAATTCTTCATAGCAGACACTAGCTCTCCCAGCCAGGGCGACTTATGCAGGAAGCGTTAGACACTTCTCGACGACTGTGGCCTCATCGAGCCTCGATGGGCTTCGATGAGACCTGTCGACGTCGACACCGGACTAGTCACGGGGGGGTTCACAGCGTTCGCCATGAGCGCAGCAGACAGGACCCCACCAGTTTGTGCGTGGCTCTACTTCCCAGACGTGCTGGCCGTGGTCCGTTGCGCGCGGAGGGGGGGGGGGGGGGGGGGGGGGGGGGGAAGTGCGGGACGTGGACGGCCGAGAGCGGGGATGGGCGGGAGGGGGGGCGGAGTGAGTGGGGGCGGAGGGAGTGGGGCGTAGACGGGGGAGGGGGAGGGGGGCCGGAGATTGCGGCCGCTGTCCACCCCACACTACCCGGTCCCCCCCTGCCGCCCATTTTCGGAGGAGCTCTGCCGCCACACACGGCTGCGGTGAGATGGTGACAGAGCTTTGGGCGCTGCGGATGGGCACCTGAAGCGTGAGGATTGCTGGAGGGGAGCGCGTGGTCCACATGCCGTGCGCCGTATGCTTGATCGCATTTTCATTCTTGACTGGGACTGACGACGCTTGCGCATGGCAGATCGCACGGCTGCGCAGTTTGGACGAGCCGACTTCAACCTCACATTCTACATGCTTCCATCAGCGGCCGAAGCACCGCCTCCCCCCCGCCCTCCCGCCGTATGCCGCACTCGCTCCTCCACCCCCCGGCCCCCCGCCTTCGAGACGTCTTCTTCGTGCAAGCAAGCTGCCCAAGCTGCCCATCAACGCAGACTGGCCACTTTCTACCTGTCCGCGACGACCTACCTCCCTCCTACCTCTCGACAACCCGCCTCCCTCTTATCTCTCTGCCACAACTTGCTACCTTTGACGCTCACGCATGTGGCGGCCCCCTGCTCCGTACATGGTATGTGTAGCCTTGATTGTTTCTCTTGTATCCGTGTGTACATGTGGGTGTGAGTGGGTGTCGTCGTCGTGCTCTATCTTTACGAGGCGGGGCCCGTCGCAGCCAACAGGCTAGTGACTGAAATAATGCCGCGTCTCTCCATGCTTCTTCCTCGTCGATACCTTTGCTTTGTGATTGTGGATGACAGAATGATGTCTGGTGGGAAACGGCCGGCCAGGCTGCTCACCTGCGCAGTGTGCGACTTCAAAACCTACAGCAAGGGTGGATTTGTCTGGCACCAAAGGTCGGCGCACGGGCGAGAAGACGGAAACGGCATACCCGGCAGCAAGAGAAGACCGCCGGCCGACGACGGCACGGCCGCTGGGCTGGACGGCATTCCCACGCCTCCCAGGGCCCGCCGACGCGTAGACCACTTGGTAGCTGCTCGGGGTCGCGGCAATATGCCTGGCGTTGCCGTAGAGAAGGAAGCGGACGGCACTCTTGCCGCTGACGAGGTGCCAGTCGGCATTGGAGCGCTGGTGGCTGACGACTCTGGCTCCTACGACGCCGCAATCCGCGCCCAACTGTATCCTTTGTTGGAACTGACAGGGGTGTTGCGGGACAACGTCGGTGACGGGGGCATGCATGCTGAGTACCAATACCAGTCTCTAACGACGCGTATCTTCAGTCTGTATGAGGTTCTAGACGATGCCGCACGGTCGGTCCCCATTTTGGAGAGACGCAAGAACAGTCGGACTGGAAGGTTCAACTCTACGCGCCTCGGTGCCCTTCAGCAATTTGTTCTCGGAGTGGGTGGGGCGGGCCTGTCAGTGCGAGAGCAGAAGCAGCTCTACGACTTTTTGGAGATCTGGGACCGACGCGACGCTGTGGACCCGATGGAGACGCGCGACGACCTCTCGCTAAGTGCAGTATTTCCCACCGTCTCTTCCTTCACCAAGGCCTTGCGCGACGACCTCGACGACGCTGTGCTGAGCACCGGATGGAAGAAGCTGAAGATCCGGGAGGGCGGTACTGTGTATGAGGTCTACAACCGATCAGTCTTGGAGGTGGTCATGGCTCGGCTTCAAAAAGGTGATGGTGGTGTACGGTTATGGAGCGGGGAGGATGGTCCTGCACCTCCAACTAACATGCGGCAGACGCCCATGGACGGTGATGCGTTCCGTCTTTGCGAGAAGGAGGTCGTCGCCACTCACGGTGGTACCAGCTTTGTTCTCGGTCTTCATCTCTACAGTGACAGCAGCCAGCTGTCGTGGTCCGGTGGTGCGTTCATGAATCCGCTTCGGGGCGAGAGACCATCTCTTCTTCACATCTTGAGCGTGGTGCGAGTGTGTCCTCAACTTTTGCTGCATAAGCGACTTCTGACGGTTCCCTTTTCCTCTTGCAATGTGCCGTCGGTTGCGTTGCTTCTGTTCATCCCTTGCTCTTATCTCCAGCCCACAAACTGTACCCAGTGCGGGTTCGCTTAGTCAACGACGACACGGGCGACATTCATTGGATGACCGTTGCCTACATTCCTCTTGTGCGCATCCAGGTCGAGAAGGCAGCGAAGGAGCGCTCCCGGCTGCGCCGCTGCGGAATCCTACAACGGGTGCTGTATGTCTGCATGCGAACGGCTATGGCGGCTAGCCGCTTTGGTGTTGAGGTGCGCATGGGAGGCCAGCAGCTGATGGCTTTTACTCGTGTCTTGCTGTATGTTTGCGACCAACCGGAAGAACGTGCCGTCTTATGCCTCAAAGCTGGGCAGTGCCAGCGCCCATGCTCCCAATGCGACGTTATGGTTGACGTTGCAGGCTCATCAGAGGCGCTGGATGCGGCAGGAAGGGACGTGGTGGAGACGCTGGAGCGCCAGCTAGAGGCGTCTGGACACAGGCAGCACGGCCGGTCGCGTGCTCGGCGCGAAGACCTTGAGGTCGTAGACAGCTTAACAGGCTTCGTTCCGGCGCTTGCTGCAATGGAGGGTCTTTCTACTTCTCCATACTTGCTGTACAAGATGATCGGATTTGATGCTTTGCACGTACGTTGGTCCCCTTTTGAGTATGTCTGTGCAACTGTGTGGGATGTACATGTTCCTATCGACCCTCTTTGGTGGAGTATCTTGTCTGACAGATGCTCATGTCGCGTGCAGCTCGCGGCCTTATTGGCTTGGTTTTTGATACAGGTGCTTGACCTGGGTGTGACCAGGATGCTTGTGCAGTGGCTGGTCGAGGTCTTCCCTAAGATTTGCAAGGGTCACATGCCGCTAGCGGGGACGGACGCCGCGACGCGTCGCGTTTGCAACAAGCGCATTGATCACCTTGGACGCCGCAGTAAGGCTTGCAAGACGCCAACCAGGGTACGTTACTGTGAGCGACTGGAAAGAGCTGATCCGTATCCCTCGTTCCGCGACAAAGACCATGTCAACCAGTGCTGGTCCTGTGGTTCTCCGTTAAGCCGTCGCAGTGGTCAGTAGCCAGTTACTCAAAGGTCACTCCATGTGTTCTAACTTGCGCTCTGTTCCCTGCCATCGGCTCTTAGCACTGCATAATCTTTCTTCTCCTTTGTACCTTTGTGACGAACTGTTTTTTCTTTCATTAGATACTTGGTCAAACACGACGAGCCTCAGTCTGTGTACACGGGCAAGCAACAGAGAGAGGGCGTGTCAACAATGGCGTTTTTGGTGGCCGGTGCCTGGGCGCACTCGGGGGGCTCTGCCCGTCCCAGCTCTGCCCGTCCGTTGGAGGCGTGGCAGAAATCGGCGAAGCAGCGCTCCCTGTCGGTGATGGGCTGCCAAGATGCTGTCCCGGACTTAGCGGCCCGTGTTGCGGCCCTGCGGCTTGATGAAGCACCCGAGGAAGGAGCGGCCAGCGACGATCCGGCGAGCGTCGCAGGTGGTCCGGAGTATGACTGGTCTGCCTACCATGCTGTTTGGGGCGAGACGCCGATTGACGAGGCCATTACCGCAATGTTTGCGGAGTTTGCCGTGCTGCACGCAGAGATGTACGGGTACACGTGCTCGACGGCCCCCATGCCCTCACGCTTAACGCGGGAAAGTGCATAGCTGATCGAGCACAATGCTTTGTGACGCAGTACCTGACGCCCATCCTCGGCCCTCAACACACTTCCCAAAGTGCACAGGCTGTTGTGTCACGTGATGGACGCCATACGTATGCACGGCAACATCAACAACGGCAATGCTGGCATCAACGAGCGCATGCACAAGGAGGACAAGCCCTACTACTCCCGGACGAACAAGTCCATCTCAGACTTTACCCGTCAGCTCGTCGTGCAGGCGCAAGGCGCCCACATCATCCTGCGCCGCAACGCTGAAGAAGAAGAGGATCGTCCAGCCGACGTGCTTGCCTGTGGTGATGAGAGCAGCGACGGAGAAGGGCTGGGGACCTGGTCTGACCGAAGAAGAAGGAGCACCGGGCATTGCCGCCGGAGGTGCCAGTGCGCCGGATGGAGCAGCCAATGCGCCGGGCTTTCCAGGTCCTGGGGAAGCCTCGACTGCCGGGGTCGCTGTCGTCGCAGCTGTTGGGACCCCGCATACCACCTGCGCCGTGTGCGCTTGTCCGCAATGTCCCAGTGGCCAGGATGGCGGGGCGTTGCTGCCGCACTTGACCTGCCTGAGGACGCACGAGTGCGCGTCAGCTCTCGCATCGCCTTTAAGGCTGTTTTTGAGTGCGGCACCACGGCCACGCAACTGCTATACGCGTCCCCATCTTTCCGAGGTGAGCCCT